>CM069546.1:50755081-51207581 GCA_035773235.1 Eospalax fontanierii | reverse complement strand
CTGAGCTACGGACAGATGAGGTTTAGTATAGGAGTCCTATCCAGGAACAAACTCTCTACAGTCTCTTATTCTCTAAAATAAAGACTTCTCTAACGTTTGTGACCTGTGTATATCACATTCTGCTGTATGAGGAAGCTGTGCTGTTGAGAGCTGTATTGGTTGGATCAGGGATGCATTAATATTCCCTCTGCCTCCTGTCTTGCTTTGTTCCATGAGCTGTAAGTGTAGAGGTTCCACTGTAGATGTGTCACTTGGGGCCAAGCGTCACTCAGACATATATATCTTACGTGTGTAACTGGTTGTGGAACTCTGTAATAGCCTTCAATCTGTTCCGAAAGAAGCTTCTTTGATGAGTCATATACTTGTCTGTAAATATAAGGACCCATATTTAGTAAACACTAAGAAATTTTGTTTGTCTAGAGATATGGCAGAGATACAGTTTTCTCTGGAATTTGTGACCTTTCCAGCCATGTGTATTTAGTCATCCTTACAGTACCATCCGTGAATCCCCCTCGTTGAGAGGGTTTTAGGTCCAGTTAGATAGCTGTTGATTACCCCTAGATAAAAGTACCACTATTGCACCAATACGTAGTAGTTTGCTGTGCCTTTTGCTATGATTATCAGGCTTTTCAGCTGAGCTTGACTGCTCATTGATTTTCTCCCTTAGCAGCTTTCATCGTATCCTCTAGAACTAGGAGAGCTAGTCTTCAGGGAGGAGGGAGACTTCCAGATCAGTTCCAGCTCTATTGCTCCAAGTCCTATGTCTGAAGTATGTGTTCAGTAATAGGGTCTTACCTTTCAGTTCTGCATGGTAATCAAAGGCCCTGGCAATAACCTGTGTTATTTTGGGAGTCTCTTGGACTACCCTGACCAACAACTCGAAGGGCAGTTTCTCCCGTCTGGTACTGTGTCTCTTGTTAGGAAGCTCTCAGCTATAGACATGCGCTTGTGTCCAGACGTTGGGTGTGTATTTTTCAGGGGTTTTTGAGTTATTGCATTGCCCTCTGGCTCTTTACACCACCTAAATTATGAATCTCTCCTCTCTCTCTCCCTGTCTAACCTCCCTTCTCTCTGCCCAGTGTAAGTACCCCTGTTCTCCCTTGATAGAGAAGGTCTGTCTCCTAGTGTGCCCCGCCCCTTGAGTTCCTTCTTCCTTGTCCCCATGCTTCCTCGAACGTCCTCCCCCCCAGTTGAATACTTCCGTTTCCTGTTACCCCCTTCTCTCAGCTCTTTCTCTCCCTTCACCCCGTGCTTCCTTTCCATTTCCGGGTTCCTGCTGTTGCCCCAGGGTATATCCTGATATGTAAGGGATTGGTGTTAAGATCTGCAAATGAGGGAGAACACACATCACCTGCTTTTCTGGGTCTGTGCTACGTTACCTAGTACAACAGTTTCTAGCTGCATCCATTTACCCGCCACTTCATCCCTCCTCACTGAGTAGAACTCCATCGCAAACAATATCTTTTCATCCCACCTGTTCCCCCACTCACAGTCCTGGTTTTCAGCATATTTTTTTAAAAGCAATATTTTTATTGATTCTTTGAGAATTCATTCATACAATGGATTAATACGAGACCCTCCCCAGTCTCCTCACAGCTGGAACACTACTTCATGACCTCTATTACTTGTTAAAAGGCTTATTGAGTCTAATTTGGGTTCCCCCAAATGCTTTTGGGTCCATCCCCTGGAGCCTGGACAACCCAACCAGTGTCACATCCTTAAAGAAAATTCTCCCTTTCCCAACAGCTTCCAATTGCCAAAAGATCCTCAGCTGGGACCCGGGCTTCTTGCTCTCTTCCACACTGGGAATTTGTCTGGTTTGGATTGCACAGGCCTTGCGCATGTTGTCACAAGTGCTGTGGGTTCATGTGTTTAACTGCCCTGTTGTGTTCAGAAAACATGTTCATCCACCACCTCTAGCTCTTAGAATCTTTCTACTTCTTCCGCAATGATCCCTGAGCCTTGTTAGGAGAGAGTGTGACACAGATGTCCTATTTAGGGTCAAGAAGCGCACTCGCAGTTTCTTATGCTCCACGTGTTGACCAGTTGTGGGGTTCTGTGTTAATCGCCATCTGCGGCAAGAGGCAGCGTCTCTGGTGAGAGATGAGAGATGCACTAAGTATGAGTACAAAAAGACTCCAGCGTCTCCGTGGAGACAACAGGAAAAGGAGTAATTTGAAACAACTTGTCTTGTGTTCCCTGAGTAATGAATCACCTTCAGATCAGACACAAAGGCCCTAGGGAGCTCCTGGAGCAGTAAAGGACTTGGTGAGGAGCGAGTCCGCTTGGTGAGGAGCCAGTCCGCACCTTGATAGATGAAGATGACCCCCAATCTGTTCCCAAGGAGAGGAGCAGAGGAGAGACAAGGAGGGCTGAGGCCTGAGTGTGTGGCTTGGGCTATAGCCACGGTGGTCGGGCCTCAGCCGGCAGGTGAGTGTCTCAGGCTCCCCAGTGGTCTGGCTGCATTGGCCCACTGACCACACGTGGAAAGCCAAGTGCAGAGCCAGTGTGACTGGAGTTCCTCTGAGGCTCTCTGGGGCTTTGGTTAGCGTTAGTAGGCTATGAATTCAGCTTTGCATCCGAGCTGGCTGAGGTGGCTGGGAAATCACTATGGCCTGGTATCTTACATGGAAATCTCTTTCTGATAATTTTACTATCCTTTCAGACAGGAGTCAAGAATGCGGAAGCACGCCACACAGAGGCCTAAGAAGAGAAAACAAATGAACAGGTTCTTACACACTTAAATCTGGGCTTCATTAACTTTAGCTTCTCTGTTCCGACACTCAGGCAATAAAGCATTAAAAGAATGCAACTATCTGGTCATCTATAGTATCAGCTACTCTCTTGAACCCAGGAGTTCAGAGCAAGCCTGAGCAATATAGTAAGAACAGGCTGAGTCAGGAGGTTCCTGAGAACCCAAGAGTTCAGAGCTAGCCTGTCAATAAGGCAAGACTATTTCCTTTAAATAAAAAAATCTCAATGTGGAAGCCATGCTCCAGTGTTTAGGAGGGGGTGTGGCAGTAGGGATTGCTGGGAGTCTGAGGCTGGATGTGAGACCATGTCTTAAAAAAAAAAAAAAAAGAGAGGCAGAAAAGTTTAGAGACTAGGATTGTTGTAGTCTGACAACAAAAAACACTGCCATATTATGAAACCTGACCCTGGAATTAAAAACTCCCGTTAATCTTGGGATATTGCCTGTGGATCTGGAATGTCCCTAAAGGCCCATGTGGTACTGCTGGGAGGTGGCAGACCTTTCAGAGGGGGGGCTTGAGGGGGACTCTCGGGTCCCTGGGGATGTGCCCCCTCATCCTGTCTTTCACTTCCCCACTGAGGAGACAGATGGCTTTGCTCCACCACGAGCTCCACCTTTTCTCGCTGCCTGCCCACTAGGGACCTAAAAGCAGTAGGTCTGCAGCCTTCATCAATGTGGGTAAAAAAACCCCACTTTTTCTTTATAAACTGATTATCTTAGGTATTTGCTAATAGTAACAGGTAGCTAACTAACATATCCTTTAAAGGCAGAAGGCTCTAGATGTCTCTGTTTTCAAAGAGGTTTCTAAATCTTGTGTACTCAAGACAGATATTATATATTTCAGAATTATTAATACAGAAAATAAACAAAGACTTTTAAACTGTTAGTGTTTACAGGGCTGTCATCTAGTTATATGGAAAATCTGCTTATGAGGCTACTCAGATAACATTAACCAAACATGACTTAGCCATATACTGAGTATATATGCATATAGAAGTATTCATAGGTCTTGTTATGTATATGTGATATCAATATTCATTTCTCTAAAATCTTCATGACCACAGACTTCATGATTTCGAAAAGTCTGTTTTTTTAAAAAACAATATGTAATCGTTTTTATTTTATGTGTGTGAGTGTATTGTCTGCATGTGTGCATCCGTGTTGTGCCATGTCCATGGAGGTCAGAAGATCCCCTGGCACTGGAGTTACAGACCGTTGCTAACCAC
This sequence comes from Eospalax fontanierii, assembly GCA_035773235.1. NCBI lineage: Eukaryota > Metazoa > Chordata > Mammalia > Rodentia > Spalacidae > Eospalax > Eospalax fontanierii. The sequence goes on along the minus strand of CM069546.1, from coordinate 51,203,603 downwards.
CATTTGGGTGTTGGATCTGGGTCCTCTAGAAGAGCAGCCAATGCTCTTAACCACTGAGCCATCTCTCCAGGACCCCAACCCTTATTTTTTTTTTTATTTTAAGACAGGGTTTCACTAAGTTGCCCAGGCTGACCTTGAACTGGTTCTGTAGTTCTGGCAGGCCTTGAACTTTTGATCATCCTGCCTTAGCTTCCTGGGTAGCTAGGATTATAAGTGTGCACCATGAGGCCCAGCTCTAATTTCCTTCCTTTGTTTAAATGTATTGCATTATGGTGTTTTACTAATGTGTGCTTGAGCTTCCTGGTGTAGCTGTGGCTGCAGACATGCATGTTAGCTTCCTCACACAGTGATGGCTCTTTAACTGCCTTGGGCATCTCTGATTACTCAGATTCTCAGAACTGCAATTCCAGGGTTGAAGAACATATACTCATCTGGGTTTGTGGTGAGCACCTCAGGTTGCTTTGCAAAAAGATGAACCATTCCTGCTGCCTCTAGCAATGTCTGTCAGCTCAGATCCAACTCTTCTGACTTTAGACAGAACCACAGGAAAAGCAGGGCTGGGGAGCGGGTGGGGGTGGCGAGGGGGACAGTCACTGCTCCTCTAAGATGTTAAACTGGGTCTCAGCCTGAGCCTGTTTCCATGGGACTCTGTTGGAACTGTAGCCTGCTTAGTATATTTAATTTAGGAGGTCAATCCTAGTTTATCACAGAGCTGAACTTCCTGCTGTAGAAGGCTCCACACTGTCTGCCGTTGTTAACATTGTTGCAGTCTTCAGTTTCTTTTGGTTCTGCCTGGTTCTAGAATCATGAATAATAATTTTAAAAAACTAAGTACTTTAAAAACTAGAGCGCTGCTTGGTGATGAACACTTGTAACCCCAGCCATCATGAAGCTGAGGAAGGGGAATTGAGGTTTTGCCCTTGGCTGTGGCAAGATCTGCCTCTACCTTTCACATTTCCATTTTCTTCTGCAAATCGCACTACAGAATTTTTGCTTTAGAAGGAGAGAGGAGTCAGGACTGGGGCAATGGTAGACAACTGTGATCCCAGCAATCAGGAGGCTGAGGCAGGAGGATCAAGTGTCTGAAATCAGACCGAGCTACATAGCAATGTTGTATTTGGAAAAAAAAAAAGACTTTTTGGTCCTTTTTAATATTTTCACTCTATTGGAACATTTTTTTTAAATGCAGAAAAGTAAAAGTGAAGGAGAAGGTCCATTTTCTCCATCATCTGCCACGAAGCACTTCCTCTGCTCTCTTACTAAAGCCAGACTTTTAGAAGTTACACAGATATTTCATGAACGTGTCATTTAAACTTTTTTAAACTTAAAACTAGAAATTACAGGTAGATTTCAAGATGACTTCGTTTTCTACTCTCCTCCCAACTCTTTCTTCCCCCTTTTTTTCTGTGAAGATTTTTGTCATTTTAATCTTTAAAAAGGAAATAATCACCTACACATAATCTTATGAATTGGAAATGTATATTTCTATTTTGCATTTCAGTAAGCTTGAATAAATGTGTGATGTGTCCTTTACCTTATTTTTCTTTTTATATTTTATTTATTTGCATGTGTGCGTGCACCTCTGTGTGTGTGTGTGTGTGTGTGTGTGCACATATGTGTGGGTGCCATGCTTGTGTGTTGAGGTTAGAGGTCAATTTGCAGGGTCAGTTTTCTTCTCCATGTGGGTCCTGGGGATCAAAATCATATTGTCAGGCTTGGCGCAGATGCCCTCCCCAAGGAGCCATCTCATGGAGTGGGTAGGCACTCTCTGTTTTGTTTCTCCATTGTGTGCTAGACTCATGCAGGTAGGTGCCTGTGTTTTAATTCATTCCTTCTAAGGTCACATGACTTGCACGGCAGATATTTTGCCCTTTCATTTCCTTATTAGTAGGCCTGTGGAATGCTTCCTTCTCTCCAGGTCGCCAGCACTGTTGGATGGGGAGGATGGTCCCCAGTTCATTCTTGGAAGGGGAAGTACTCAGTGAGCTTTCTTGGCATTAGCGACCCCAAACCATCCTCTGCAGCAGCTGGGAGCTTCCAACCTAGCCCAGAACAACAAAATGTTGGTCTCTTCCTATTCTTGGCAACATTTTGTTATCTTATGGGTGAAAGTTACCTTTGTGTGTGTGTGTGTGTGTGTGTGTGTGTGTGTGTGTGTGTGTTTAACAGGGTCTGCCTAGTCCCAGCCTGTCTGGAAATCACAATGTGGACCACAGTGCCGTCAGTTTCACAGGCATCCATCTGCCGCTGCCTTCCAAGGGCTGAGATTAAAGGCACACTCCATGCCGGCTATGTGTTTTATTTTCAACAAATCATACGGTTGAACATTTCTCCACATCTTTTTAGGCTTTGCAATGTCCTCTTTTAGGAGACAGTCATTCTTTTGTTACATCAGTAAACTCATGCTTACATCTGTGACATAGTTGTGCTGGGGCTGGGCAGATGGCTCAGTGGCTAAGAGTCTACTGCTCTTCCAGGACCCAAGTTCAGTTTCCAGCACCCAAGTTAGGCAGCTCACAAAAGACTCCATCTCCCAGGGATTCACACTTTTTTCTGGCCTCTGTGGACACCTGCACTCACATGTACATACCCACTTATGATTACACACACATATATACATAATTTAAAACAGAACCTTTTTTTTTTTTGAGACAGGACCTCCCTGTAGCCCCAGCAGACCTGGAACTCACTATATAGACCTATAGACCAGGCTAGCTTCTATCTCACAGAGATCGGCAGGAAAAAAAATAAATAGTTGCATCTCTTCCATCGTCTCTCTCCCTCCTCTTCCTCTCCCAGTTCTCCTGTCTCCTGTCCTTGTGAATCAATTCTTAATTGGCCTGGGCATTTCTAGGGTTGGAACTGGCTCTCTTCCATCATTTCTATTTCATTAATAATTATTGTTCTACTTTTCTCCTTCAGTCAACTTTTAGAATTTGTGTTCTTGTCAAAAAAGTACCTCTTTAATCCAGTTTACTGACTTTTCAAATGTTTTTGCCATAACGTTGTTTATACAGAGCCTGGTTCTGCAAGCCTGTATCCCGGCACTCAGGAGGCTGAAGGCAGATAGGTCCCAAGTTGGAAGCCAGCCTGGGTTGTTACAGCAAGTTCTAGACCTGAGCTACCCAGTGACAAGCCTGTCTCCTTCCTGCCTCCCCCACCCAAAGTACCTGCATGCATGTAAGTGTACCATATGCACGCAATGCCTGTGGAGGCCAGAAAAAGGCATTGGATACCCTGGAACTGGAGTTATGGATGGTTGTTAGCTGCCATGTGCATGCTGGGAACCATACCCTGGTCTTCTGCAAGAGCAGTCAGTGCTCTTAACTGCGAGTCATCTCTTCAGCGTCCCCCCCCATCTGCACACTTACATTGCCTAAAATTTTCACTGTGTATGTGTGACCCCTTTGTCATTTACAATACTGTTAATGTCATTTTCTTGGTTAAAGTTACATGAAGTGTATTTCATTAGTCTGTGACAGAATACCAGCTTTTGGCTTCTATAGTTAACTTCATTCTTGTTTGTTTTCTTTCTGCTTGTTGCTGTTGTACTCTTCCTTCTGCTTTCTCTGGGTTTATTTTTTTGTGACTTTTCCACTTAGCTTGAGTAACTTATTCTTTGCGATAAGTACACTGAAGGCTCTTAACTCCCTTCTGACTGCTGGTTCAGTGTGTCCCTTAGGCCTGTTTTGTTATGTTAGATTTTCGTTGCCATTCATTTCTGAGTATTTGTAATTTCCATACTGACTTTCTTGTTAATTTGTGTATATTTTTCGGTTTCTAGATAGGTTATTTTTCTTTTAAAAAATGTATGACAAAGATCTTTCAAAGTTCAGAAATGTTATGAACATTGTACCGCGAACATCTGTGTATACGCTCCTGTGCTCATTGCCTAGCTAAAAACATGACTAAAATGTTTGCTTATAATTTTTAAATTGTTTCAAGTAGATGTATGTAGTAAGACTACATATTCTTCTGACTTCCTGGCCTGTTCCTCAGAAGTGCCTGCAGGTGACTTCAGGTGCAGGCCGTCCTTGCTTGGCCTGGTGTTGACTTCTAGTCTTACTGTACTGTGGTTCATGAATGTGGTCTGGAGATTCTCTGGAACCTGCTGAAGCTTTCTTTGAGGCCCAGCATGTAGTCAGTTCTGTACAGGTTCCAAGAATATCTGAAAAGAATACAGACATCAAAGCTCTTACTCTGCAACATAAACTTGATCTATTTCCTCTCTCCATAGTCTCTGGGTGAAAGACCCACTGCTCAGTACAATAGCTGACCAGTGGCTTCCTCCTCAACCCAGGCCTGACTTCTTCCCTCCTGCACAGCAGTTTTATGTGGCACTGAGTTCTTGGACATTTAAGGGTCAGCTATCAGGGAGGCATTTGAGCTGTGAAGCTGTCCTGAGTGGACGGTCCAAACATGGCACACCAAAGCCCCCAGTGAACACAGTGCCTACAAAAGATTATGTGTCTGAGTATGGCATCGTTACTGGGGAGTCACAGGTGCCCTGCCGGAAGCAGTTCTCCGTGGTGGACCCCAGCCCTGTCTCAGTACTTTCTGCTGAAAGATCTCAGATGAGAGGTTCAAGAGGGACCCTGCGTTGGATCATTGTGGGTAAGGAGTTTATTAAAAGAGTTATTAACACTATAGACAGACAGACAGGCAGGCAGGCAGACAACAGCATGGCTGGGGCTCTGAGGGGAACTCGGATTCCAGCACCAGACACAGACAGCAGGGCCCCGAAGACAGGACTCGGGGCCCAGGTGACGGAAGCAGGGTCTTTTCTCATACCGGGGGTGGCGATGGTTTTCACAGCACGAGCCTGTAGCCAGGCTCTTGGATTCCCAGGCAGGACGCAGGGAAGGGCAGGGAACGGGATGTGTGGCCCCCAGTATCCTCTTTGATGTAAACTTACTTCCCAAGGTGACAGGTCCTGGCACTAGGCATCTGTTAGCTGGGGACTCCTAGTGTCTCAGTGGGGTGCCTGTGTGACAGAGGTATCTGTGACTGGAGCAGAGGCTGGATTCCTACACTAACGCCATGCAATTGTTACAGAGATATAAGGCATTTTATCACAATTACACCTACTGAACCACCTCACTCCTCTGAGCCCCTGACTGCCTGACCCTTTTCATTCTCATTTACCAGAACGTCCCCTCTTGTTAAGGACTGGATATGAAATGCCCTGCACAGGCTAGATGGTGGCACTGTTTTAGGAGGTGATGAGCCCTTTGGGATGTGGAGCCTAACCGACAGACACAGGCTACTGGAGATGGAATGTAAGGGTTACTGGTCAGTCCTGCTTCCTGATCCAAGATGTGAGAAAACTCTAGCACACGTCCCCACTGCCATGAATGCCACCATTCCTCCTCACAGTGACGGACTGAAAACGTGAGCCAAGGTAAATCCTTCTTTGCCTAAGTTGCGTGTGTCAGATATTTTGTCACAGTTCCTGATCGACTTTCCAGTTTGTCTGTCAGCCCCATGGAGCATACTTCAAAGCAGCATCTTCCATATACTCAACTGGAGGCCACTTGAAGATGAATCCACCTTCACTTCTGCTCTGCACCCTGGGGTCTGGATGTAGATACAGATGAGAGACAGAACAGGGGTCAGATAACCGTCACTTCACTTCTGCAGATTTGGCTTCAACCTGAGCATCTCTTCTGTCCGTACCTCTACTCTGTTCCAAACCTTTAAGCTCTATCCTCTCAAATCCACCAGCACCTCCTCAGCCTCTTTATTCAGCAGAATGATATTCACTTCTTTACAGAGAAAACAGAGTCATCAGGGGTAGTCTGTACTTAGCCACTACCTCCCCTCTCAGAGGAGCACCTTTCTTGGGTGGGTAATCCTACCGCCATGTGCCGATGGCTCCACCCACTCATGTTTTCCTCTATTATTCTACTTGCTTCTGAGTTCAGCCTTCCCATCCTATACCACACTTCCTAAGACCGCCATCAGCCGCCTCCACTTCCCCGCTTCAGCCTGTTGGAGTCTCTTCTGGCTTCCCTGCCTCTCTCCAGCGACTGCTGTGGCTGCCATCAATTCTAAATCCATGGCCTATCTTTCTGAACCTCTCCAGATTGTTCCAACGATCCTGAGCACAGCCTGCATCTCAAAACCTCTCTTATCTTGGACACCGCACACACTGCTCCGTTGTGCCTCTTTTTTCTCTCAGCCTTCTTGTGGCCCTTGGATCTTGAAATCTTGTTTTCAGTGGTTTTATTCTTGGCCTCCCGCCTTTCTGTCTGCACATTAGGAAAACTGCTTCATGACCAAAGAGGGGAGCCTCTCCCCAGCTCCTGATAGATACTGTCGAGGCAGATAGTGGCTCATGGTAGCCAAGATGTTTTTCGAGCATCTGGATATGCCAAGATCTTCTGTGAAGCACTGTGACTTCGATTACATTCATTTATTTTGTATGCATGTGGGCACATGCTGTATGTGGATGTCAGAGGACAACTTTGGTGACAACTTTCCACTATGTAGGCCCCAGCCTTCCTGGCAAATGCCTTAACCTGCTGAGCCATCTTGCTGGACCATAACTTGACTTTGAATACTGAGAACAGATTGAAAGTTTTTACAAAACTGTGCAGGTCAAATAAAATATACACACTCCCCATTAGATCTGTTTTCTTCTTTATTCTGCTGCCTATAAAGCAGTTTATGTTTTTTGTTAGTGATGCTAGTTTACAGTCATCGAAGGTTGTCAGGCCTCAGACACTTTCTACATGGTTCACAGTCAATCTTCACAGCAACCGGGTCCACAGTCACTGTTCTACAGATGGGCAGACTGAGGTCAGGGCTTGGGTGCTTTGTGTTGGGCCTCAGAGATTTTGAGTTCAAGAACCAGGATTCCAACTTGACCTTCTGCCTCCAGAGTTCAAGTTTTTTAACTGCAGCTTTTTCTACTCACAAGAAGAAACTGAGGTCAGAGGTTAAAGAGCTGACCAAGACCACAAGGCAGGGTTGCTTCACAGAGATTAGATTCAGCACTTAGTACTGCTGTGCAATTTAGTCACCCATTTCCTGTGCTAGGCTGCATTTCCAGCTCTGAGATAAGAGTCTGGAATACTGGTAAAGAAAATGCCTCTGGCAGTTAAAACTGCACTTTCATTCCCATTAGTAATGGCATTTGCTTCTCACGATTCCTAGGAGAGACAGTGACTAATATTTAACTGGCATCTCCACATCTTACTTAGGTGCTATGGTCAGCCCTTGCTGGGCATTTACATTTAGTACTTTTGAATCTGGTAGGTCTAGTGTGTAGTATAAATGAATGTGTAGTTTAAATTCCCTTTCTTTCAAAGGGAATTTTGTATTTATAGCATAATAAACTAAGAGGCTTTAAGAGTCACTGCAATTTGCCTTTTCTTTATCTTGTTTGTTCTTTCAGGTCTGGCCTGTCAGAGGCTGTGGATCCTAAACCAGGGACTCCCAGGCTAATGTAAGATCAAAGTGTATTCAATTTCACACCCTGCTCTTAGAGCTACCTTTTGCTTTTGCACTCATTTCCCCCCCCAAAGTGTGAAAATATAAGAGATGAAATCCTTTCTGTCAAAAACGTTTTAAAACTCATGCTTGCTTTTCTTTTCAGTGCCTTTGTTATAGAGCTGATGTCTAACTTCATGTTGTTTCTTAACATGTCAGTCGTAACTTGCAGCATTACAGTTTCTCATTTATACCCACACCGCTTACTTTTATGACTGGCTGCATGCCAATGTCCTCACACTCTACTTTTATGACTCTGGCTATGTGCTGGAACCCCATCTCCCTAAAATTTAAAGGTTCTTACTAAGATGCTCTCTTTACCCCTTTTGAATTGGCCAACTGAGTTTGGTATAAAAGGAAAAGGCCATTTTATCGAAGTGTGCTTGCTGTTTTGTTCATTTCTTATCAGAAGTAAAGTTTGCCTTATCGAGAAACTTTCAATCGGAGTGGATTTATTTCTAACGTGCACTGCGTGGGGGCTAGAGGTCCTCCTAAAATGTTTCACAAGTACCCTTCACTTTGTTTTTGAAGACAAGCTGCCTGCCTATCAAGCACTTTACAGACTGGATGAAGGCTCAGTTTATCTCCATGACTGGCAAATGCCGGGATTCTAGCTCAGGCTGCACCGCAACAAAGCCCACATTTCTTCGTGTGTGGTACCCCAGGCTGGCTTCAAATTGACCATCCTTCAGCCCCCAGAGTTGGGGATTACAGGCACGCGCTACCACAACTGGCAGCAAGCTCATATTTTTTTGTTGTTGCTGTTTTTGTTTGGTGTTAACAGTTTTCTGGCGACCAGTCTCCAGTCTAAGATAGGCCATTTTTGACCCGTCGCCACACCGTACGTGGATTGTCCCTCTAGGCACGTCCGGGTCCCGAAGCCGGCGGCAGAGGCGGCGGAACTCTTTTCGAGAAGCCCTGAGTGCTGGGCGGGACCCATTGTGGGAAGCTCCGAGAGCCGGGCGGGAAACCACGCAGCTGCTGAAGGGCCCACAGCTGCCAAGGCGCCATGGCAACGGCGCGGGCGGGGCGGCGGAAGTCCTCCTTAGGTGGGCGGGGACCTCGCGCGGAACTCGCCAATGGGAGCGCCGTGCTGGCAATCGCCCCGCCCCAAAGGCGAACCCCGAGTGCGGCTTCCGGCGTGGCCCGCGGCGGGCTGGTTGCTGGGCTTGCGGTGTGTATGGCGGTTACTGGACGCATAGGCGGCCGAGGTGGGCGCCACGAGGACTGCGTGGGGACGGCGGGATGGCGGGGCTGCGGGCCTGGACACTGACGGGAAACCGAGGCCTACAGGGGCGCGGAGACGGGCCGCGCTCCAGACAAGTTGCTTTTAAGGATTTTAGAAAGTGTGTTGTTTTGAGCCGAGGATGGCCTTGAACTCGGCACCCTCCTGCCTCCCTGGTGCTGAATTGCAGCCCCCACGCCCAGGGCGCGTTTCCTAGTCGTAATACCAGGTTGAGAACATGCTTCCGGTCACTGTGAAGTGAAAACGGCCAGGTGCAGGGTCGGTCACACACAAACACACACACACACGGTTTCCCTCTTCCAACTTTGTTGTTAGTATGAGCACATGTTGAGTTTCGTCAGCTGTTCTTTGCGTGTACTTAGATGGTACCTGTTTCTTTTTTCTGTCACCGTTGTGCCTCGAATTTGAGTTGATTGTCAGGTGTCAGAGTACATGCACCTGACCTGTGCTCCTTCATTTTTTTAATGTTGTGGGATTTGACTTTGTGCTTTGCTGAGAACCATGACATCTGTGTTCTTGAGAGACACTGACCATTACTTTTCCTTTCTTTTGAAGACCTTATTAAGTTTTCATATCGAAGTTTTGGCACCCTTATCATTTAGTTTGGGAAGGATTGGCTCTTTCTGCTCTTGGATGAAATAATTTCTTTCCAGAATGTGTGATAAGACTTTCTGATAAACTCATCAGAACCCAAGCTTTTGGGTAGATCAATTTCCCATAAAATGTCTTTAGTGGTTATAGGACTGTCTCAATTTTTAAATAATTATTTTATCCGTTTTGATAAAACTGGATACATAAGAGGAGGTGAGGCCCAGGCCCTTCATCAGTTTTGAATGAGTTTCTTAATGAGCTTATACATATTTAAAACTTAAAAGTAATTATAGAAGTCTGCAGTTGTCTTTTTCATTCTAAATATTACTGAATTGTAAATGTTCCCTCAGAAAATCTTGTCAGAGTTACTTTCAAGTAATCGACATACATGAAGTTTGTTTTCACAGTGATGGGGTCAGATCCTGGGCCTCTTGCCCACTGGGCAGGTAGGTACCCTACCAATGAACTACAACCCAGCCCTTGTTTTTGGTTTTCTTGATCCTAGATGTAGATGTTTCAAGTTTCAAATTTTTGTACCTTTTATTTTGTTTCTTTGAAGTCTTTGAATTAATTTGTTCATTTTACAGGTTAATTGGATGGGTGCCTAGCTTACTGATTTTCAGTCCCCTTTTTAAAAAGTGTAAATATTTTAAAACTGTTATTTTCCTCTCACGCTTGATTTATTTCCCAGCAGTTTTTATGTGTGGCATTTTGTGATTGTTGATTTCAAAAGTCATTCCTGATTTCCATTACTAATTCCTTGAGATTATTTCTAGCATTCCTTTCCTGTCTTCCTTTCTTTTCTTCTTTCTGTCCCTCCTGCCTCTACCTGTAAAGAGCTGGGATTATGGACTTGCATCACGGGGCCTGAGGCCTGGCTCCAATGGCTTCTTTCTAGCTACATTCCTTAAATTCTGAACAAATGGGGTTTCCCTGGCTGTCCCTGGGTTCTAACTTGAGGGCCTCATGGTGACTATACTGGGTAGTTTTGCTTCCTGCTTGGCTTGACTCTGATTGCCCTGCATGCTAGAAGACTGTTGTGTAGCCACTGGGCCCAGCGATTTGTGCGTGGCCATCCCATTAAAGCTTTTGCATTGGCTGGGCAGGTTGCCTTGCCCCTTAAAGTTTTGTTCGTCTTGCTGTGAACCTGAGAGCTGTGCTGAGCTCTCCACTGTAGTGTGGATATGTGTTTTTATTGCCTTAGACCTGATGAAGTTTACCTTGATGTTTCTGAGATCCTGTTAACTGCCTGAACAAATAAATTGTTGCATATTTTTGGGATTTGAACCTTTTAAAACTTTTTTTTTCATTTGATTTTTTTGTGTATGACTGTTTTGCTTGTGTGTATTAAGTGCATCCATGTTGTGTAATGCCCATAGAGGCCAAGAACAGTGTTGGGTCCTCTGGAGCTGGTGTTATGCATGGTTGTCTGCTACCATATGGGTGCTGGCACCTGAGCCTGGGTCCTCGGCAAGAACAGCCAGTGCTCTTAATTGAGCCAGTTGTCCAGCCCCTGGAGTTGAACCTTTTTATGTCTTTGTGATGATGCTTGTTTCTACTAATTCCCCCCCCCCCCTTTTTTTTTTTGCCTTAAAGTCCATCTGCCTCAGTAATAAAAGCACGCCAGCTCTCTGGTAGTTTTCAGGGCAGATCTTTTAGATCTACCTCGAAGTAGTGGTGTATTGTTTTGAAATTTGGTCTTAACAGGTTTTGTCTTTTTTAAATGGATCCCTTCTTTTCCTTCCCCTCTCCTTCTACGCCAGGGAGTGAGCCCAGGGCCTGGTACATGGCAGAAACGCTCTGCTCATTTTCCTTCATTGTTATTAATTTAATTGGATAATTGAAGGTCATGTTGTCTGTCAGCACAGATACCAATTAGCAGAGGCAGGAATTCAGTCTAAGCTGATCTTTATTCAGAGAGATGGTAGTGTGGGAAGACAGAGTTAAAGATGAAAAAGAGCCACCTGAGCCCTGCGTGGTTTCTCATGCCTTCGATCCCAACCATAGGGAGCAGGGGCAAGTTCTTCTGAGTTCCAGGCCAGCCTGGTCTACACGGTGAGTTCCAGGCCAGCCATGGCTATACACTGAGACTCATAAAACAAAAACTGCCTTCCTCTTTTCATCTCCAGAAGCAGATTTATAGGTGGGTCAGTCATTCCTTACGTCAGTTCTTTCAGGTCGTCAGCCTGGCCTCTGGCACTCAGGGTGCTTTTCTGCTTATCTTCTGCAGTTTTTCTTCTTTCTTAGGTCTCCTTGTGTTTGCAGGGAGTGGAGGGCGGGAGTTTGATGTAGGCATGTGGCTGTGGGGCCTGTGCTGTCCAAACCAGGTGATTTACCAGAGGCTCCACAGAGGAGAGTGGATGGATCAGAGGTGGAGGTTCTGGTGAGATGTTCTTGATGATGGCTGGCTGGCAGACAGAGAAACTGACCACCATCTGGTGTCCTCCCAGCTTGGAGGGCAAGCTGATGAGGCCAAGTTCTTGGCAAACCTTAGGTAGTCCTGTCTTGTGCTGTAAAGATACTTCTTATCACTGTTTTATAGTTGAACTGACTGAGCCTTAGGTACTGAGCATAATAACTAAAAAATGTTTCTATGCTTGCTTGGCCAAACGTTGCACAGCAAAGTACTTGTCAGACCATGATGTCATCTGAGGTGAATGCTTTACCACCTAAGAATTCTGACCCCTTCCTCAAGCAAACTCTAGGAAGAAGACTCAGGAATGTGTACTGCTAATATGTACCTCAAATGATTATGAAGATGAGGCAGGCCTGGCAAGTATTGTTGTAAGTGCCCCAACTTGGCTTCAGACCTGTGCTCTTGGCCCTTGTGTAGCCCTGCCTCTGTGGCAGAAGCAGGTGTTTTGATCTGGCTTGTGTCATATGTCTGTCAACGCTCATCCATGTGGTTTGTGGAAAGATACCTTTTTACATTAATTTATTTATGTATGTGTATCTCTGTGTGGGTGTGACTGGGTGTGGAGGTCAGAGGACAACTTGAGGGAGTCAGTTCTCTTCCACCTTGGGTCCCAGGATATACTCAGGATATGAAGCTTGGTGGCAAGCTCCTTTACCTGCGGAGCCTTCTCATCGCCTCTGAGAGCTACCTTTTTGTTAGAGCAGAAGATTGTACAAATAGCCCAGAACCCCCTATGACCATTGATTTTATTGATGGTTGGAGAAAGGAGAAAGAAAGTGACATTCATTCAGTACTTACCAGCAGTTCTCAGCAGTATTGTGATTTTATAGGGAGAACATGGGGACTTGGCTCTGTTTCTCCAAGGTCACAGGGTTGGTAAGTGGCCGCTCCAAAGTTCAGAATTATCCAGTAGTGAGTGCTTACTGTGGATCCAAGTTGTTACTGTATTAACTCGTTTAATCAGTAGTTCTTTGGAGAACATTTTTCTCATTGTTCCTACTTTCCAGGCCAGAAACTAGAGTACACGGAGACTTAAGTTGCCCAGTCTGACCACATGGTAGGTGGTTAGAGCCAGGCTATGAGTGAACCCTGTGTTATGGCTCTAGAATCTCACCGCTGCTTACGACTGGCATAATGTACTTTAAGCCCCCAACTCCTGTTCTTTTTACTTCCATAGTAGTTAGCACAAGAAACTTAACCTTTGAAACCCTGAAAAACGTCTGTTTGTTTGTATGGAGTGACTCACACCCGGACTGTTGCTCTTGTGTGCTTGGAAGTGACTACTATTGCTCACTTCTGTTTCAGCTTCCTCCGATATGCAGGGCATTGTGGGAAGAGCAGGCGTCATGACGGATGTCCACCGGCGGTTCCTCCAGCTGCTGATGACACATGGTGTGCTGGAAGAGTGGGAGGTCAGACGCTTGCAGAACCACTGCTACAAAGTCCATGACCGTAAGTGTCCTGTGTGTCCCAGCAGCATCCGGTGCTGTGCTGATCAGGGATTGGTGGCACTCAATATCCTGACCCAACACATTCAGGTCTCTTTACAAGCTCATGCCAGCCTGTCTTTCTAATCTGTCTTCTACCACCACCCTGAAGTAAGTCTGACGTTTAGTCTAAAAGACAGAAGCTGTGAAGTCATGGCTCACAGCAAGGCTTTGGCCTCAGTTTCCTTGTCTCCAAGATGGGGACAGTGATTGTAACACACTGGACCCAGGAGTTGAGAGGAGTGACCTTGTAGAATGCCTGGCACAGGAAGAGGAAGACGGCAGCGTAGAATGTGGGCAGGACATGGTGTTAGATTCAGCCAGTCCTGGAGTAACTGCCAGCCCTGTGCCATGGCAGCTTTATGCATTTAGAGCCTCTCCTCAGCTGGACACTGGAGGTGAAAATAAGACCTTACTTGCAGACAAACATGGTGCACCCTGAGGCCCCAGTCATGTGGGGCAATAGAGCAGTCAGGTCAGTCTGTGATCACTGGAATCAGTGAGCAGGCCATGTTGAGAATCCATATGGGTCGAGTTTGTTGACTGAAAAGGAAATTGATGTTACTGTACGATGGCACTGTGCTAGGGCTATGAACATATCTGCAAGTGGACAGGAGTCCTTGTGTGTGCTCAAAGGTGTTGGCTTTCCTATGGTCGGCATAGGAGAGTGGTCAACAGGAATCAGACAACACCTCGTCTTTATCTTGTAGTCCTTTTTGAAAAAGAAATGTCAAAGCAAGCATTATTAAGATACTCAAGATGGTATCGCTTCTGATTCCTGGTAATAAATGTGCTTGATTTTGTTGTGCATTTTCGTTTCCCTCTCTGCACTTTTAATTTTAATTTTCAAGAGAAAATGGGTAGGAGGATAAGAAGTGAGCCAAGGCAGGAGGAGTGAGGAGAGAGGTGTGGGGGTCAGGGAGCGCAGAGCGTGCGGGCACATCAGCAGCGTGGTGGGGATGAGGCAGAGCAGGTGTCGTGGGATGGGGAGGTCAGGCTTAAAAACAAGTACTCCTTCAAAGAACAAGGCAAGAGTCTGCTCTCCAGAGCTGTGAGCCACTCGGGCATTCTGGGGAGTCCTGGGAGCAGCGTGGTACACAGGAAGCCGCAGAGTACAGGGCCTCAGCAGGGAGACCCACTGAACTTCCCACTGCTCTGGACTCAGCCTCACCTACCTGCCTAGGCAGGAAAACATGCTGTTGGTGCGGGGTTTATAGATCGTGAAGAGCCCTGGGCACCCTTTATTTCATCTTGCAAGGTGCAGACCTCTGGGAGGCTGTGAAGCCAGAAAGTGGTCTGACTAGTGCGTGTCCGAGAACTGTCTTCTCGGAGGTCTGAAGCCAGTGCCTGAGCAGCAGTGGAGCTTTGTGGGGAGCTGTTTGGGCTGAGAAGAGTGTTACAGCTGTCCTCGATGCTTCTCTTGCTCTCTGAAGCCACCAGGACATCAGTCATGCTTCGGTGGAAGATAATCTCTTTTCCTGTTCTGTGTGTGTATGTGTGTGTGTGTGTGTGTGTGTGTGTGTGTGTGTGTGTGAGAAGGGGGAGGAGAGAGGGGGAGAGGAGGGAAGAGAGAGAGAGCGAGTGAGAGAGAGAGAGCTAGACTATGAATGGATGCAGGTGTACCGTGCAGTGGCATATGTGTGGAGGTCAGAGGCCAGCCTTAGCACTGGTCCTTACGTTCCACCTTGTACCTTATTTGAGACAGGATCTCTTATTCAAGCGCTCTTGTCTCTGCCTCCATCTCATAGGAGTACTGAGATTATGGAGCCATATCATACCTGGCTTTACATGGCTTCAGGGATTTGAACTGAAGTCCCCATGCTTGCACAACAAGTGCTTTACCCACTGAGCCATCTCACAGCACAGATTATCTCTTAATGTTCAGGACAGCTTCTTGCTTCTTCCTTTTGGTTTCTCATTACAGGGAAGTTTTGTGCTGTATCAGAGTCATATGAGCCTTAGTACACAGAATGAAAGTGTTCTTGCCTTTATTGACCCTTTCAATACATGGCCCAATTCAGGAAAGTCCTGAGGAATGTGTCTAGGAATTGATCTGCTGGGGTATATTCCAGGACCCCCAGTGTGTGTGAATGATGGCTTTTACCAAATCCTGAGTTCCTGCCGTGCTTGTTGTCCAGACATGCCCACAATCAGGTTTTCTGTATAAACTAGGCCCAGAAGTGGCTAAGGAGCGCTGTTAGGCAGCATGCCAGGTAGAAGTGAAGCATATGTGTGCCGTCGTCCTGACTCCTGCTATCCTGAATGACCGCCAGACTGACCTCGGTTAACTAAGCAGAAAGTGGCACTTTGGGTAAGAGGAGACTGTTGTGATTTCCACACTTTGTAGGGTTTTGGCTGAGGTCAGTGGGATCTAGTTCCAGTCTGTTTCTTCCCTATCCACCATTAGAAAAAAGAAGTTGGTTCCAAGAATTCTTGTTAGTAGAAAGATTTTAAAACGAGTAATGATGGAAGCAGATTATCTACAGTTGAGTAAATACCAGACCCAATATTATTTCTGTTGTATTTTGAAGCAATGCCCGGGAAAGTACCAAGTGAAAAAAATATTTTAAGACAAAGAAGTGATACAGATCGTGGGTACTCATCCCACCCCAGCCATGCCTAGCTGTCGAAGCACTGCTATCCTGGGCTTCAGTTCACACTGTCCTCCTTACAGTTCTCAGGGAAAAGCACATTCCCCAGCTCTCCTGGCTAGTAAAGAGGTCCTGGTGCAAAACCTGTGTTCTTACAGGACCTTGGAGTCTAGCCAGGGCTCATGTTCATGCACGTGTCCATTCCACCAGCCAAGCTTCCTGAGAATCTCATGTGAGCTAGGCTCTGTGCGAGAGACTGGAGACCCTGGCTCTTCCACGTCCTCACAGGAGTCTGGTGATCTCATTAGAAGCTCTTTGATGGAGTAGGCATAGGATAGAGATCAATGCTTAGGACTCAGGTGGGAAGATCACCACTTGGGACGCAGAGGGAGTAATGCACCGATATGCTTTCCTGCCGCAGATGGGGGTTTTGGTAGCCATACAAATGACGGAATGGGGAGGTTATATGGGGCATGACAGGAAGGCCCCAGAGGGGTTCCTGCCAGCTGCTGGCTTCAAACCCGGGGAAGCTGGAGACAGGAAGGACGAGAAGCCAGCGTCTCTGGGATGCACACATATGCATTTGCTTTTCTGTGCTGGTCTGAAGTTGAAGTGGGGCTCTGCCAGTTGTTACTCAAGTCTGGTCTTTTGGAGCCTGTTAGCTCAGGGTAGCTTGGCTTCCTGTGCCAGTGTTAGAGCTGTCATCTACTCCCCACAGGTCTAGCTGAAGGAGTCTGAACTGGATCTGTGGCTGATGGTTAGCTTCCTGGGCTGGCTGCTGTAGGCTGCTCAGCTTTTATGTGTGAGTTGGGAATAGGAGTGTGGCCCAGTCCGTTCCTTCATTTCACCGTCTAGCCTGAAAGAGAAACAGCTGCTTTATTGATGTCAGGGAACAGGGTGCTCCAGCCACAGCTGAGTTGAGAACTGGTAGAGCCCTGTTGTGTGCAGTACCCTGTGTGGTTCTGCGTTTTAAATTAAAAATCAGTATGTTAACAAGAAAACACCAGGGGGTTGGTTTTTGTTTTTAAGTAATAAAACCTGGTTAAGCTTTCAGAGTCTTAAAACCTGGTTGAACTTTCAGAGTCTTTCCTTTCTGATGGATCCCGTTCTCTACACTGTGGTGCTTCCTGCCAGCAGCCAGTGCCAGCAAGCTTTGCTCCCATGAAAGCCCTGGAGGACACTTCAAACAAGGATAAAACCCAGTGGGGCTGCTCTGGTTTGCACTGGTGCCTGGGTGGTAGCCACTTTCCTCCTGTCCATCCAGAGCCCACATCAGTCCTTGAGGGCTCCTGGGAAGTGAGGCGAGAGACAGAATGCCCCAGAGCAGTCAGTTACTGCTTATCCTAAGGGTAGTTGCACACCTGTTTTCAGCAGGAGTCACCAGTGAAATGGCTACTGAGAGTGTCAACAGTAAAATTCTGCAGAAAGTGCTTTAAATGTTATATGATGGGACATGCTGTTGTTACTCAGAACTTTACTATGGTCATTGCCGGGTGGAACACTCAGCAGTGCTGGGCATCCCGCTTCTGGCCAGAGTGAGTGTCCCTGTGTGGATTTCCTGTGACTGTGGGGTTAGCAGGTGTGACCATGGCATTGGGACACCTGCAGCCTTCAGCCTGGAGGCAGGAGGTGCTCGGGTGCTGCACCGTGAGCGTCACTGCAGTGCAGCAGAACTGTAGACTTGGGCTGGAATGTCTCTTCATTAAGCAGTAGTGATTCTGAACCTAGACCAGCCAAGCAGGGTTTGGTGACCCACATTGCAGCAGAGACAGAAGGACCATGAATTTGAGACCAGCTGTAGAGAGACTGTGTCTCAACCTAAATCAAAACCAAAGACATAACCAAATTCACCTGATACGGAGCTCTGCCTTGTCCTTATCTCAGCCTCAGAGAATCTACCTGGTCCCAGACAGTCCATTTTTCTTTTTTTTTGACTCAGTTTCTGATGACAAGGAGTCAAGTTTTATTAATTTCTTTAACATTATTGTTATGGAAAAACTCAACCATAGGAGAAGGTAGAGACCAGTTTGGTGAAGCGCTATGTATTGGTCACCCAGTCCAAAATGATGATTGCAGCGTGATTCTGAATTAATTTTCACACATCGCTGCATATTCAAGTAATTGAAAAGAACAAAATGAAAAGAATGTTGTGTTTGTGTCACTGCGTTAATGGTCAGATGTCTGGTTTCTGGTCCAGATTTTGTGATTTTTCTGGCCTGTGATCTCATGTAAGTCCTTCACCTCTCCTTACTTTGTCTTTTGAAGAAGACTGATTCTGGGCCAGCAAGATGGCTCAACAGGTAAAGGTGCTTGCTGCCAAGCCTGATGAACTGATTTTGATCCCTGGAATACATGTGGTGGATGGAGAAAACCTACTCCTGAAGTTGCCCTCTGATCTCCATATGTGTGCCATGGCACACATACAATAAGCAAATAACATGTAAATAAGAAGACTAATTGTTCTGATGTGCCTGGGTTGGTGATTCCTGAAGGTCTCCTGAGGAAATGAGTGATGCTGTGGTGACCTGATGCACTGATCGTGAGATCTGTCAGAGACATCACTGATGTGCCATGTAAAGGATGCCTGTCCTCACAGCCTGCTCTCTGCAGTGCTGTGCACTAGCTGCACTCTGGGAGTGATGCTGATGAGTGCTGTGCACTAGCTGCACTCAGGGAGTGATGCTGATGGCTCTCATCTTTGCAGCTATGTGAAGGTCAAGATGATATTTTTCTCCAGAACTGATGAGAGCTTCGGGCTGAAAGGGGAGGTTTGAGGGGCCCCATGCAGCCCTCTGATCCAGTGTCCCTCCTGCCAGACTTTACTTCATCCCAGGTGAGGAGTCTGATCTCTCAGAGCCATTTCTGCTTGGCACCTGGACCTGACGTGGGGCCTGACTGGCTGTCACAGGGCAAGTTGGCCCACACTTGCTTGGGCCCCAGGGGTTGATGTTTGCTCTGATTTTCTCTGCCTAAAAATAGCATTTTCTATCTTTGGAGCCTTGTTTAGAACAAAAATACTTACTGGCCAGCAGTGAGGGCAGCAGACTTCCTCTGCCTGTTGTTCAAGTGTACATTGTACAGCGAGCCCAGGTTCCACAGCCTCTAGAAGCAGGAACCCTCACTTAGCAAGAAGTTCATCAGTAATGACAAAGAAAAGTCAGTTGTCGAAAAGGGAGAAAACGTGTCCACAGCAGAGCAAGCATTCTCAGTGGACTGAGCTGCTTTCTTGAGGAGAGGAGGTTGGTTTTTTCGGTGTTGCCCCAGCTTGTAAAGCTGGATCCTGGGTTCCAGTTGCTCCTCTGTCAGGCACATCCTGATGGAGGAGCAGAGCCAACCTTACCTGGGTCTTTTCCTTTCTGCAGCCCATCCCAGGCTTGTGTGTGCTGATCACACAAGGACCATGCTGAGGGAGTGGGCTGGACCCAGGGCATGCTGGGTAGGTGTTGGCCACCTCACAACACATCACCTCCCGTTTCAGTAGTCCTTCTGGAGTCTTCCCTAGGTATGCCCTTGTACTTTGATGCTCCCCTCCCTGGCAGAGTCCCTCATTGTGACTGAAACCACAGGCCAGGCAAGTGTGCTGGTGCTGGGAAACTGGTGTGTGAGGCCCTCAGCTTTGCTCTGTGGAGAGCATGTGGCTTAGTGCCCAGTGGTTGACGATCTGGAGGCCAGCAGGCCACTGCCACTTCCAAGTTAGGGAAACTCCAAGCAAGTTATTTAATCTCCTTGTGCCTCTTGTGTATAGAGATGGTATTAATAACTCACCTGACAGTGTTATTATTGTAATGATGAATGCATCAATCTAGTGGCCAGTGCCCAGCACACAGTAAGGTGAATTATCATCGTACTTGCAGCTGACAGTGGCTGTTTCCCACAGATCGTAAGAAATAGGTACTTGCCCGACACAGAGGGAAGACAGGTGGCATCTGAGTTTTGCTGGTTCAGATGTGGTACTGACTCCAGAGTAGCCTCCCTTTCCTCGTGGCTGCCGGCTGGCAGCAGCCCCAGTTGGCCTTTGTTCTTGCACATATCTACGGCCTGTCTTACTAGGCTGGCCTGCGTTCTGGGTTCCCTTTTGGCTGACTTAAACTCTAGGTTCTTAGAGGCTTCCTGCTTTCTGGTTCTCTGAATATGGGTCCTTGGAATTATTCCTATCCAAGCCACATGATAGACATAGGACAGCTTAAAGCAGAAAGAGAGAAAAGGCTGGAGTCTTGGTAGGCAGGGCACTGGCTATGAGGTAGGCAGACATTTTCAAGTGACTCCAGGGTGGGTGGCCAGATGTGGTGACTGTGATGAGGAAGTGCTTTAGAACCATGGAGAGCAGGGCTGGGAACCCAGTCTGGCTTGTCAGGGAAAGCCTGGTCGGGAGGTTGATGGGCTGGGGGCAGCCTAGTCTGGCTAGAGTGGTTAGAGAGTTGGAGAATGCCCTAGGCACATGTAGGCTTGGAGGTGAGGAAACATAAGGCCTTCAGAGAAGAAACAGGAGGGACTCAGAGAGGCAGGGTCTCTGTTGCTGGCCATGTTGCCACCAAAAAGCAAAGCCAGTTTGGGGGTGCAAGGAGTGTGAGGAGCTGTTGAACATAAGGTCACCATTGGAGGTGACCACATGAATGTGATCCTACTGAGACTTGTGTGAAAACAGGGTTGGAGTTTAGCTCAGCCCTATATATTTGGAAAGTACAGTGTATCTGAATTCTTGTGGTTCTGCCCACAGAGTACATTTTTCTGAATGACACCACAGGGGACCTCTTTAGTGGAAAACATGAATTGTTACTTTTAGAGAAAGGTGGGACTTGCCGGTGGTGTTATATTGGATTGACAGGACTGATCCTTCTTACAAAGGCTCCTGACACTCATCCAGTGGGAGGAGGCTCTTGGGCACCTGATTCCTTCGCCAGAGTCAAGTTAGTCTCCCAAGTTGGTGCTTTGACCTTGTTATACAAGGAACTAGAAATGTGTGAAATTGACTTTCTGCATGACATCAAACACAGACACAGCTCAGGTCCCTGCAGTGACCCCTCAGGTGTCCCCTTCCTAGTGTTAGCCCTAGTCACCTGCTGGGGATGGGGGTGACCTACCCTTTCTCATGCACTATTGTGTTGATTCTGCTATGGCTTTAAACATGAATGACATATTTTCTGCTTTTGGAAGGTTTTTTTTCTGAATATTTTTTTTAAGTATACATCCTTTTTTTGTTTGTTTTTGTTTTGACAGGGTCTCCCTAG
Organism: Eospalax fontanierii; assembly: GCA_035773235.1. Lineage (NCBI taxonomy): Eukaryota > Metazoa > Chordata > Mammalia > Rodentia > Spalacidae > Eospalax > Eospalax fontanierii. Next base: position 51,182,550 of record CM069546.1, on the reverse strand, counting down.
TTCCAGCCTACCTAGATGTCACTATGTGGACCAGGCTGGCCTCAATCTCAGAGATCCACCTGCCTCTGCCTGCCTCCCAGGGGCTGGGATTAAAGGGGAGCACCACCACACCCAGCTAAAACAGGTCTTTTGAAATTATTTTAATACATGAAACATAAAGTGTCACGGTATAGAAGGATATTTGCAACACAGGAAGCTTACCATGCGCCTTCTCTCAGTGTTAGGGAGACTCTGCTGCCTGCAAAAGGCTGAGTCTCCAAGCTAGTGCTGAATATTGGCTCTGGATTATTCCTTCCACAGATTCATGGCTCTTGACACAGGTGTCTGGCCATGACTTCTTGCTTGTGGCACAGCTTGAGCTCCTGCTAGAACTGGGTCTTAGCTCACCACTGGCTCTGCCTGGAAGTGGTGGTTTAGTACCTGCACCTATGCTCAGAGGGTGTGCCAGGGCCTGGGAGGGTCAGTGGGAGGAGGCTTGGCCAGTGCCTGCTCAGAACAGGACCCTTCTGCTGCCAGAGCTGCTGTAAGCCTCTCCCTCCTGCCCACCGTGGCTCTTAACCTTGGCCCCTCAGGACTAACCCAGGGTCTGTTGCTGTGCAGTGGATGGCCTAAGTGGAAGAGGAGCCGTGGAGGGGACTGCAGGCTGGGCTCTGGAAGCAGAGGAAGACCATTCCTTCTCTGTGGTCTGAGATAACCATCTCCCAGCCTTCCTGCCTCACTTACCATCCCGCCTCGCCCCGCCCAGCTAGGCTTATCTTTGAGTACCTGGAAGAAAGAAACCACATAGTATTGGCATTGACCCAAGAGAGCTTACTGTCACACAAACGGTCAGACTGGGCTGTGTCTGTGGTTAAGTGTCAGGAGTGACTGAAACGGTTGCGTACGCTCTTCTGATGTAGCCTCTCCACCCATTTATTTCCAGGCAATGCGACTGTAGATAAGTTGGAGGACTTCGTCAACAATATCAACAGTGTCCTGGAGTCTTTGTATATTGAGATAAAGAAAGGAGTCACAGAAGATGACGGGAGACCCATATATGCCCTGGTATGTGTGAGGCAGTGCCCTCTAGTGGCATCTTGAGGAACTGGAGCAGAGTGCTCTGGAGAAGCTTTGGGCAGTTGGAGCTCCTGATTGGCTCCCCGGGAGGACAGAGGAGAGACCAGCAGTGAGTAGCTTTCATGTGTAGCACAGCCTGATCACTGCTGACTTATTTTCTAGGTGAATCTTGCTACAACTTCAGTTTCCAAAATGGCTACAGATTTTGCAGAGAATGAGCTGGATCTGTTTAGAAAGGCTGTAAGTACATAGCTCCCATTGCCTCATGACTGCTTCGATAGGAAGAAAGGGAAACAGCAGTCCTGGAGGGTCCCTGAGGACCCCCCCCCCCAGCTGTCTGGGAAAGGAGCATTGGTCCAGGTCCTGGATCATGATGAGATGAGCAACAGCAGGCTTCATGGGGAATGGCAGGCCTCACCACCTGGCTGCACAAATCACCTGGGAGCTTGTTGGAGAGCTGGGTGCCATTCCCCGCCCCACAGTGCTGAACCTGAGTCTGCATTTTAGTGAGGTGCTCACTGAACTGTTACAGGAGAGCCCGCTCTACCAGGCTTTGGGGCAGTTTGCCGAGCCCTGGAAGCACATAGTAGTCATTGGAAGGTAAAAGAGTGAGCCTCCAGTCCTGTCCAGGCTGAAACCTTCAGGACAGATCCTAGAACTGTGATTTCCGTGGTTTTATGGTTTCAAGGTGTCCTGGGATTGTCAGTACCTGGAATGGAGAAGGAGGCCAGGACATGTGCATGTACAGGATGTTCAGCCTCTGCTGGCTTTGGCTCTGCTGTGGATAGAAGTCTTAGGGGAGCATGCCTGGCCCACCCTAGCCTCTGAGTGAGAAGAGTGCTGGCTCTTGTGTCCAGTCATGCACCTCTACCACCTTTCTTGAGGGACATAGGGATCGGGCAACGATGCTCTGGGATGATGTGATGGAAATGCACATCACATCAATATGACCAGACACGTCTACTGATGCGTGCTATAAAATTGTCTCCTGAAGGACTGTGTGGGTGTGCCAGTCTGCCTGTGGGAGGGGTCATTTCAGCCCTTGCCAGAGCTGACTGGTGGCTTAGATTCCGTATTTGCCAGTTGAATTGACGAATGTGGCACTTCTGTCTCTTGTAGTTGGAACTGATCATTGACTCTGAAACTGGCTTCGCGTCTTCCACAAACATTTTGAACCTGGTTGATCAACTCAAAGGCAAAAAGATGAGGAAGAAGGAGGCAGAGCAGGTGCTGCAGAAGTTCGTGCAGAGCAAGTGGCTGATTGAGGTACTCTGATGGCCTTCTACCTGCTCATTTGAGAGTGGAGAGCTGTCTTCCTATCTGTTTATGTCCCACTGATGTCAGTTGAACCAGGCCCTTTCAGGGTGGCTCCCTTCTCTGCTTTAAGCCCTCAGTGGCCCTGTGAAGAAGCTCTCATACTTACATGGTCTGTCTTGAATGCCATAGGCAGAAGTGGAAGAGGTTGGAAGAGGGTTCCTCTGAGCTCTGGTGCAGGAGATCATGCTGTTACTGACTACGCCTGGGGAGGAATGAATCCATCTTGGGGTGGAAAAAGCAGATGTGAGTGTGTGAGGGGCCTTGTGCAAGGCCGTCCAACACAGAAGGCTTTCAGAGTGCTTGTTGTGACAGTGCGTTGTTGGCACTGTGTTGCTGAAGGCCAGTGCTCTTAGCTCTTCCACTAAGAGCCTGGGCCTCGAAGCACAGAGAGGTGGTGTGGACATAAGTGGGTCTGGGAGAGCAACAGGCGGTGTGACAAGGCCTGGCCAAAACGGAACAGATGTTTCAGTTCTTCTTCCATGAAAGGCACTGCTGATTCCAAGAAACCCAGGCCTGGGCTCTGGTTGGCCCCATTAACCGAAGCTCTGTCCCTACGAGGCCCTAAGCCTGCTTCTTCTCCTGGTGATGCTTCATGGGCCCAGCTGCCTCCTAGGCGGCCAGAGCCCTGGTGTGAGGCTGCTGCTTCAGGCCTCAGCTGCCCTTCACTTCCTTTCTGGGGATCTTTCCAGAATTCTCATCTTGAGTATTTGTTGGGAAGAGAAGCAGGAGAGGCTACAGGGGATGAAGGCTGGCTGGTGGCTCCTGGGGATGTCCAGGTCTGCAGGGCACATCCTGTTTGTCACCTCATGAGTCCTGTTGTCCTGAGACCAGCTTCGTGGTCTCCTTGCACTCATATTTCAGGCATGGAGCCCAAGTGCCTGTCCTGGTCTGATGCCTGCAACTCCTGACTCATTGCTGTGTCAGATTCTCATCCTCTCTGGGGTAGGTTTAGCAATGGGGAATGTTCTTTGTCTTGTCTCCTTGGGCCAGACGTTTTCAGAGTAGGGGTTTTGACTTCACTATTGCTTGTCCTTTTAGTTAGCTTTCTGTTCCTGTGATAAACACTGATCAAAGCCAACTTGGGGAGGAAAGGTTTGCTACCTTTACAGGTTACAGTTCATCAAGGGAAGTTAGGGCAGGACGTCAAGCAGGAACCTGGAGGCAAGACCTGAAGCACAGTACATGGAGGGATGCTGCTTACTGGCCTGCGTAACTAACTTATATAGCCCAAGCCTGCCTGCCTGCCTCCCCACCTGCCCGCTTGCCTGCCCACCTGCCTGGCTGCCTGGCTGCCTGCCTGGCTGCCTGCCCGCCTGCCTGCCTGCATAGGGATGGTACTGCCCCACTAAGGGCTGGGCCCTCCGACCTCAATTAGCAATCAAGAAAATGCTCCACAGGCAACTCCTTCACCATTCTGCTGGGGAAAAACCTTAGTTGAGGTTCCCTCTCGGCAGGTGTGTCAAGTTGACAACCAAGGTTAGCCATCACGTTGGCCCTGCTGCAGAATGTTCCTGACACCTGCATATGCTCAGTAAATGCTTTCTGAATAGGTAACTGGACTGGCAGATGAAGTTTGGGGACAGAATTTACTTAAAACTTACAGAGCATGGTAGAAATGCTTGTTGCTCTGAGATAGTTTCCCTTTGCCTCTGGCAGGCTGGCCACAGAGAGCAGGGTGCCGGCTCTGGCATCTTCAGGCTGCGTGTGGCATCCAGGCCCCTGTGCCTTCCTCACAGAATGGAGGTGCTGGTTCCGCCTTTTGCAGGGGCAGTGCCGGCTTAGTGAGAGTTCTGTGGAGACCCTCAAGCTGCCACAGAGGGGAACACTGCAGCAACTTGCATGCCAGCTGCCTCAGCCTCGGCACCTGTCAGCCCCTCAACGCTTCAGCCCCAGCCCTGTACTGGACATCCTTTGACTCCTTGTTCACCGTGCACCTCGTGAAAGAGGTGAAGGGGTGATGGGCTTGTCAGGAGAGCTGCCTCCTGGTTCCTCTGCTGCCTCTTGCTGGGGCTTCTGTCTGACTCTGCTTTCTGACCTGGACAGTCTGTTCAGGACTGCAGTGAGTTCTGTGGGGGGATCTGTTTACTCACTGAGGGATTAGTGAGCAGGTTGCTGGGTGGTCTCAGACAAGCCTCCTTGGGGTCTAGGACCTTGATCAGAGGAACCTGGTTTCAGATTCATCTTCATATCCTATGGAAGCAGCCTGCATGTACTGGGAAGTCTTACCGTCTGGGTTGAATTGGCGCAAGGACACCTTTTCCTCTCTGCTGGAGGTTCTGGCCTAGCACTGAGGTCCTATAACCACTGGAGGGTAGTAAGTGTGGGCATCAGAGCGTGGGCAGCCATTGACGGATGGCGGTACTTACCCACACTCAAGGACGGCTCTCTCAGCAAGGCCTGGCCCTCAGGAGGTTCATGGCCAGGGAGATTAGAGAACCTCCTCTGCTCCTCCCCTTGACTTGAAGATCTGAATAGGGTCGTGAGTTAAGCATTGAGTGCTGTTTCACACACACAGTAGGTGTTTAGTACATGAAACTTGATTTGGCTTTGAGCTTAAACATGTTCACAAGGGCCTTGGGCATTCTGACTTGGGATCCATGCAAAGTCCACTTGACCTTCCCACAGGTGTTTATAAGAGTTTGCCACATGCTGGCCCCACATTGGGATCTGGAGACTCAAGAGTGAGTGGACCAGGCCTGGTCACTGCTCTTGTGAGATTAAGAATCTGATCAGGGAACTGGTGACCTGTCAGATAGTCCTGTCATTGGAAAGGACACATCATCTCATGATAGCTTTAACAAGGAAGTGACACTGGAACTATAGGCTGTATGGGCTTTAACTGGAGTTGGGGGTGGGTGATTGATACAGAGGCCCTGTGGCAGAGTGGGTATGGTGTTCTCCAGGAGCAGGGCTGGGAAGGTGTGGACAAGCCTGGGAGATGAGTGTGTGAGCATTGGGCTCTTCAACCGCTGAGTGGTGAGCAGCCCCAGCAACCTCGGCAGGTGCAGCAGGGCTGTCCTGTTAAGAGATGGTGTGGTTGCTGCAGAGGGCTGAGTGGGCACAGTGGTCAGGGCCGAGGAAGGTGGGTTAAGGAGCTGGCTGAGCAGAGGATCATTGGGTCATTGTGGATTTGGGGGGTAACAGTCACAGGACTGAGGACAGCCTAAGAGCCAGTCATGCTCTCACCACATCTGTGGAAACTCCAAGCTCCCATCTACCCAACAGCAGCCAATGTGTAGGAACCAGTGCTTCATGCACAAAGCCTCCTCCATTTATGAACCCCCTCCCCAGGGGTTCCTGTGCCTCCCAGAACCACTTCCGCTTGCTCCCGTGGTCACCAGGTCCCTTCATTAAGTGCCCCCTAGGCTTCTGCTTTGGAAAAAATCCCAGCTTCCACAAGCACCTTCTACTTCATGGTGGATGGGGAGGGAACCTAGTGTGTAACTGTCCCAGACCCAAGTCAGCTCTTGCTTATGGAAGACACTAACAGAAGCAGGAATGTCAGGCTGCTCCTCAGGCTCAATCTTCTGTGGTCCCATCTTTTCTTTTTTTTTTTTTTGAGACAGGTCTCTCTGTAGCCCCAGCTGACCTGGGACTCGCTATACAGACCAGGCTAGATTCAATTTCATAGAGATCCACTTGCCTCTGCCTTCTGAGTATTGGGATTAAAGGATTGCACCACCATGCTGGGCCCTGTCCCATCAAAAGATGGGACTGAGCTGCCGATTTGCCTCTGTCCATTCCACATGCCTGGGACCACTGAGCCCCCACACAGCTCCCCATAAAAGAAGTGGGTCAGATAGTAGTGAGTGTGACCAGCGAGTCCATGCTGTGCACCGTGATGCAGCATCTCCTGTCCTATCTGTGACAGGTAGTGGCATGCATCAGATAGTGATCTTCCTGGCCATCCTGGGTCTGACTGTACACAGACATAAGGACCAGGAGGCCCGCCTTCCTTTGGAGGCTTTGCTCTCACACTGTGATGTGGGGACTGTGCCCATTCTCTCTGAACTCCTTCAGCCTCATTTGTCAAGTGACAAGGCTGGGAATGAAGTGGGGCACTGGTGGGAAGGGGTGGGAGAAGTGGGCATCTACTGGTGTTGTCTTAGGGTCTCCCACGGGGGACACTGCTGCTCCCTTGTTTGGCTGCAGTTCTCCCCTGCCTGATGCTCTGCTGGTGACTGACTTGCTTGTGGATCTGCTGTGCAATGGAGTCGTCACATCTCAACAGCATGAGGATGCTGAGATCTGGAGGGCGAGGGGCTCTTCATCTCTGTTGTCTTTTTGGTCTTTGTCTCGGTTTCCCTTCCTTGAGGTCTTGCAAAGGGGACATTGCTGACACATGTTGGCCGAGATTAGTGAAAACCTACACTGTCCAGAGCACCCATATCTTGTGTCCTTCTGAGGACTCAGGGACCTGACACTGAGCCGGTGCGTGGTGTGTTATGTCCCCACAGAAAGAAGGGGAATTCACCCTACATGGCCGGGCCATCCTGGAGATGGAGCAGTTCATCCGAGAGACCTACCCTGATACTATGAAGATATGCAACATCTGCCACAGCCTCCTCATCCAGGTACTGTGACTGGGGAGGGATTCTACTGCCTTGCCCACCGGGCCCTCTCTGGCATAGCGCTCTCCCTGATGCTATGTCTGTGGTCCTCTTCCTGCATGCTCAGGTCTAGCCCAAGAATTCTGGCTGCTAGCTCTTCTGTTTGAAAGGCTCTCTGAGGACTCGTGTGACTGGTACTGTCTTGGTGGGTTTATGTCAAGTGTCTCTCGGTGTCCATTTCTCTATTTCTTGGTACATGGTTTGCAAGCTTTACCACCATTCATCTAGGCTGGGCGTTCATGATTCTTTTATCTTGTGCAGTCATGATTATGCTGAGCCTCTAGTATGTACATCTGAGGCACCTGGGATGATTTCTGTGGCCAGGTTCCTGAAGGTGGAGTCTCTGACATACAACGTGCATGTGTTGATTTTAAAGCATATGAAACACATTGCCAGTTGGCCTTCTACAAAGCCGTGTCTGCCTGCGTCTCCCACCCTGAGCCTGGGGACTACAGGGCTTTGAGGGGGGAGGTCTTTAGCTTTTTCCACCTCATCATCCTGTAGTGAGGACCTGGCACTAAGCGTTTGGGATTATTGCCTGCATTAACTTGAGGCCTGGAAGTTCAGACTCTCCAGCCTCCTGTTTTCTTGCAGTTTCCTGAAGGTTTGTGAAGTTGCTGGCTCCACATGCCTTGGCCTTTTTGGTTTCAGGGTCAGAGCTGTGAGACATGTGGCATCCGAATGCATTTACCTTGTGTGGCCAAGTACTTCCAGTCTGCCTCTGAGCCATGCTGCCCACACTGTAATGACTACTGGCCCCATGAGATACCAGGTTTGTGGCACCGGGTGGCTCAGCACCCCTCTCTGTGGGACATGCTGTACTAAGGCTGGGCACCAAGAGCACTCTTGGAGACAACGAGGGTTCAGGGACTCTGAGCTGGGTTACTTTCTCACTGAAGCACAGGTGAAGGCTTCCCATCTGACTGCCTTGTTCCAAAGGGCTCTAGAACCTTCTAGAAATCCCAAGTCTTGTGGACGCCCCAGACAAGGCTTTGTCCAGGGAGAGGGGCCTTAAAGCCGTTTCCAGCTCCCTCAGTGAACTGGAGAGGTACTGCTTGCTCACAGCTCTGTGGGGAGGAGGGTTAACACTGAATGTTAGACAAGACATGTCCTTAGCAAGGGACAGAGAGCTGTAGACACGACCTGGAGTCCTGTTGACCCATCCATTCATCATGCCATTCATTGTGTCTCCCTGCTGTTCTGTACACAGAAGTCTTCAACCCTGAGACGGAGAGGGAGGCTGACGGCTCCAAGTCGAGCAGGAAGTCCTTGCGGACCCGGCAGCACTAGCTGCACTGTGCTGTAGTGCATTGCTCCCTGCTGTGGTGCATTGCTCCCTGCTGCGGCCTGACCTGCGTGTGGTCCATTGAGAGCAGAGGCCTGGACCTCCACGTTGCACATGAACCGCCTCTCTTGTTCATATTTGTGGTTTACATGTTTGTAGTAAAGGCATCCTGAAGGTTGATAACTTGGGTCTGTGGTCTGGAGTGGGCTAAAGTCTTGTCTGGCCTTTCCTATTGGCTCCCTAAGGGTGAGGCTAGTTGCCCGGTCCTGCATGGCAGTGCCCCGTTTTAGGACCAGTGCCAGCCCTGGACAGGCAGAGCTTTGTCTTCTCTAGTGGTTTTGCCTTCATTCTGGTTTTGACCCGTTGCCCCATCAGGATGCCGCTAGCTTTTAGTCTAAACCTGGGACTTTGGCCTTGCTGTCCATAGCACCGTAGTCAGGAGTTTCCTCCACTCCAGTGCATGAGTCCTGAGAGCTGCATTGGACAGGACGCGTGTTCTCCCCAGGGGGCCTTTTGTCCCCTCTCAGTGACACAAAATGCCACCACCAGTTATTCCAGTGGGTGCCTGAAAGTCAGTCCAGCTTTCTCCTTCTTGGCCTCTACCTCAGGTTGCCCTGCCCAGTCCACCTGCCATTTGCTCCACACTCAGCCCTGCTGAGGCTGTTTTGACTTAGGTGGTTGGTTGACTGTGACTCCTGTGAGGCTCTCAGTGCTCACCTCGCCTTCCTTATTGCCTCTCCGCCCCTGCTCTTTTCTCACCTCCTGCCCTCTGGTCCCTGTGACCTTGCTCTGTTACAACGCCCAGTGCCTTTCCTCAATTGGCATTTGCCACACTGTGGTTCCCTGACCACCTTCTTCCACTCGAACATGGCAGGACCCACACCAGCTCAGATGAGGAAGGACTTGACCACAGATCCCTCTGGAGGGATGTCAGGCCACCTCACTTTGCCTCTGCCCTACTCTCCTGGAGCTGGCATTGTGTCTGTGACTGTTTCCCTAGGAAGGTTGGACACTTCTTGGTTGTCGTGCTTCCAGACCTCCCACATGCGCCTTGTCAGGGGGAAGGGCACCCGAACACATCTTGAGGGTCCAGTATGACTGCGCACTTCGGGCTGGGCAGTCCCATAGGCACTGGGCAGTGAAGCCTTGCCAGCTGTGGGTGGGCCGTTCCTCCTAAGCCACAGGTCAGAATTGGGAGGGACACCTGTGCAACCCGATGGTTACTAATCCACGCCAGTAGGCGTGCTCCACTCGCCTCCATGAGCCTGCCTGCAGAGCTGGCACCTGGGACACAGTGACACCTGCTGCCAGCAGGCTCACCTCCCAGACTTAAGTCCCTTCTTCTGAGCTGCCATTCCCACTTGCCTGTCAGCAGGGTGGCTCGGCTTGTCTGAGCAACATATAGATGTACCAGGCAGATAGTCTCTTCTGCTGACTCCTCCCCAAACTAGATTTCCAAGAAGGTATGTGCTAGCTCGAAGAGCAAGCAAGAAGGCAGAACTAGTCTGGAGACCTGGAGTTGGGGGCTGTGAGTGGGGAGAGTGAGTTTCTGGTCCCAATGTCCTGTGTCCTGCCAGCCCTCGTCCATCAGGATGCAGCTCAGGAACAGCCCCTGGTCCTTGTCCTCAGGGTGCCTGGCACCGCAGGACATGTGACCTGGAACGCCAGTGTGCCCATTCTGTCTCACTGCACCCAGCAGCACCGCAGTTCCAAGTAAACTCTCCAGATGAGAGCAGGCAGACACGGTTTATAATGCCAGGCAGAGTGCCAACCTCTTCTCTAGGAGTGGACGATGGAGCTGTGTCCATTCTAGTTCGTGAACCCGGCCTGTGTAGCTGCCTGCACAGTCTATCCCCTGTGCCTCTGGCTCCTCCGCCCTCCACACATCCCCACCAAAGCCAGCTGTCCAAAGGCATATCCTGAGGGTCTGTGGCCCCAGGTTCCATGTGACAAACCAGATCCCTTGGCCGTTACTTGTCACCTGGGGGGCTTTGAGGGGTGGGGCATCTGAGGGCCAGACCCTGCCAGTCAATAGCCTGAGGTTATAGAGATAGGATGGGCCTGGCCACCAGCATCCTTCCTCGTGTCCTTGATGTAGACTGCAGTTGACCTTGGGGTCACGGTGTGGAAGGGAGATGGAATCAAGCCTATCCCTCTTTAAGAAAGAGGAAACAATGAAACCAGGAGGAGACCAGAAGAGGCAGTCAGGGCACAGACCTGGAGCCTAGTCTGTAGCCACCCAGGTCTCCTGCTAAGGGGACCTGACATTGCTAGGTTTTGTGTAAACTAGCTCCAGTTGGGTTTCTGTCCAGACCAAACCAACCTTGCCCATCTGGAGCTGGGGCCTGTGGTCTACACTTAACTGCTGCTTTAATCACAGCCTACCTCCCAGGGCATCGCAACCCACTGGGCAGGCCCCTGGGCCTTGGGGTCCAGCTCCTGCTTGGGAATTTCATCTGTCCATGACCTGGACTCTCTCTCCCTGAGCCTGCCTCTTCCTCTGTGTGACGTATGTGGCTCTCTGCCCCAGTGCTTCCCTCCAGGTGGGGAGGTGGGGGTATCCCAGCTGTGGTCCCTGCCTGCCTTCCCCTCCTCCCTTCTTTTGTTGTCACAGATGTGTATTGTCACAGGCAGCTGAGGATTTAGCTGAACAAACGGTTTTCAAAATTAAAATTACTTTATTGAAAAAACTGAATTTATAAAGAAAAACATGAAGCATCCATAATCTTTATGGACAGCCTAGGTACACAGAAGACCTGCACGCTTCTCCCGATACTGGCTCAGACGGAGCAGGGCCACTGAGTGCAGCAGCAGCCCAGAGTCCACACCTTCCGACAGGGCTCGCTGCTGGTCACTTCCAACAGTGCATGGCCTTCAGCCTTCAGATGTCAGCGTCCTGGTGGTGTGTCTCAGGCTCTCCCACCTCTGCAGCTTCTGGTGCGCCATCCTCTCAGTGCCCCTGGCACCTCGAAGGCCTCTCAGCACCTCCTGGGCCCAGAGCTGTGAGCAGATGCTGCTGACGTGGGTCTTTTGCACTCCTGCCCTGGCTATGACCACCAGAAGCTGACAGAGAAGCTCAGGTCCAGGGCACGCACATAGTGCCAGTACTTAAGGGGAATAAAAAGGGTCTCTCCCGGGGACAGGATGCAGGACAGGAATGGGGCCTCTGCAAACTTGGGGAACTTCTCTAGGTCAGGATTCTCCACATCAACCTGCAGAAAGCCAGAGAAGTCACCTGCTGTCCCCTGGGGACAGCAGGCACCATGTCCCTCTGGATCCCTGTGTACCCACCTGGCTGGTGTTATGAAGAAGGTGCGTTTCATGAGGGTATACAGCCTCAGACTCCTGGGGGGAATACAGCCGGATGTACTTCCTTCCTAATACCTAGGAGAGAAGAGGCTCATCAGCTGAGGGTGGCCTTACCACCCATGACAGACCACAGGCCCGTGGCTCCATCCTTCCCTATCTTTCCAGTGTTCCTGCACCCAGCTGCCCCGTGGTACCACATGCTGCTTAGATTTAAGCATGTGCTCACCCTACAGTGAGGGACCTCCCTGTAGCTAAACTGTGCTGAGCTCTGCGTTTCACCTGGCTTGCTCCTCACAGCTCCCTTCAGGGGCCTTCCTCTTCACCTCCATTTTCTGAGTGAGGAAACGGGCACAGAGAAGTGAAGCGAATGCCCATGTTCACAAATCCTGTAGGTGACAGCCATTGGCTGTACCAGGCACTGGGCTTCTGGGCCTCAGCTCTCAGCTGCCACTGAGCTGCCTTGCAGGGCTGGCCCAGTGCCCTGCAAAAATACTCTCACTTAGTAAGTCTTTCTAGAGACAGCCTATGAAAAACGGTGGTCCTACTCCAGGTGTGTGCTGCTTCAGTGACTCACCATCTCAAGAAGCATCTGTCCAGTGACTGAGAGGCCGGATCCCTGTCAGCCTCTGTCCTTAGATGCAAGCGAGCAGTGGAGGTGGAGTGAAGTGGGAAAGAGAGAAGGGCGCTGGGGCTAGAATGTGCAGTCTCTCCTCCCCCAGCATTCCTACCTTCCTGTTTGACCTAGGAGGATCTCGCCATGACTTGGGAGGAGTCCTACCCCAGGGCCGAAACTCCTTCTTTCTTTCTGTTCATGTCCCTTTCATAGAGACTCCTCCCTTTCCTATTCCCCCCTTCTTTGTTTTCAGGTAGTGTCTCATGTAGCCACCCAAGGCCAGCCTCACACCAGCTATGTAGTTGAGTATGGCCTTGAACTTCTGATCCTCCTGCTTCCACCTCTCAAATGCTAGAATTATATTTTTGTACCACCACAACCAGCCCCTTTCTCTTGTCAAAAGCCTGGTTTTCAAGGTGAGTCATGGAGCCTCAACCACAGGGAGGGAGGACAAAGCCTCTGCAGTTCCTACCTGGACCAGAAAGTTCTGCTGTGGATCCTGATGCAGTGGGGATACAGTTCCTTGGGGACCAAACCAGGCGTTAATGGTGATCTCTTCCTCCTCGCCACTGCCCAGGCAACAATAGTCTGGGATGCTGATGTCCTGCTTCAGCTCCGGAATCTGATGGTGGCAGAGAGTTGAGGCTAGGACTAGGTGTGCCAGTCAGAACTCAGCTGAATCTCACTGCCTTACAGCCAGACACATGCTCCGGGATGCTTTCCTGATCTGTTTTAAGATGGTCTCTCTAGCTCCCACCCTCTTGACTCAGCCTCCTGAGTGTGTGCTGCTGGTGTGTGCCATCATGCCCAGCTTTGGTTCAGTTTTTGTTGTCTGTTTTTCTGAGACAGGGTTTCCCTGTGGCCCCAGCTGGCCTGCAACTCACTATGTAGACCAGGCTGGTCTCCATCTCACAGAGATCTGCCTGCTTCTGCTACCGAAATGCTGGGAATAAAGGCATGTGCCACCACACCCAGCTAGGTTCATATTTTAATAGATAAGAACTTTTGAAAATTTTCAGGGGCTGGAGAGATGGTTCAGTGGTTAAGAGCACTTCTGCTCTTGCAGAAGACCTGGGTTCGGTTCCTGGCACCTTCATAATGGCTTACAACCATTTTTAGCTCTAGCTCCAGGGGGTCTGATGCCCTCTTCTAGCCTCTGCGGGGAGCGGGTGTGCATGTAGCACACTTAAATACATGCGGGCAAACACACATGTAAAATAAGCATAAATCTGGGAAAAAAAAATCAGTGACATGGGATATCAGATGTCTGGAGGGGATGATTCTCCCAAAATTACTGTTCAGGAAAGAAATCACAACTGGCATATTTTAAGTGAAGTGATTACTATAAAGAACAGCAAAGTAGGATACTTACTAAACTAACCCCAAAAGGGAGAAGTTACTATACAGCATTTATAGACGCCAGTAAGGAGAGAATTAGGACCTCTGTATACAAGCACCATGTCGTCAGCAGACAAAGCAGTATACACAGGAGTGAAGGATGAAGGGTTCCAGTCTCTAGCAAATGAGTTCAATCTGGATTAGCATGGGTCACCACATTCCACTAATAAGCAAAAGCTGAGGACTCAAGCTGGCACAGTGGTGATGTGTAATGGGCTGCTGAGTCCTGAGCCACGGACCCTTCAGTGGTCTGGTAACTGTACAAGTCTTACAGGACTGTAAGCTGGCCAGCTGGAGCTTGTACAGGGCTCTAGTGAGTGTGGCTCTCTTGGAGGCTGTGGGATGAGGCTCCCACGTGGATGAAGTCACACCTCTTCAACTGCCTCAGCCACTCAGGAGCAGCCATGAACACGTAAAGCCATGCCCCTAGCTAGCATTGGGTGGCACTGGAAAATGCCTCCATGCCCTCTGTTCTGTCCCTACTTCCTTTCCTAGCCTCCTACACCCTCTGAACAGCTCACACTCTGATACCCCCAGAAAGGGCACCTATAACAATGGTGTGGATTCTTGGCATCTGGCTTTTCACAGCCTGGGTATGTGCCACCATGGAGCCTGTGCCACCAAGGAACATGTTTCCTGGCAGGATGGGGCTGGGCAAAGAAACCAGCTATTGAGACATCTATCAGAGGTGCACAATGAGGTGAGTCGGGGAGGGCCTCAAAGCTGCCACCTTTGCCAAGACATCAGGCCGTCATCAGACTTGGAGTGGGACAGGTTGTGGTGGCCTGACCGCTGGAAAAAGCCATGGTCTTGAAGTGAAGCAACCACTTTTTGGGAAGCCCCTCACAGGCCCTGTGCAACTTGGGGCTGAACTCAAGGGAGCAGACACTGCCCTCACACCAGGGGCACTTTTTAAGCATGAGAGGAATGGTAACAAATGCCAGGGAACTCAGGAGCCTCAGAGAGCAAGTCATCTTTGCCACTTGTTCACCAACCTCGCCGTGACCTCAGGTTGCAGGTCAGAAAACCAAAGGCCTGGGAAGTCAGAATGCTCTCCTAGCCGGGAGGTCCACACTGTGGTCTCATCTGTGCAGGAACACAAGGCTGCCTCACTACTGGGTGCTCTGAGGCCCATTGCTGCAGGGAGTCCCTAGACATTCTCCCATCCTCAGAGGCTGCTCAGATTCCCAGCCTCCCAAACCTGCTCTGACTGGCACCAGAACTGGCCATGGAGGATGCTGAGCAGATCTCTGATTGGTTTGTGATGATGTCATCAGGACTTTTGAAGGGTGGTTGGTTGATTGGATCTCATGATCAAAATCACTGACCTGAGGGCAGCTCCCCTGGGCATGATAGTCATCACTAGCAACTTAACTGGATTTGGAATCACCTAGGGCACATCTCTGAGCATGTGTGAGGGTGTTTGCGGATCAGTTCACTGAGGTGGGGGGACCCACCCTGAATGTGGGGGGTGCCATCCTACAGGCTGAGGTCCCAGATTGAATAAAGACGATAAAGCCAGCTGGGTCCAGCACTTGTCTTCCTCCTGACTGTGGATGCAGTGTGACCATCCACTGCTGTGCTGTCGTATGATGGGCTGTGTCTCCTCAAACCCGGGACCCAAATAAACCCTTTCTTACATTGCTTTTGTCAGGTATTCTGTCACGGCAAGGAGAAAAGTCCTGGCCTGGCTGAGGCCACTCCGGCCAGTCCCTCCTGGGCTCACCAGTATCATCTGCTAAGGGTTTGGGGTTCAAACCAAGTGTTCCTCCTCCTCTTCTGTCACCCCCCAGGTCCACCACATGCAGGTACCTGCAGCTCCTCTGAATCCTAAGCTGCCCCTGCTGCTGGCACGGCTGTCCTCTGCCTCCTGCCTCCACCTGTCTGCCATGGGTATTAACACATGTTCAGATGGTGGCCCTGGCAGTCTCTGAATGGTCCTCCCAGTGGCTCACAGGGTTGGGGGACCATCAACTCTGGTTGAAATCTAATTACTATCATGATGGAGTTGGGGCCTTTTAAGAGGTGATTTGGTTACGAGGGCTCTGCCTCATGGATGGACAGATGCTATGACCGTGTGTCCTAGTTTGCGTCTCTGTTGCTGTGATAAAATGCTGACCAAAATGCCTGGGGAGGGACGAGTTCATGTAGCTGTCAGCTCACAGTCCGTCAGCAAGGGAGCCAGGGCAGGAACGTGGAGGGCAGGGGCTGAAGCAGACCACAGAGGACTGCTGCTTACTGGCCTGCTCCTCTGGACCACCTTCCCAGGGGTAGCACCACTTGCCGTGGGCTGGGCCTGCAAACATTGCTCAGCAATCAAGAAAATGCCACACAAACATGGCCACAGACCAGTCCGATCAAGGAAATTCCATAATGGAGGGTCCGTCTTCCCAGGTGGGTCAGGCTGACAGCTGAAGCTTTCCAGCACTGTACGAAACGGTTAATTATCTCTCCGGGAACAGACTTGCTATAAAACCGAGTCTGTCCTACCCTGTCTGTTCTTCTATCACTCGCTGTCCTCTGACAGGACCTGATATGAGGGATGGCTGTCCTCTTTTGTGGCCTCTTGACCTTCTGGCCTCCAGAACCATAAGTCAGATAAACTATTGTTTATAACTTTTCCAGTCTGTATTCCACCACAGCAGCACTTAGACTACAGGTGAGCATAATGGCTGTCTCACCTCACCCCAGCCAGGCAGCCGAGTTGCCAGTTATCTATCTGCCTTCTCCTTCTCCAGACCACCACATCCAATGGCTATGGAGACACACCATACTACGCCCGGACACCAGGCCTTGGTGGCAGGCAGATCCTGTATTCCTGGGTCACCAGTGCTGGTTTGGAGGCTACATCAGGAGGGGCAGACCTCAACTGTAACAAGATCTACTCTTACGGGCCTGTTCTATAAGCCCCTGTTCCCTGCAAGGAATGTGCCTTTCTATCCCTGTCCTTGTACCACTAGAGATCTTCAGGGAACCTTCGTGCTCAGGGGCCTCCCAGGACACTATCCGCTCCAGATAAAACCCAAAGTCTTGTGTGGCCTCCACCCTCTAACTCGCTGGGACTCTCCCTTCCCCAAGCCTTGCGCTTCCTCAGTGCTAGGTCTTCTCTCACTGGGGATGTCCTCCTGGCCAGTCTCATGCAGGCTCAGCCAAGCTCCACCTCCAGCCTTGGTAGCTCATCCTGAAAGTCTAGCCTGGGTCCCAGACTCAGGGAACCTGACCTCTCAGGCTTGGTAGCCTCTCTGCCCTGCTGCTGCCCGTGGTGAAGGGGACCCCTTGCTCCAGAGGGCTGCTCCAGAGGGCGGCCCTTCCCTGTGAGGAGAGGGACAGGTGTGGGGTGGGTGCAGGAACAAGGTTTCAGGCTCACCTGGTCAAAAAGCTGGTGCTGAGCAAGGTACCCGACATCCTGCGCCTGGCCCAAGGAGGAAATCGGAGGGGACAGCTGGTTAGTTGTGACAGAGTCCTCTTGATATCCTAAAGATGAGCTAGATGATGACAATGGGCTACTGCTGCCCATCACAGGGTGATGGCTCCCACTGTCCTGTGGCCCTTTCCCACACCCAGGGCCCAACAAGGTCATTCTCCCAGGCACCACACAGCTGAAGGGCATGAGACTCGGCCTGGTTACCTCTGCCGTGTCAGAGAGTCCTGGCAGCTTCTCCCTCTAGTGAAAAATGCAGACGCAGCTCATACCTGACTGCTGCTTCTTTTGCATTTAGATATTGCTTTAAAAGGGGCTGGACAGATGGCTCAGCAGTTAAGACATGTTCTAGAAGACATGGGTTTGAATACCGCCACCTACGTCTATCTATACTCCATTTCCAGGGGACCTGACCCCTCTTCTGACCTCCTCAGGCACTGTACAACATGGCTGCACTTACACACATGCAGGCATGACCCTCATACATATAAAATAAAAGTTTTTAAATTCTTTAAAAAAGAAATTACTTTAAGAATGAAGGTAAAATGCATATGACATAAAATCTGCCTTTTCATTCTTTCTTAGGCTCGGTGGCATTAGGTGCTCTATGGCTGTTACCACTGTCCATCTAGACCCGGAACGCACTGCCTGTGAAACAGCAAACCCCCGCATACCTTGCTTTCAATGTACTTGTGGATGAACTCATTGACGGTCATGAGGGTTTGGGACCAGTCGTCGTCTGTGTACCTGGAGCCCACTTCCACGGGGACAGTCCGGCAGCCAGCAATCTCCCGGATGTAGTCCAGACTGTAGGAACAGACATCATCACCATCATTTCGTGGCTGCCATGCTGTCCTCGCTGCCAGCACGTGGGTGCCCTGTCTGCTTCCCTTCAGCCTCGCAGAACCTCGTGGGGGGGGGACCACCATCACCAGCTCTACTGACAGAGGACTTGGGCACAGGGAGGTGAGGCTACTTGCTAACGGGATCCTGTGTGGCCTCACATATGGGTCTGGGTGGCTGGGCTGCTCCAGCTCCCTGCTGCCCAGGCTCCTGCTAACTTCACTTTTCTCATCTGTCACTGAGCTGAGAAACCCTGGGGCGACCGGCAGGCTGGGGGGTGAGGGTCCGGTCTGAACTCTGAAGGCCTGGGGTGGGTCGAGTTACTTAACCTCCTTGAGTCCCTGCTTTCCCTCTGTGCGAGGAGATGCCGGTGCCCGCTCCACTGGAACACGCATGTTATGCTGTGGCTTCTGCAGAACTCTTCCCTACTGGAGTCTCAGGGACTGCTTCCTCCACAGACTCCTTCAAACAGGCTGCTCACCTCGACGCACTCCCCTGAGCTACGTGTCCCACAGTGTGCCCAGCAGACGGCTTACGTGACCCTTGTGGATGCTGAAATCCCAGGATGCCCCAGTACAGTGTCTGGGAAGCACCTAAGTGTTTCCTTGCCATCTCATGACTACTCAGGCTGCCAACCGCCATGGAGATAGCGGTCCCACTGTGGGTGCAGAGTGATGAGGGGACAAGGCTGTGCAGGCTCAGCAGACACTCACAGTGCCAACTGCTCTCATGTGCGAGGCCCGCACCCGAGGACAAGGCCGGTGGGCATGGGAGGGAGTGGTTCTGCCCTCTCCATCCCAAGCCTATGCCCCACTCTCTGGCATCAGATCTGACCTTTCATTGAATCCCTGGAGCACCATCTCCTGGGTGGTTTCCAGACATGGCCTCAGGGCCCTGAGAAGGCCTGGGGAATTCTAAGATCTTCATATATATCTAAGAGACCAAATCCACCCATCAGGCACTCCTTAAGGACCAATTCAGGGTAAACACGCACCAGTGGGCAGGAATTCGGGATTGCTCACTTATTTTTAAAATATTTTAAAATTTTACTTTCTTTTTAATGTTTGAGAACTTCATAGATTAACGCTGTCTTTGTATTATTTTCACCCCTCCCAGTCCCACCAGCTCTCCCCACGCCCACTCCCAACTTCCTTGTCCTCTTTAATACTGTTACATATGCATACACACATTTAAAACATGCATCTTAAAATATTTATATATATGTGTGTGTGTATATATATATATATATATATATATATATATATAGACAGAGAGAGAGAGAGAGAGAGAGAGAGAGAGTGCACTGAGTCCATTCAGCCCTGGAGAAAACTGACTTTCTCCCCATAACATCCAAATCTAATTATTTAAAATTTTATTTTTTATTTTCTGTGTATGGGTTTATTGCCTGCATGTATGTAAGTGCACCCATGTCGTGCAATGCTCATAGAGGTCAGAAGAGAGTGTTGAGTCCCCTGGAAGTGGAGTTACTGACAGCTGTTAGCTGCCATGTGGGTGATAGGAATCAAATCTGGATCCTCTGCAAGAGAAGTCAGTGCCCTTAACCACTGAGTCATCTCTCCAGTCCCCAAATTTATTTTTTAATTAAAAAAAGATTCTTACTCTGTATGTGTGAGGTGTGCATGCTAGTGTCACATGTGGAGGTCAAATGACAGGCCTGGAGGTGGTTCTCCCCTTCCATTTCTATATGGTCCCAGTTCACTCCCTGAAACTTCTCACTGGCCCCGTAGTATGCCTCTTCAAAGTCTTCATTAACATTGGCAATCAATCCCAGGGGCTTCAGAAGTCTGTGTGGGTGTCTAGAGGACTTCAGGGAGTCCTGTAGACACTGAGGAGGAGGAGGGTCCTGCAGTGACTACCCACCTCCACTTCCTCATGCAGGGCCAATGGTCTGCCACGCCTTCCAAGATCACAGGCCTCCCAGGAATGAGAAAATGCTTCCGGAAGTACTGCAGAGTTGGACAGTGTAGCCGCGGCACAGTCCTCTCCATCGCCACATCCGGAGCCAAGTCATCCCTCACCTTCTGTTGAGAATCCAAACAAAGCAAGATGGCAGCCCCTCATTGTTAGAATCCAAAGCACTGACTGCTAACAGTCCCTGAAGGCCACTTTTGCGTTTCAATTTATTTTATTTATTGTTTGGTTTTGAGACAGGGTCTCCCTGTAGCCTCAACTAGCGTGGAACTCACTTTGTAGACCAGGCTGGCCTAGACCTCACAGAGAGAGATCTGCCTGCCTCCTCCTCCTGAGTTCTGGGATTAAAGGCATATGCCACCATGCCTGGCTTCTCTCTTAATTTTTAACATTATTATTGACTCATTTTGTTGTTTTTGAGGTGGGTTCTCATTATGTAGGTCCAGTGGGCCTCAAACTCTCCATCCTTGGCCCGTAGTCTCTCAAGTGCTGGGTTTATATGTGTGACTAACCACACATAGCTTCTCTATTTTGGTAAGCAGGTGAAGCATGCTTGTTTGACTGCTCTGTGTCCCTGTGAGGGGTTGGTTGTGTTGCTGGTCTGCCCCAGGCTTCAGCTTTTCCCTTACCCAACTCCTCATATGAAAGGTCACCACCCGCCTGTCTTCCTGGCTGTGATCTCCTTCTGTTGTGCCACTCTTGTGGGCTTAATGACAGCTTCCACACAAACCACACTCACAGCAGGGCATTCTAACAAGGTGAGAAAGCACTGAGTGAGAAATGCCCCAGAATTCCACAGCTGGCGTCCAGCATGGGCTCACCCTTTCCTTTCTGAGGCTCTCACCCTACCTGACATTTTACAGACGAGGTCCCTGGCTCACCCGGTGGAGGCATGGTGTCTGTAAGCCTTCTGGGTAGGCCGTGCCCCAGGCCTGGGGGTGCCTGGGCTCACGTACTTACCATGGCCTGCTCCACGTGGATTTGGAGGGGCAGGACACACTGGCTTCCTGAACCTCAGCTGACTGAGATACCTCACCCAGTGCTGGGCAGCGAGAAAGGCAAGTGGCCCTTCCTCCCAGCTGCCCAGGGCAGGCCACTTCCCCTGACTTAGAGGGCCTTTGCAGAGATGTAGGGGCCCTGCTGATTCCCCAAATCAATAAAATGCTCTTTTCAGAAGAGACTGCCTGTGTGAGATCATGCTCCTGAGAGAGGGCTGGGTTCTTCTAGAGGATGAGTTCAGGCTGCTGGACAGGTTCAGCATGGACAGTGACCCTCTCCATACCTTCATGGCAGGCTGGTCCTGGTGGGGGCCACAGGCAGGCCGCTTTCCGGAGTGCAGGTGTGCCTGGAGGACTGCGGCGACTTTAATGAGGACATCTCCGAGGATGGCTGCCCCCATCAGTAGGCCCATGTCACATACTCGCAGGGCTGCGGCCACAGCGGAGGGCTCCTGTGGCGCCTGGCACAGACACAGAGTCTTCAGGAGGCAGCCGAAGGCATACACACGGCGCCATTCCTTGTCCACATCCCGCCAGGGCCCCGTGTTGAGCTTCTCCCAGGTGTAGTCCAGGACAGCCTCGCTGGCCTGCAGGCACTCCTGCCAAGAGCTCCTGTAAAACAGCCCCACGGCCTGCTGCAGCAGCACGGCCACGCTCCTGTCCACCTTCTCGCTGAGGTCCAGCTTCAGCTCCTTTTCTGAGTCTGGAAGGAGGGTCCTCAGGGCCTTCCAGAGGGTGCCAGCTTCTTCCAGGGGCTCTGTAACATACTCAGTGTCCTCTGCCATGATCAGGATCTGAGGAAGACAAGACAGTAGACAGATACCACACAGGCTGCACGGCTCACCTCAAGGCTTTCCAACACTCAAGGCTATGCTGCTGGCTGTAATCTCTGTTGATACAGAGCCCTCTTTGGGTCCCTGATGTACTTTTAGGGCCTGGACAGTGCCCGGCACTTAGTGAGGACTAGACAATGTCTGTTCAGAGAGAGACGTGTGCTGTCCTCGCCCAGCATCCCTCCTCTGCCTGGCAAACTCCTACCTAACCTTTAAGGCCTATCCAAAATGACCTTCTAGGCAAAGTCTAAGGACACTCTTCAACGGCTCTTCTTGGAGTATCCCCATACTGCAGGAGTGGATGAGTAGTCACAAGAGTCATAGAGTGAGGACACCCCACATTGGACCTCCTCCGGGTACGTGGTCCCTCCCATTTCTCTACCACATAATGATGCATATGGGTAGCCGTCATCAGACGCCTGCACTGTGTTGTTGGGATTCTGCAGCCATCAGAATCATGAGGCAAGGAAACCTCTTCCTATATTCCCTGTAACACAGTCTGTTACAGTGCCCCAGGCGGAGTAAGGCACAGCCCCTGCCTCCCACGGTGCTGAGTAATGGGGAACAGCATGCTTTGGGCAGAGAATAGAATGGGCTTAGTTGACCGTGCAGTCACTGTTGGCATGGCTGTGCTCCAATAAAACTTGACTTAAACAGAGGTGGTTTGCCAGCTCCTGCTCTACACTTGTCAAAAATCCTTTCATCTTACCAGGCGCTGGGTTTAATCTCTGGCATGGGGGGAAATACAAGAAAGAAAAGGAAAAGAAAATTTGCCTTATCTTCTTCAGGGTCCACTCAGTACATGTTTCTGTTAGAAATAAAACCTGAGGTTCAAGGACCCCATCAATAACGCACAAAGAATAAGCGGACAAAGCGAAAGTAACTTGGCAAGGCAGATGTTACTTTTGCAAGAGGGTGTCTTACGTTGCTCAGTCTGATCTAGCAAGTACACAAGACCCAGAAGCTTGGGGGACTTTTATCCCTAACTCAAGAGAACTAGAGAACTGAGCTTTTTCCCATTGGCTGGGGTCCAACCCCACAGTCTTTCAACTGGGCAGAAGGTACCCCAGGCCACCAGGCTCAGGAATGCAGCAGGGCCTTTCCTCAAACAAAAGTCTTTTGGTGGGATTAAAAGATTAGACCTCCTTGTCCAAGTGTTACAGGATTTGAAAGAAAAGACTAATATTTAATGTTTCTTACATTTCTGAGGCACTTCACTGTGACCATGCCTAACCCCAAATGAAAAAAATCCAGGAATCTTGACCAGGCCACAGACATCCACACTGGAGTGGCCTGAGAAAACATTAAAGTTCTCAGCATGCTACAGGCAGTTTTTACAGCAGTTAGCCTATCCTGGCTGTCTCGGGCACGTCTGGTTTTATTATTACCTTTAGTAACAGTCCCTCCCCACGTTCAGATCCTAACGCCCTCAGCAGTGATTCTGTCATCAACAGGACAACTGCGCAGGATGACTGAGAGCGAGGACCCTGAGATGGAGGATAACGCCAGATTATGTGGGTGGCTCATGTTTTACATTATAAGGATGGCTTCTGGCTAAAGTCAGAGTTGGTCAGAGATGCAAGGCTGCTGGCTTTGATGACTTGGAACAGGCCATAAGCAGAGAAGAGCACAAGTTACTTTCACAAGCTGAGAAAAATCAAAGGAACAAGATTCTTTCCCCAGGCTTTCAGGAAGGAAGGCCCCCCTGCTGAGCCCTTGACTTCAACCCAGCTAGATGGTCAGATCTCAACTCCACCACCTTGGTCCCCCAAGGTGGGTTCTCTGCTGTTTACAGCCGCTGTGTTTCTGGTAACTTACTACAGCAAGAGAAGATAAAGCCAGTGGCACTGGGAGCAGCCATGGGGCTAATTCTATGATTAGGCCACAGGAGCCTGCAGCTGGCATTGTTACTGACCAAGCTAGTATGTATTTGTTAGGTTTCTGGCAGACCCCTAAAATGGCAAGGCAGCTCCTCATATTCTAAAATGGCGGGTCCAAGCTTGGCCTGGGAAAGTCCCTCTGCTTAACAGGAGACCAGCCAATCCCAAGCTAACCTCATGGAAGTTACCCGACCTCCTAACTGCCTATAAAGGCAGCCTGACTTCTGCTGTTGGCCGCTGTCTCTCTGATCCCGGGAAGCAGCCCAGCAGTTGATCCCCAATCAGCTGCTGTCCTCCACGTTGTCTTGGCCGGTGGTCTTCACTACCCTCGTCTCCTCTTTCATTCAGCATTGATGGCACATATGACCACACTGGAAAGGCCACATGGCAAAGAAATGAGAGGGGCCAACAGCTGATGGCAAACAAGGAGTCACGGCCCTGTGCCCAGCAGCTCCAATTCCCCTCTCCCCGGTGGAATTCTGTCAACGGAACCTGGGGACTTAGGTCCTTGTGCTTCACACAGCCTAGACAGGACTCACAGCCCATAATAGATTCTGACGCAGAGGGCCTGGCTAAGGCACACACATATGCCCAGCCCGGGAAACAGACCTTAAGTGTCCACTGCTTAAGCAATGTGTTTATAGCTGCTATGCAGTGTCAGGTCCGATGCACACCCATCTGGATTTCAAGGGTACCCGGGTTTCATTATGCCAAAGGGGTATTTCTGTTGCTCTAACTGAATTCTGTAGACTGGGTAATTTATAAGGAATAGAGTTTTATCTGGCTAAGGTTCTGCAGGTTAGAAACCAAGAGCCATCTTGTGAGCATCTTGTGAGGACCTTCTGGATGATGCAGAGGAACACATGGCAAGCAGGCTTGTGAGAGACGGCCATATTGAGTTGTATGACAGAGCCACTCTGGTGATAACTAACCCATACCCTCTATAGCCTGTCAATCTGCTAAACCCTGGTGGACTACACCATGAACACAGAGCCTTCACGAGCCTAGCACTGCTCAGCACTGCTGTACTGGGGCAAAGTTTCTAACACATGAACTTGTCAAGACACATTCGAACTATGGGCTCAGCTGATGACTCCCACAGAACAGGAGAATGTGGCTTCCGTCAGCCTGAGGGATATGGCGAGGTCAGCAGAGGAGCAGGAGCTAAAAAAGGCAGGATGCTAGAGGTGGTCTGTGAAGCCAGCTGGACAACCCATCTCTACTCTGAGCTCCTCTTTGTCCACTGCCCCCTACAGGTAGAGTGGTGAGAACATAATACCCAGCACCTCATTTAAGCCTCAGGATGAATTTGCAAGGCTAACATTTACTGTAAACCAGGAATACTCCAGCACTTGAGCTGGCACTCTTATATCACTCCTACTTTGCAGAAAGAGTTAGGGAAGTGCAACAGCATGCCCAAAGCCACTCAGCTAGTGAAGCAATAGGCAGGGGCTTTGAACTCGGCAGTTGGCCTCCAAAACCAGGTCCTGTGGGGTCTGGGAACTGAGCTGCAGAGTCTCAGCCAATAGGTGATGCAGCTGAGGAGCCACGTTAATCATCAAGAGACTCTGAGGAAGAAATTACTCTCCCATATATGGATGGTGAAAACGCTGCTGCTTCACACGAGTGTGAAGTGGTTATCTCAGTCTTCTTCCAGGCGGTCTTAAATCAGCAGAAACAACCTAAGAGTGGTTCTCAGGCCCAGCATGCAATGCACTTCCAAACACTCTTCTCCAGGCTTGTTCCTCCGCATAGTGTGAGGCGGGCAGGGCTCAGATAATTTCTTCATCCTCCTGCTTTGCTGATGAAGAAATAGACTAAGAAGAAATGAAGTGACTGGCCCAGACTCCTGTGGTCAATCACTCATGCTGAATCAGGGCTTAAACTATGGCTGACCTCTGGCCTTAACCACATGCAGTGTCCATGTAATATGCTTTAGGGAATCCGTCTAGTGTACAGAAAAGTTTTCCCTCTGTTACTGAAAAATTCTTTGATCAGAAAGAGATCAAACATTTGCCCAGGAAAGTTGGAAAGTTCCTTTATTACTTGTTCATTCATGAGGTCCTCGAAGCCACAAAGGCTGATTTGATTCTGGGACCTGATCTTAAGTACAAATGAGGATTTTATAGTTAATTTATGTCATCATTATAATTAGCATCTGTTTCTTTTCATGTTGGGCCATGTTATATAGAAAATTCCTTCCTGAGTTCACTCAGCCAACATAGTTTTAAAGTAGATATCTCAGGTGTAGGTCAGGACATCTGTTGCCTTTTGATCCACAACTAGGCCAGGCTAATTGGGCTGCAACCCAGTCAAATGGTCATTTCAGTTTACAAAATTGGATATCAGCAACAGCAGTTTAGATTTCTGACACATTTGATCTACACTAATTGGATCAGGTGCCTCATTGAACCATTTGGTGAACTTTCTATTCTTTTCATTTGGACACCTTTATCAACATTCAGACATAGTGAGTGGATAAGCATTACTGAGATTCAAGACTTTTCAGAGTAATAAAACATCTCAGGGTAGTGAGAACAGCACAGAGCAATACAACATCTCTGAGCATCCCAGGGTTACATTTCAAGGTATCCATCAGTAAGAAAACAAAGGGAACTTTAAATGGCCCAGCCTTACCAGGACATTATTTAAGAATTCAGTTAGTTATAAGAGTATAACTTTTTCCTTGTCACCCCAAAGGCTATCACAGGAACTTTGCGGATGAGCAGTAAGGCCTGAGCGGTTAAGCTACACAGTGAGCAGACCTTACCCAGAATGCTCTTGGCTTCCCAGTGCATTCCAAGAATCTCTTGGATATGGTATCCAGCAGCCTTGCTAAATCCTCAGATCACAGTAGAGATCACTCCTTACTCGCTCAGTTTAGCAAACCCTAGTGGTCCAACCCTAACCTGCCAAAATGGCTACTTCCAGTCTCCTAAAAGATTCATAAACATCTATGTTGGCCTTTAATTACGTTCTCAGAGTGGTTCACAGTCCAACCTTCTAGTACATTTTTATCCACAAGCTTGAACAAGACAGGGACTTTCCGGCTTCTTACAAAGGCTTATAAAAAGGGCTCCCCAAAGACTACTTGCCTTACTGTAAAAATGGCTTCTACTGGGGTCTTATTACCAGTTTTGAAAACTGGTCTCTTTGTGGCATCATAAAATGACCTCCCAGAGGGTTTCAAATGGGCAATAACATGTGCCCTAGAATCAGACTATGGGCTATCTATGCAGGTGTTCCAGGGTGGCCTTATAAAATAATCATTTAGGGTCACACAGACCTTAAGAAGCCAGTTTTCCAAAGTGGCTCATATATCATTTGGCCTCCCACGGTGGTGCTGGGTTGGTTCTTATAAGCTATACTACTTTACCAACGGCCTTGAGGGGACCATGTGAAAGAGCTTAATGGGAGAGAGCCTCAAGCTGGCTGGACCAAACAGACTTCTCTCAGCCACCTAAACTAGCCTTAGTAATTAAAATGTTTTAATTACATTTGTGCGTGCATGTGGGTGTGTGGAAGTCGGGATAATTGGGGAAATTGGTTTTCTCCTTCCATTGTGTGGGTCCTGGGACCTAACTCAGGCTATGAGGCCTGGCAGCAAGTGTGTTTACCCACCGAGTCATCTTATTGGCCCACTTTAGTACATTTTTAAAGAAACTTAAAAAAATTTTTTTTTTCATTTGTGTTTTATGTGTGAGCATATTGCCTACATGTGTTTAAGTGTACCTGTGTTGTGCAATACCCAAGGAGGTCAGAAGACGTTGGATACCCTGGAACTGGAGTTATAGATGGTCG
The DNA here is from genome assembly GCA_035773235.1 of Eospalax fontanierii. Taxonomy (NCBI): domain Eukaryota; kingdom Metazoa; phylum Chordata; class Mammalia; order Rodentia; family Spalacidae; genus Eospalax; species Eospalax fontanierii. Next base: position 51,155,254 of record CM069546.1, on the reverse strand, counting down.
TTAAACACTCTGAGGGTGCGGAAAAGTGAACCTGAGTCTTCTGCTTTTAATTGCTTAGCCATCTCTCCAGCCCCTTTAGTACAATTTTTAACTGTGGAGCTCTTCAGTGAATGTCTGACACAGCTGACACTGAATGAGTCTTCCAGAGATAGGCAGGTATACCAGTTTCAGTACCAGAACAGCTGTAGGTCTGCATCAGTGGCTACTTGAAATGGCTTCTGACCAGCCTCCTGACTAGTGTGAAACACAAGCTGTCCACAGGACCTTATGCTGGCAGCATGAAGAAACTTTCTATGGTGGCATTCTGTCTTCAGCAGCTTCAAGGCTGCCTCCACAGTGTTCCCAGACCCTCTCATAATTTGGTCTTTTAAACAGCCACTAATCTGGTATTACTCAGCAGACTGCCATCCAAAATGGCTTTGTGGGCTGGACAGATGATGCAGCCATTAAAGGCTAAAGCTAACGACCAAAACGTCAAAATGGTTTTGTGACTTGTTTTAAAAACCGTTCCTTCTAGATCAGGGCTTGTCTGACGGTCAAGTGAAGTTGGGTTTTGCTGTAACTTTACAGTCAATTTCCCACGGGTTCTAAGACAGCACCAGGATTCAGCAACGGTCAGGAAGCAGCCTTGCATGAGCTCCTGGGCTCTGTAAGACAGCATCCTGAGGAGCTGGCCTCTGTAGGATGGAAGTAACAGCCTTCACATAACCAGCAGCTTGCGGGCCTTCTGGTGAAGGTCAGGGACATGCTCCTTGGAACTGCCTTTCTCTATGACCTCATGTCCAGGCTTCATACCGACCTCCCAGTGTTCCCCGAATCTTAATCTGATAGAAGCTAGCCTGGGTGGTCTTGTGACCTGGCTTTATGGAAAGGCTTCCTGTAACGTCTCACTGAACTGCCCTAGAAAAGGCTGTTATTAATCAAATGGACAGGACTGGGTCAAGTGTAAGTTGTATAAAACTGCCTTTCAAAGTGTACCTTTAGTGTACTGGCCTTAAAACGGGTTTCCTAGAGGACCACATAAAAGGGTTTATTGTGAGTTGTATAAAACAGCCTTCCAGTAGCCAGTGTGGGAGGGTTAAAACTATGGGTTCCCATCTAAACCAGAATGCTATGAAACTGCATGGACAAATAAAGATAGGGTACTGTGGGCAAAGCTACATCTATAGTCACCCAAGCATGGACTGCATGTAAAAGCGTCAATGGCCCGTATACCCACTTTACACGTTGCCAGCAACAGGAAGACTTGCTGGCAATAAGCTTCGAAGGTGGCAGGGGCTGGCTCAGACTACAATAAACGTCCCAAAGATGCAAAGCAGCCTTCAGACCCACAGGTCCTTGCTTCAGGGAACAGCCTTTCTGATAAAGGCTAGAAGTAGATTGTGTAACTTTTCTGCGCTGACCTAAAAGTCCCTTAAATAAAGGTTTATTTGAAGGTGTGTGAAACCACCCTTCTTGGAAAAGGCTGTCAGATACGTGTATCATATAACCTGTGTGGTTTCGTCTAGCCATCCATGAATCGAACTAACAGGAGCCTTACGGAAGGAGACCTGCTGCCCACATCTGGAACAAGGGGCTAAGAACAGGCCAGATTGCTTCAAGCCCTACTTCCGGAATGTATTACAGAAAGCTTTGAGAACACAGCCCCGATGGGTTCCTGGAGGTCCTAGCCCACAACCTTCTAGGAAAGCATGTAGTCATTCTCTTGCATCATCGGTAAAGACCGGCGCCCTAACACTTCGGGTTGTTCTAATCGGTAGGCGGGCTGGTCAAGCGACCTACGCAATAGCCACGGAGCTTCCCATCAAGTCTTAACCCTGCGGCCTGGGCCTGCACGTTCCCACGCTGCGCAAGGCTGCGGGGGCGGCGATGGCGGCGAGATTGCAGCGTGCAGCCCCAGCGGTGTTTTCCCGTCCACCCTCGCTCCGGGGCTGCGCGGTCAAGATACACGCTCAGCCGACTGGCGCTGGCGCGTCCCTCACGGTCACCATCAAAAATGCCCACGCCAAACAAACCGGGTCGCAACACACAAACCAGCAACCAAAGCCACGCAGGCGCCATCCTAAAACAGCGCAGGCGCACGGCAAGTCAGCCGCGCGCATGCGCCCCAGACGGCCCTAGGACGCGCACGAATTGCCCGAAGCGCACGGGGTGTGGCTTCTCACCCAGTGCTGCGCGGAAATGGGGAAGGGGGAGCTAGACGCATGCGCTATTTCCAGCGACTGCCAGGCCTCCCAGGGCGCCTGCGCGAAGCCAGCCACGCCCCCGCCAGGTCCCAGCCCGTGGCGCCTGCGCAGTCCGCCCCTCACGGCCCCGGCCCCGCGCGGCTAAGCAGCCCGAGCCTACTGCGCCGCGCTGCTCTCGCGAACCTCTCGAGTTTGGAGCGGCTCGTGTCGCCCCGGCACTGGCGACGGCTGGTTCTGTTGGCGCGAACACCTCACGGGCTGTCTCCTAGTCACGGGCCATATCCATTGCTCCAGGCTCGGCTGATCCTGACGACGCCTAGAGGACGGCCGAGCGATCGATTCCAAGCCCCGCCCTCTCCAGTTGAGAGGCGGAAGTGTTTGCCGCCCGCGGTCCTAGGGCTCTTCTCTCGGGGGCCTAGCGAGTAAAGCGAGATTACATCGGCCGCTTTGATTAGTTCTTCCTATTTTACAGTGCTGTAAACTGAGGCGGAGGACAATAGAATGGCCGCACTGAGAATCTGAACCCACAAACACTGCATGCACAGCTGGTTCCGATAAGACGGTCTCCTGGAGGCAGGTTAAGAGCCCGGGACGCCCTGCAGCCGCTGCTTTGCTGAGTGGTGTGGGAGGCAGCGAGAGTTTGTTGTTTTAACCACCCTTTGCCGAGGCGGGTGTGTGTGTCCAAAGGTGCTGCAGCAACCCATTCCCTGCAAAGATACGCTGGCCCTGGGTTGGAGTGTGACTGGTAAGGGGAATTCATTTACTGCTCACAGCGATGAGTCAGGTCTCCAGAGAGCCAGGTTCGTCTACAGCCCTGATAAGGACGAGGAACAGGCTTGCTCAAGGTCAATGCAGAGGATCACCGTATTCTAGTATCTGTGCTAGCGTACACCTACGCAGAGACCCTGTTGAAAACCTTAAAAATCATAGCTGTTACAATAAGCATCTCCAGCTAGGGGAGGGAGGAAATAAAAAACAGAAGGTTCTCAGAGCCTCTAGGGTCACTGAGATGCTGGTGACTGAGCCCAGCTGCCACAGATCAGCACCTCCCCGCCCCTTACCTTAACTCCGTCTCTGCTTGTGCTGCTGCAAACAGCGCAGAAAACCACCCTTCCCGTAGGACTTAGCGACATCTCCGGTATGCTTGTTTCCCAGCGACAGGCCTTCCAATTTCATGCTTTGTTTAATAAGTGATTAGCCAAGCTACTTGTCGCCATCGATTAGAACAAAATGTTGGAGAGCCAAATGTGGGTCCCTGAAGGTCAGCCCCACACAGCTGGAGCCCCCACAGCTACACCCTGGCTGAGTCAAGGTGAGGAAGTTCTGACCTAGAAGGCCACCCTTTCAGCCTATTCCCTGGACTTTCTAGGCCTGGATTTCTTCCCTCTGAAAGAAAAGGTCAAACTGGAGAGACATGCCTGCTGCACACATGTGAGGAGCTGAGTTTGAATCCTTAGTACCCACGTAAAAAGCACAGGGGCAAGCACCCGTAATCTCAGCACAGGGGAGGCAGAGACAGGAGGAACGCTGGGGCTTGCTGGCCCCAGGTTCAGTGCGAGAGCTGTGTCAAAAATAAAGTGGAGGGCTGGAGAGATGGCTCAGCGGTTAAGAGGGCTGGCAGCTCTTGCAGAGGACCTGGGTTTGGTTCCCAGCATCCAAATGGGAGCTAACAATTAACTGTCCATTCCATAACTTCAGTTCCAGGGGCTCTGACACAGGCGTTGCTCACACTGGTGAATTTACGTGCAGGCAAAGTTCATATGCATAAAATTTTAAAAAAAATTTAAACGGTGGAGCATAATGGAGGAAGACACCCAACATTGATTTCTAGCGCGCGCGCGCGCGCACACGCAAATACACACCTCTTTTAGTCTAACCTTTAAGGTTCAGGGTATTTTCAGACCTTCTGGCTAAAGTTCTTACTGCCCCTGAACTATAGTATCTTTTTCAAATAAAAAAACCAAACCTCTCTTTACTAATTCTGAATGTGATTTATTTGATAGTGAATGGGCAGTTGCTATTAGAGAGACCACCATAGAGTAGGCATTGGGTCCTGAGTTGTCCAAACAGACCCCACAGCAATCACCAAAGAAGACTTGAACCCAGGATGCGTGGTTCCCAGCGCTCTCTTGCACAGTGATCAGGAGTGGAATTCTGGCTGCTGTTTGTAGGCATGAAGTGTTGCCAGCCAGAGAAACAAACACCCCTTTGCCAGTTTGCTTATTTATGCTTTCTGTGTGTTGGGTGCTGGGGATAGAACCCACAGTCTCACACATGTTGAACATGCTGAACCACTGATCTACAGCCCCCAGCCGTGTGTTTTTAAAACTGATTGTTATGATGAATTATAGCCATAAATGAAATGTTTTCTTTGAAAGAATGCACTTTTTCCTCCACTGTGGGGGTTTCCTTCTTGTCTCACTGCCAGTGCCCTCCCGTTTCTCGTTCCCTGTAGCGTTAGAATTGGCCATTAAGCTGGCAGACCCATTTGAGAGCCGTGAAAGGCACTGAACAAAAGACATCGTTTATGCCCATATTTGTGATTTTTCTCCATTAGATCAGAAGCCTATAATTTAAATAGGTCCAAGTGTGCTGAGAATATTTGTGGCTTAATTATCAAATTTATTTAAAATACACAGACAAGACTCCAAACCTGAAAACAGCACTTAGCTTGGCAGCGAGAGGCATTCAATGTGCTCCAGTTGCTTGGAGAGTAGAGACCACCTACTCACTGGTTTAGGATTTCCAAATGAAAGTGACTGTAGTTGGAAGAACAACAACAAAAGGCCAGACAGACTGGCTGGGTGTGTACTGTCTCATAGACTCAGTATCCTGCCCCAGGAATTGGGTCTGTTAACCTACCTTCCCAAAGGAAAGTGTGCTAGCTATCCCTTGTTCAGTCTGTCTCAGAACCTTTGTTCCAGCCCCTCCTGCAGTGACAGCTGTTCGTTCTGTTCTGTGCCTGAGGACCCCAGAGATATTATCTATCAAACTCCTGTGAACTGAAATATTCTGTCCTAGAATGAAGCTCCTTAAGACTTAGGAGGTTCTAAAGGGAGGCCCTTTAAGATTTAGAAAGTAAACAACTCAGAAGTCTCAGGGAGTCCCTGAGATTTACCAGATTCACAAGGCTGTGCCCACCCCCACCAGGTTACATAAACATAGAGGTCTGCTGAGAGAAGACTGATTCTCGACCTGTGAAGCTGTCCACAGTGGGCTCCAGGTTTCCTGCTATCATGAGCTGTCACCCATCCTGGGGTGGCTTTGGTGATGCAGTTGTCTGAGTCATTTCTGTTCCTATCACCCAGACTCCTGTCAATAACTAATAAACTCGTTAGTTCACCAAATTGGACTTTGATGGTATTACTACTTTGGTCTGTCATTGGCTCCCTGTTTGGAGTGCGTAGGCCACATCTTCCCCGGAATAGTGTCATAGAGCAGGAGGGTGGTATGTGACTTTTTTTTAAATTTTATTTGAGACAAGATCTCATTATGTAGTCTTGGCTGGCCTGGAACTCCCTATGTAGACCAGTCCAAGCTGGCCTCGAACTCAGAGTTCCCTGGGGTGGAACTTCTTAAATGTAGGTTCTTATACATCTCCCCTGCAAATTTCTATTCAGCACTTCTGAAGTCAGACTCAATAATCTGTATTTTTACCAATGCTCCTGGAAATTCAGAGGTGGATGGGAACTGAAGCTTGAGGAACAGACCAGCACCTGAAGCTTACAGTGTTGGTATCTGGAGAGGTGAGCTGGGGTGGTGGAGGGTGCTGGCAGCTGTGTAAAGCAGACTGTGGTGAGGCCCTGTGTTGCTTGGTCCTCTCCCCTGCTGTTACAGGCGCTCCTCCACTCAGCCACTTCTGGGGCCTCTGCCAGCCCAGAGGTCTTGGCAAGACAGGCTCAAGTCTTCTCTCCTTATGGAGGAAGTAATCCTACCTACTTACAGCAGGGGGCTCAGCAGGTACTATTTGCTACAGTTTGGACCTTAGATGTCCTCCCAACAGCTCCGATGTGGATGGCCTGGTACCCAGCTTTAGGGAAGTGATGCGAACTTCAGGAGGTGGGTGCTTATTGGACAAAGTGGCGTATTCAGGATGTGTCCTTGAAGGGCGCACTGGGACCCTCGTTGCCTACCCCTTCTCTCTGCTTCCCAACTGCCAGGAGGTGAGCAGCTTTGCTCCACACAGCTTCCTCTCATGACGCTCTGCCTCACCACAGACCCAGAATGATAGAGTCAAGTTATCTAAGACTGAAGTCCCTAAAACCATGAGCCAACATAAACCTTTCATTTTAAAAAAATTGATTATTTTATTTTTCATTTATTTATTTATTTATTGGTCTTTTTTGAGACAGGGACTCCCTGTAGCCCCAGCTGGCCTGGAGCTCACTAAGTAGACCAGACTGACCACAGACTCACCAAGATCCGCCTGTTTCTGCCTCCCAAATGCTGGGATTAAAAGTGCGTACCACCCTACCTGACTTATTTTTATTTTATATGTATGAGTGTATCGTCTGCATGTGTGTAAGTGCACTCATGTCATGCAATTTCCTCAAAGGTCAGAAGAGAGCTTCAGGTTCCCCTGTCTCTGGGAATTAACTGGGAATTAACCTCCTTATGGGTGCTGGGAATCAAACCTGGGTTTTAGAGCAGCCAGTGGTCTTAACCCCTGAGGCATCTCTCTAGCCCAAGCATTTCCTTCTCTCAGGTATTTCGTCACAGCGACAGAAAGTTGCCTGATACATTATTTTGAGTCTTTGAAAGGGATAAAAATCTGAGTGATCTCTTTCCTCCCACCAGTATCAGTTGCCTTTCTTATTGCTATGACAAAATACCTGACAAAAACACTCAAGGGGTCTACTTTGGCTGCAGTTTGAGGGCACAGTCCATCATGGTGAGGAAGGCATACCAGCAGGCGGGTAAAGCAGCTGGTCACATCCCAGTCCATGGCATGGTGCTGCCCACAGTTGGGTGCTGCTCTCCACCTCAGTTAACCCAGTCTAGAAACTCCCTTATAGACATCGCAGAGGTTTGCCTCCTCAGTAATTCTGGACCCCATCAAATTAACAATCAGTATTAACCATTACGTCATGGGGTAGGGTGATGGTTCAGTCAGCAAAGGGTTTGCTTGGATTCCCCAGAACTCATGTAACGTTCTGGATGTTGTGGTGTGCACTTACAGCCCCAGTGATGCTAAGCTGGGAGGCAGAGACAGGTAGATCTTCGGAACTCGCTCTCCAGATTGCCTGGCCTACTTGGCAAAATTCCAAGTCAATGGGAGACCCTGTCTGAAAGGAAAAGTAAAAATTATCCAAGGAACTACACTCAGGACTGTCGTCTGACCTCCACATGCATACGCAAACAGGCGCATACACCCACATTTTCAGAAATACGTTCCGGGTCAGTCATAAAGGAAGAGACCACCACTCCAATTAAACACGGCAAACCTTGGCTTCTGACCAGAATCACGCCCGCCTCACAACAGAGAGATGGAGAAGAAGCCCTCGCAATAGGGGGCATGACAAGTTTTTATCCTAACGCCTAACACAACAGTACTGTGTCTTTTTCCTCATTGAATGGGGTCAGACAGCACAGACTTTCCTGGTTGACTGAGATACCTGAAAAGGAAGGAAGGGGGTGGGGCGGGGCGGGGTGGGGCTGATGAAAGCGCGGGAAGGGCTCAGCCTTGCTCCAAGTCCCAGGCATCAATCCCTGGACTGTGCCAGGACTCGTCAACTTTCATAACCTGAAGCTTTATAGGGTGGGGCGATCAAAAGCTTAGAATTCCCCATCATAAATTTAAAGTTTTTGTAGGGTGGGGAGAGGCGATTGGAGAGAACATTAGAATGCCTTGTAAAATGTTTTATAGTGTTTGAAAGAAAAGACGAATATTTGATGTTTCTTATAGCATGAACACGCAAATACATCATAACATCCCACCCTGTCAAAGAACTTACCACTATCTCATTCTTTCAACAAACATTTATGTAGGACTGTATCTGGTGTCAGAGTCAAGAATGACCAATAATGTTTTACCACTCATGATTAATTGGTATGGCGAATATTTATTGAACTATACTTCATGCTAGGCATTGAGTTAAGTGTCTTTTTCAGTTGGTTTCCTATTGCCACAAACAATGCTACATAACGAACCATCCCCCAGCTCAATGGATGAAAACAATAAATGGGCAGCTCCCCTAGGTAACTGGGCTTGGCTAATCTTGGAGGGACTTACATGTGTGAGTGACTTTCCTTAAAGGTCTGGGAGTCAGCTGGGTTTTGGCTAGGCAATGAGACAACTAGTTATCACCCATTGGGCTAGCCCAGGCTTGTTTACAGGGCAGGTGTTCAGAAAGGAGACAGGAACTGTGAGTCTCTAAACTCACAAGTTACAGACTTCTGTTGACTGTATCAAGTCATGAATCCTGTACAATCAAGTCACAAGCTATGTTAGTCAGCATTCAGTTACTGTAATAATTACCCAAGATAAAATCAATTTACAGACAGAAAAGGTTTGTTTGGGCACATGGTTTCAGAGACTCCAGCCTATGAGTGGTCAGTTGTTATGGTTTAATTTCTATTGCTGTTGATGGGGAAAACTTAACCTAACATGGAGTCAGTGAACTACGACCTCTGTATAACTTTGTTCTGGGTGGTAGATGAATAAGCACTAACAAATGTATTTGATAGACCCCTGTGTGCTCCTAATCATAAGCCTAATAATAAGTGTTCTTGTTGATACAGGTAGAAGTAACAGGACTTTGGAAATGTCTACTTGTAGTCAAATCATAGAGGCCACTCTGAGCTCAGTTTCAGACAGGGCAGATAACCACAAAAACTAGTCTGTAGGAGGCATCTGTTGACAATGTGCTATGCTTATTAAAATAGCTGAAATGGTACTGGTATCAGTAATATAGCATGTTACTAGGAATGTCACAACCTTTGCCCACACTTGCCAGAGATGTCTGCTTTTATAAAAACAGTGACTTCTTAAATGTCCTATAATAGCGGAAAGGACCAGTATACTTCTGTGTTGAAAGTCTCAAATCCACCAATATGGTTATAGCAAAGGACGATGTGAAAAATCTTATAAAAACTTGTATGTGTTTCTGGACTGGGCCAACGTTTCTCTGAAGCAGGTTAGCCTAGTCTGAGACCTGCACATAATACAGGATAAACTCCCTCCACTTCTGAGTATTCTTCTCTCTGGCCCAGTCAGTCTCAGGTTAATTCCCATAACAATGGAACCAGAGAAGCGTGGTGCCAAAGTGACTGAGGGGGATCACTATCATGTCAGAGAGAGAGGGAGGGGCTGGGTTCCCACACTCCCCTCAATCTCTGGCCACTCTTAGCACCCAGCAGAGTGCACGCCCACAGTGACCTCACTTCCTTGTGCTAGGCCCTACCTCTCAAGTTCTCACCTCTCCATCAGACCGCCCTAGGATGCACGTGGGCCTTTGGGGAACATTTCACGTCCAAACTAGAGCATGCACACATGTCCATAAGACAGGCCTCAGGGACATAGATGTGTGACGTGTGTCCTATTCATTTTCTACCTAGGAGACCTGAGCAAGCCTTGCAGATCCCATCTGTGCCACTTGGCCAGCCCTGAGCAATCTTCTTGTTTCCCTGGGCCAGTTTCCTCATCACTAAAATGGTTATATTAACAGCATCGCAGAGCTCATTGAGAGGTCAGCTCATTGAATGCTGGACCATGCAGAATGAACACACACGGAGGCACTATGGATGCTCTTCCTGTCCTTCCTGCCCATATCCCCAGAACCCCCACAGCTGTTTGCTCTCTTCCCTGTCTCCAAGACGCTGATCCATCATTCTGTCCTAATCAGCACAGGCAGAGCACCCTTAACCAAAATTCCCAGATCCTAAGGCCCCTAAATTTGGCACCAACATGAGGCCTCAAATAGAGAGCTCCAAGCTCTGAAACGATTTTGTGTGTAGCATTGTCACAAATGTGTAAAATGACCTGCAGACTAGGCAGATAAGGTGCATTTCATGCTTAGACTGGGCCTATCCTCAAAATACCACAGTATGCATAAGCAAATATTTCCAAATCCAAAAATAACTTAAATAAGAAACCCTGGTGGCCCCAAGCTTCTTGGATACAGGGTGCCGGGCCAGGGGCCACATCTCAAGAGTGTCTGTGTCTGCTGTCCAGCACCCGGTAGTCAATGTGCACGTGTAGTCCACATCAGTCAGTCACTTAGGTCAGCTTTTCAAACCAGTTGTTGCATTTATGTAATGCTGTGGAATGAACTGTCCCAGTATTCTGTGGCTAGAAAGAACAATAGTCTGAGCAGGACCTGGGATGAGCGTCCTGTTCCACATGGTATCAGCTGGGCTACTAGAAACCTAGGAATGGAAGACATCTGAAAGCCTTCTGTACATACAGTCTGGGTCTGGACCTAGGCTCGAAACTCCAAGTACCCGTGACCTGGGACCAGGAAATTGCCTGAGCAACCTTGCTTTCTGGTGGTCCCCTCATAGTCTCTTCAACCTGGTGAGGCTGGACTTTAGATGCCAGCCCAGGATGCCCACGGGGGACATCCTGAGAACTGCAGTACCTGGCAGAAGCTGTCTGACTTCAGAAACAATTACAATTTAGTTTAATTTTGACACTAAGGATGGAATTCAGGGCCTCACACATGCTAAGTACATACCCTTCCACTGAGCCACATCATCACAGAGTTAATGTTAGAATAATTTTAGATTTATGGAAAGATTACAGATAGTTCAGAGAGTTCCATCCACCTCACATTTGTCATAGTCAGCAAACCAACATAGGGAGATGTTCGTAGCTGAAGCCTGTACTATATTCAGATCGCTTTACTTTCTGCCTAGCGTCTCTTCTCATCCTAGGACCCCACCCCAGCATCAGACCCACAGTTTGTTGTCACATCTCTCAGCTGGGGCGCTCTCTCCGAGCCTCCTTGACTTTGCTAACTCCCCCAATTTTGAGGAGAGCTCTTTGGGTTTTGTAGAGGTATTTTGTGGAATGTCCCTTTACTGGGATGTTTCTGATGCTTTTCTCAGAATTAGGCTGGGGTTATAGGTTTAGGGTAGAGGACCACAAGGAAGCATTCTTCTCATCAGGCAGCACAGCCCAGGCGAAAGGATGGGTAGCTGTCCTTGGTGATCTTGGTTTTCCTGAGGGAGTGCTAGGCAGTGCTGTGTTCTTAGATGGAGGTCATTGTCAGATCAAGAGTCGGGTGTCCAACAGAAGGCGCTTGGGACTGTCCTGATGAAGTCATATCCCTCCCTCCCTCCCTTCCTCTCCCTCATCTCTATCTCTGATTCTTTCTTTCTTAATTTACTTACTTAACCATTTATCTTTGAGACAGAGTATCATGTATCTCAGACTGGCCTTAAACTTACTATGTGTCGGAGGATGACCTTGAACTCCTGATTCTCCTGCTTGCACCTCCTGAGTTTGAGGCATATGCCTCATGTCTAGTTTTTAAAATTTAAAAACTATCGTGTTTACTTTTATTTTGTGTGTGTGAATATGTACATGCCGAGGCATGTGTATGGAGGTCAGATCACAGAGGAGCGGGTTGTACCTGCTCCCCTTCCTCTCCTCCTGCCTGCTTCCTGGCCACCATGATGTGCTCTTCTCTCCCTGATGCACTCTCCCTGACACAACGACTGGCACCTCTGAAGCCTCAAGCAAACGGAGTCTTTTGTCCCTTAATGGGTTGGATACTTTGTCACCACAATGGTAAGTTTGACTGAAACATCACAGTCCTGTCTTGCTCTGTGTCTGACTGCTTCCTGCTTGGCCGTTGTGAGTTCTTTCAGGTGGTGGCTTGGAGAACTTGCTTATCTTTAAGAAAATGTTTATTTGTTTTTATTTTATGTATATGAATGTTTTGCCTGTATATATGTGGGCGCCCCTGTGTGTGTAACGCCTGAAGAGGCCAGAAGAGGGTGTCAGGTTAAGGATGGTGCAGGGAACTGAACCCAGATCCTCTGCAAGAGCAGCCAGTGCTCTTAACTGCTGAGCCATCTCTGCAGCTCTGAACTAGCTTATCTTTTGTGCTCCAAGGTGCTCCAAGCACATACAGTCCCTGTGCTCATTGTGGGACCAGCCATTTCTCCAAGCAGCCTGACTTCTTTATTTAGGGAATGTTGTTGGATCTGAGAGCTGGGAGTCAGGGGTGCTCACTGATTTTGGGCTGTGTCACGTTGGACGTTGTGCTGCTGGATAGCTTCAGCTGTCAACTTGACACGCCTGGGTAGAGGGAACCTTAACTGAGGAGTTTCCTCCATGGGATTGTACTGGGGCTATGTCCGTGGAGAATTTTCTTGATTGTTGAGTGATGTGGGAGGTCACCCCCATGGGCAGATTGTCCTGTATTGTATATAAAAGTGGGCTGAGCATGGGCCAGGGGAGCAAGACAGCAAGACAGTAAGCAGCATACCTCCATGGTCTGTGCTCCAGGTTCTTGCCCTGCGTTCCTGTCTTGGTTTCCCTTGATGATGGATGTGCTGTGAAGCAGTAAACCCTTTCCTCCCCCAGTTGGTTTTGGTCAGTGTTTTTATCATAGCAATGGAAAGTACCTAGGACAGAAGTCATTGAGTTCTTACTCCATAACCACGGAGCCAAGAATGGACTCTCATCGCCACATTGTAGTTGTGACATGGGGAAGAAGACGCCATCTGGGATCTATCACCTGTCACTCTCGTGACGCTGCCGTCGGCCCAGGGATTCGTAGTTCACTCCACAATGCTTTCTTCCCCGTCTTCCTTCTGCTTTGCCTCAGTGACACTCTGTCCATGGTTTGGTTCTCCTCTTCCACATCTTCTCCCATTCTACCCTGATCCCTCCTCCTCTTTCTCCTCTCTTCTTTTCTATCCTGTCCTTCTCTTCTTCCCCTTCCTCCTTCTCTCTACCCTCCCCCTCCTCCTTTTTAAAATTGGGCGAGGGGTGGGGGCGGAGAGATGACTCAGCAGTTAAAAGCACTGACTGCTCTTGCAGAGGACCTGGGCTCAATTCCCAGCACCCACCTGATGGCTAACAACTATGTAACTCCGTTTCGGGGGATCTGACACTCTCTTCTAACCTCTGTGGGCATTGCATGATGCAGGTGTACTTACATACATATAAGTAATACACTCATACACATAAAATAAAAGTCATAAAATAAAACATTAAAAACTTTTTTGGATGCATTTATTTTTATTTTAGGTGTAGGAATGTTTTGCCTGAATGGATGCAAGTGCACCCGTGTGTGCAATGCCCATGGAGGCCAGAATTAACTGGAGTCACAGAAAGCTGTTAGCTACTACACGGATCCTGGGACCCGAACTTGGGTCCTCTGCAAGAGCAGTCAGTGCTCTTAACCACTGATCCATCTCTCCAGCCCTTCTTCCTCCCTTTGAGACAGGGTTTCACTTATCTGGTTTTCACTTGACTGGCTTGGACGTTGTGATTTTCCTGGCTGGGCCTCCTAAGAGCCAAGATTTCAGGCATGTGCCCCTGTGTATTCTTGAGGATGGCTCAGTTTGCTATAGGGATCTATCTTGTGTCACTGATAGATCCCTGTAGCAAACTGGACCATTGAAGCTCTATTATAATCTTTTGGTCCAGGAGAGCATTTTGGCTTGCTACATAAATGCCTTGTAAAAATAGTGCTTGTAACACTTGCCACTTTCCTTTTGAAATACTGTGGCTCGGAGACTCCTGGTCCAGGCAGGATTTAATCACACTGCTCTGTTTGCTTTTGCAGTTGTCCCCTTACTAAGAAGACGTGTGCATCTTCCTAGATGCATGTACACCCTACATCCCTGGCTCCCAGGGCAGCTAGGTAGGGTCACATGACTGCTCTTGGCCAATGACTCTGGTGGACAACTTCAAACCACCCTCCAGCTCTGCCATCTTCTGTCCAAGAAGGCCTGGTTATGGAGGCATCACTTCCTGTTGTCTGAGACTGACTGAAGCAGAGCCCCACCCACACACTGGAGCCAGCATTTACTGCCCTACACCTCTGGCTTGGCCAGTTGTTACTGTGGCGTGGCCTGGCTTTTCCTGACTCACCTAACTACTGGATAGTGTAAATGGTACTGGAGTTTCATCACAATGTAAAATTTATCGAAAAACATCCATGAGATGGATCTAAAAAATGTATTAGGTACTGTCTTAGTTATCTTTCCTGTTGCCATGAGACAATACCCTGACAAAAGAAACTTAAGGGGTTTATTTGGCTCACAGTTTGAGGTGCAGTCCATCATGGCCAGGAGGTCTCAGCCACAGAGCATGAGTCACATTGCACCCACAGTCAGGAAGCTGAGAGAGACGAACATAGTGCTCAGCTAGCTTTCTCTTTTTTATTTATGTCCAGAACCCCAGCCCATGGAGTGGTGCTGCTCACATTAGAGTGAGTGTTTCTCACCTCAGTTAACCTAGTCTAGAGACTTCCTCACAGGCGTGCCTAGAGGCCTGCCTCTTAGGATTCCAGATCCTGTCAGTTACAATCAAATCAACCATCACAGGTACCTACCTTGCTAGCTGACGTCAGACACATTCGGTGTCTTGAAGGCAAAGACCCAAAGCTTGGAAAATATCCTCATGGCATCCTTACCTTTGTTGGTATGTACCACACCTCTGGCTTTGATTGTATGTGGTCAGAATGAACCCTCTGCCACTTCTCATTTGTTCGTTGTGTGTCCAGTGGCTTAGGTGACAGTCGCCTCAGTCCCTTCACTAAAGCTGATTAGTTGAGGATTACATTACAAGACCTACTTTAACCATGGGATTCCAGAGCCCAGCAATTTGCCTTGGCCTAGGGAGTTCCCAGGATGCCAGCCTCACAGGCCTGGTGAGCAAGGATGGTCAGGTATCCCTGTCCACAGGACAAATGAGAAGTGACACAGAATGATAGGCCACCGGAACCCAGCTACCGAGAGGGAGGGGATGGACTGACCTCATCCCAACCCAGAGCACCAAAGCCAGGCCCATTAGCACAGTGGCCTGATCATCTGAAAGTTCTAAAATGTTCACAGACTCGTCTGTGCCTCTCTCAGTTAGATGTCACTAATGTGGATTTGGGTGGCCACATACTTTGCTGTAAAGGGTTTAACCTTTATAGGTTTCATGTGCTTGTGTGTGTGCGTGTGTGTGCTTGTGCATGTGTGTACATGTACATGCATATGTATAGATGAACATGTGTGTGTACATTGTGTGCATGTTTGTGTGTGTGCATGCGTGCATGCTTTATGTATGCATGTGTGTATGCATGTGTGCATGCTTTATGTATGCATGCATGTGCATGCGTGCATGTTTTATGTATGCATGTGTGTATGCATGTGTGCATGCTTTATGTATGCATGTGTGTGCATGCATGCATGTTTTATGTATGCATGTGTCTATGCATGTGTGCATGCTTTATGTATGCATGTGTGCATGCGTACATGTTTTATGTATGCGTGTGTGCATGCTTTATGTATGCATGTGTGTATGCATGTGTGCATGTTTTATGTATGCATGTGTGCATGCATGCGTGCATGTTTTATGTATGCATGTGTGTGTGCATGCGTGCATGTTTTATGTATGCATGTGTGTGTGCATGTGTGCATGTTTTACGTATGCATGTGTGTGTGCATGCGTGTCTGCGCACCTTGTTGGCTGTCTTTTCTTTCCTGTCTTGAGCAGGTAGATCAGCCTCACTAGCCTCAGTTTCCTCACCTGCAAACTGAGGTGACAATACCTTCCAGCAAGGAGTCTTGTGAGCTGTAAGGGGACAGTGAACAGGAAGCCTCCAGCTGTGCTTGGACACAGCAAATGCTCAAATCTGAACCTCACTATCTCCATCTGGAAAATGGGCACATCCATTCTTTCACCAGATTGCTGTGATATCTGAAGGAGATTGTGAGAAACCGTTTCAGTATGTGCTCAGTGAGTGGAGGATGAACAGATGAATGAATTCTGGAACTCACTGCCCTTTAGAGTCAAGTCTTTTTAGTAACAAACTCCAAATTTCAGTGGTGTTACATTCTGACTTTCTCTCTCATCGCATACTGATGTGGATGGACAGGAGACTCTGTCCGCGGTCATTCAGAGACCCACACTTCCCCACAGGATGCCCGGCTCCTGCAGGGAAGGCCCTGTCAGTCTTCCTGCCACCCACAGATGGGGAAGGATCCTGGCAGAACTCCTGGAGGCACCACGGGCCTGGCCTGGCAACGGTCACCTCTGTCTCCGTTTCTTGGTACCTCAGTCTTTCCATCTCTTGGCACACTCTGGGTGCAGGAAGATTTTCCATCTCTTGGCACACTCCGAGCAAGGAGAGCTTGCAGCACACTGTCCTCAACCTTCATGCCCTAGAAACCGTGAAGTGGACAGAAATGTCAACAGCTGCTCCTGAGGCTCCCCCAGATAGTACCAAATGAGTCTGGGTGGGTTTGTAAGCAGGGGAGGAGAGGGGAGGGTGGGAGACGAGACAGGAGGGAGGGAGTGCCTCAGAAGACAGGAACCTCGTCTCTCCTCCGCCATGGATGTCACAGGCACCTCCCTCTCCCGTACGGTCCTTGTCCACTTCTTCCTCTGAAATCTGTTCCTGAACCCTGCCATTGTTTGCCCGATTTCATTAAAATGCCACCAAGACACAGGCTCGACCACCACCACTTCAGTCCTAAGTGGGGCATTTCTGCTAGATAAATCGATTTTTTAAATGACAGCATCTGCTTGTGTGTACACATTTATCTCTAACTCTTCCCTTGGTGATTAGAGCAGGGAGTTGGCGAGCAGTAAACAGCTGTTTGCATTAGTGGGACGGGAGGCAGTGATTTGATCTGTGGAGTTCCAAAGCCCTGGCCAGAAGCAATAAAAAGGGAACAGATTCCCCGGAAGACACAGTCCCAGGGAGGAACCATAAATCGCATGCTGCGGGCCCGGAATGAGGCTGGGGAGCCGATGAGCCAGTGGAGCTGAGCTGAGGGCCCCAGGGCGACGGCGGTGGAAACGTTTATGGCGCACTCACGGTGTACTCTCTCTTTTTCTGACTCCTTTGCTCGACTGCCTGCCTTTCAAATCTGTGCGCAAATGCCACTTGCCAGCCCGCCCCAGCACCCTTGGCCCCTCATCCCTACCTTCAGTTTCCTCGCTAATGTCACAGTCTTTCTAATGAACACACATCCTTTGGTTCGCCTTCCTTTTCTGTCTGTTGTGTGGAAGCTTCACGGTAGCCAGGCCTGGTGTGTGTCCCTCACAGATGACACTCAACAGTGTTTAAGGCAAAAGACTAGAGACTATCCCGGTACCTGTCCTCAATTTAGACTGAATCCACAGTCCTCAGCACAGCCTGGTCTGGTCCCCCGCCCTCCCTCTGGTGGGCCTGGCCATGCTGGATTTCTTGCTTCTCTCATGGTGCCTCAGGGCCTTTGCACTTGCTGCTCTCTTTTTTGGGACTGTCTTCTTCCTCACTGGTTCCACTAGTGACTCCTTTCCCCTTCAGATTTCAGTTCCAATCTGACCACCTCAGAGAAGCCTTCCCTGACTACTGCAGCTAAACCAGAGTCCCAAGAGGTAAGGGATGGGAGGCAAAGGTTGGTTCCATTTGGGGACCCTATGACCAGACTTCCCCACCATAGTGTTCCTAAGCCACATTATAGTTATCCCTGAAACAGCCTGACTCTTAGCATTTAAGGCCAAGAGTGTGCGTAAACTCCAGAGCCACCCGTTCCTTCAGATATCTCTCAGCACTGTGTTCGCAAGCCAGACATCACTCATGCCTTTATTGAAACAGTGTCATGAATTGGGGAAGCAGAAGTCAGGACCCACCTTTATCTTGTCAGAGGATCTTGCCCTTGACCCCTAGGTCTAAAGTATCATGCACAGTAGCAAGCAGACTTCTCCATTCTTCTGACTGTTTGTGGTGAGACTTCCAGCACGTTGACATGTTAATCAAGCTTACCCACATTCCCTCGCTGTCTTGGCTGGGGGTAAGGTGGGGTCCTGAGGGATTATGGTCATATGCCCAGTTCACAAGAGCACAAAGATACAGGGAGCTTGTTTACATTATAAACAGTAACTTTTTGGTTACAAGGTTAAGCAGAAGTCTCTAGGCCAGATCATGTCCCTGTTGTAGAGGTCATGACTACACTCCACTGCCTCTCTTCTTTCTTTGGGCACAAAGCTGTGTATTTTGACATATTCTTTTGTCTCTTGTTGTCAGCCTTCCTCTGTCCCTTCTTTTTCTAGGGCAGAAGAGAGGGGAGAAAGAGTCCATGCATCTTCTCTTTTAGGACCATTTAACCCTCGAGACAGAAGCGCAGGTGCCTAGGGATGGACACCCTCCTAGGCTCCCTGTCCCCAAAAAACTAAAAATAAATAAATAAATACATTTCAAAAATTGTAGTCGACATTTTAGAGATTGGATGCTTCAGATTTCCCTTGGAAATTCAGCTCTAAATGTGAACTTTGTCTAGAAGAGATCCGGTGGCAGTGGCTGGCTTTAGGGCCTGGCAGGAACTTGGCACTCAGTCCTACCCCTGCCTGTGGAGTTCCAGGCATTGCAAGCTATGTTTCCTCCGGGCCTGGCTCTGGGGCAGAGCGGGGTCTCCGAGTTATCAGACTCCAGACAGTGGAACCAGAGGCAGCTTTGGTGAAGGTTCTGGAGTCCCCAGTATACTCTGAAAGCCACAGAGAGCTCCTGCTTTGGAAGGTGTCATGTGGTCAGGAAAAGTGGGGGTCCGAATGATTATCATGCTCACAGAGGACACACATGCCTGCCCAACCCAGCCCTGTGTGTGATCCCAGATCCCAGGCTCAGCCTCACAAAGGGGTGGAAAGGCCCCAGGAGACTGAGAAACACGTTAGTTTGGAGAATGGAGGACAAGGGACGCAAGCTACTGGTCTGCAAATTGACCTGTTGTTTATTCATGTTGGCAGTGCCACAGATGGATCCCAGGACCTCATTCACGGTGGGCAAGCACTTTACCACAGAGCAATGACACAGCACGCAGGAAATGGTCGAGAAGAGACCCATTTCCTTAGCGACAAAGGTTTGAGGCTGCCAAACGGCACAAGCCTATCCCTGTCAAAAACAAAACGTCCGTTTTCCAGGACTTACCACCAAGCGCACACACAAGCATGCACATGGCCTTGTGTAGAGCCTCCTGCAGTCTCAGACTTCCAACCTTGACACAGATGACTGGGCCAAGCCTCAGGGGTGTGACTCAGTGGGTGATGAAGGACCCAAATAGTTCCTCACAAATTGTGTGTGTGTGTGTGTGTGTGTGTGTGTGTGTGTGTGTGTCTAAGCGGGCGGGGGTGGAGGCAGACAATGCTGAGGTTGCTGGTCTTGGGGTCACACTTTGAGAAACATGTATTTAGAGAATCACTGTAAGGGCTTTTCTCAACCTTAGTATCCAGAGAGAGGAAGAAGAAAGGAAGGAGGAGGAAGAAAATGCTAAAGGGAAGAAGGAAGAGGAAGAGGGAGGAGGAGGAAGAGGAGAAAGAGGAAGAGGAGGAGAAAATTTGCCCAGGGTCGCATAGCCTGAGGGTAACTAGCGCCAGCCTGATCTCCCAGGCTGGGTAAATCCGATGGGAAGGGGTGGGTGGTGGAGAGGGCCAGGCCCCTCAGCCTTAAGGCAGGCGGAGGAGGTTAGCAGTAAGGGTTATGTTTTATTGGGTTCACTAATCACCCCTTCTCTGATTGACATACACGGAGAGACTGAACAGGCTGGGAGCATCCCAGGGGGCCCGAGTGGGCGGGGCCCGAGTGGGCGGGGCCTGAGTGAGCTATCAGTTCCGCCCACTTCCACCAGCCAGAACTCAGTCACAGAACACCCTACTGCAAGGCACGCCAGAGACATGCCCACTGTGACCGGAAATGCCATGTGCCCTTCACATGGTGGCTTTTGTGAAAGTCTCTTCCTCCCTTCCCTCCCTTCCCTCCCCTCCCCCGCTCTCTTCCGCCCCCTCCCTTTCCCTCCTTTTCCTTTTCTTCTCCCTTTTCTCAGAATCTCACTTTGTATTCCAAGCTGGCCTTGAACCCTGGATCCTCCTGCTCCTCCTGCCTCAGCCTCCTGCGTGCTGGAGGTGTACTATGCAGGCTTTCTGCATAGTACAAAGTGCAGGGTGCCTGGGACAGACACTCTCTCTCAGGCCATGCTGCTAAGCAGTATCCCAGGGCAGTCCTGCCACTAACCAGGAGGGTTTTCCTCAGAACAAGAGGTTGACCTTTATTTAGGGGCTCCCACAGTCCCAACATGGGGAGTTGCTGTAGAGGGGACAGAGCCTGGTCCTGGGACTTAAACATGGGTTTTCAGACGCCTGCTGCCACTTTTAGTTGTGTGACCCTGGACAAGTATTTCCCTCTGAGCCTTGGTCTTTCTAACCCACAAAGGACGTGGCCCATCTTGGCATAGGTTGCCTGTGAGTAAAGAAAGCTGCTGAAGCCTGCCCTGAGCAAGCCTTCCTTCAATCTGAGTTAAGGATGTGCATGGGATCCCACCTGGAACAGTGGAAACAGAGAAAGCTGAGAATGGTACCAACCATTTTCATGCACATGACCTTTCTCAGGGCCCCATCCTGGGGGCTGAGGGTGGGGTCTGACTGACTGGTGGAGGTCACTGCACAGTATTCTAGTAGTTACTTTGGAATTGCTGTGAAAAACAAATGCTTGAAGGAAGCAAGGGAGGAAACATATCTTCAGGGTTGCAGCCCATCTGGGCAGAGGTGGCATGGCCCAGCGCTCAGTCTGTGGCACTGGGAAGCTGTTCACATCACAGTAGACCACATAGCGGAGAGAGCAAGGTAGGAGCCAGGGACTGGCTATGATGTTCAAAGGTGACCCTAATGACCTACTTCAGCTAGACAGCTTCCATCTCCTGAAGGTTCCGCAGCCTCCCCAGATAGTACCACCAGCCAGGAGCAAGTGTTCAAACCAGTCTGTGGGGGCACTTCATGCCCCCCCACCAGGTCACCCAAGCCTGGATGAAGCCAGGCTACTGCTGCTCTGCTGAGGCGGGCCAGTGACTTTGGATGGAAGCTGCTAGCAGCTTCTCCCAATGGGGTCCAGGCTCTCTAGTGTGGGGGAGGCTGGGAGTAAGGTTGACCTTGAACCCCTTCCTGGGTCACCCCTGGCAGGTCCTGTTTCAGTGATTGGGAACTGAGTGAGGCAGGAGAGGGAAGTCCTGGCTGCGTCTCCCTGCACTCGGCTCAAGCGTTGCTCTCCATCTCAAGGCAAAGGGTAAGGAAGGTCAACTCGTCATCAGCCTGCAAGTCAGGACTTTTCTCTCCGCCATCTGCTCTGTGGAGAATGGTAGGTGCCAGAGCTTACAAACAGCCCCGGCCTGTAGGTTTACGAAGAACATGTGTGCTCCATAATTTCTGGGCTGTTACCGGGTGAAACAACTTTCCCCCAGCTAAGGTGACACACAGCAGTTGGCATTTAAACAGGTTGCTTTGCAGGAGGCAAGAGACAGTAATGGCCACCTTGGGGCTGTTACTTCCAGGGAAGGAAGGAAAGCTACAGGCAGCTTGGAATTTGGTGTTCACGTACCCGTTCCCAGCGGGCAGACACCTGCAGCCGCACAATGTCGGGGAGCCAGTCATTTATTTAACAGAACGTTTATTGTGCACCAGGCACCGTTTCAAGTTGTTTATAGATTTTAATCCAATTACGCCAATATCTTAAAACGGAGGTTGGTACCATTCTCAGCTTTCTCTAAAGACAGGGAAACTGAGGCACGGAGCTTTAGAAGTCATTCAAGATTCCACAGTGGGTCAGTGGAAGAGTTGGGATTTATGTCTAGGCAGCCTGGCTTCAAGGACACTGTCCTGTACCAAAGGACTATTCTCACTGATGTCCAAGGTGTTGTGTGACACACTTTCTGGGAAAGACGTAAACAAACACCTACTCACCCCAGATAAGGAACCAACAACAGACCAGAGTAAGGATGGCATCAAAGTCTTAACTTGATGAACCAATGAGTTTTATTGGGGTTATTTACAGGAGTATGTGGGAGGGATTCCTTAGAGGAGCAGCAACGACTCAAAGACAGCTGTGTCACCAAAGCCGCCCGCCCGTGCTTGACAGCTTCTGTTGTCAAACTGATCCCCCAGGGTGGAGGGAATCAACTGAAGAATTTCCTCCATTGGATCCTGTGGTCATGGCTGTGGGCATTTTCTTCACTGTTAAGTGACGTGTGAGGGTTCAGCTGACTGTGGTCAGTGCCACCCCTGGGTAGGTGGTCCTGGGTAGGTGGCCCTGGGTAGGTGGTCCTGGGTAGGTGGTCCTGGGTAGGTGGTCCTGGGTTATATAAGAAAGCAGGCTGAACATGGGCCAGAGGAGCAAGTTAGTAAGCAGCGTACCTTCATGGCCTGTGCTCCAGGCTCCTGCCCTGGCTTCCCCTGATGAGGGACTGTGAGCTGTCAGCCAAATAAACCCTTTCCTCCTTGAGTTGGTTCTGGTCAGGGTTTTATCACAGCAACGGAAAGTAACTAAGACACCACCCCAGTGTGGTGACAGCTCTAGAAAGCAGGAAAACAGTGCACTGCACGTCCTGCAGGCAGCTCAACAGGCTGGAGGGTCTCTCTTGGGCAACCTAGTTGGTTTGAACCTCTTCCAGGCAGCGCAGCTGGTCTGAGTGTTTCCCAATAGTCTTTAGGACTTATATATGCTTGGGGAGGAAGGGGTCGATTTCAGGGACTTTCTGAAACTACTGAGTTGTTCCCTTCCTTTCAGAACACCCTGCTGTTTACCTCTCTTTGGAAAGTCCTGCATCTACACAGCTTCTTTCTAAGATGGAAAAGCCTAGGTCAGAGGAAATTGCTATACAACACAGGGTCAGAGCCAACGTCAGACTCACGGATCCCAAATGTGATATTTCCTGGGCATAACTCCAGCTAGCACCAACCATTCAATGACACTGTCTCCTGCCTTGGGAGTCATCTCTTCATGGATACCCAGAAGGTCAGGCTTGAGTCAGGATAGGGACTCCTTGGGGTTCCATGCTGGAGCGTGGTGGTGGGGAGCCGGGTCGCACCCTCTGAGGAGTGGTCACTTGCTTGAGTGAAGGATCTGTACTAGGTGGGTGAAGGAAGGAGAGAAATAAGGATGACGTCATCAGGGTGCCATCTCCGTTCATCCACCACTCTCACCACCATCTCCTTGTATGCCATCTGTTGTCCTCACCACCATCTGACCACCATGTCATCATGGGCACCACCAACAGCATTTCCTTCTCACCCGTGCAACCCAATGTGTTCGCACATTGAGTCTGACTTGTGAGTTCAGTCTGTTAAAGGATGACGGGATCAACATACTGAGGAGAGGGATCATGATTCATGGTCACCACCTGTTGTGGGTCACACGATGGAATGGCCCTCACAGGATCATACGTTGACTGCTACATCACTAGCTAGTTGTGCTAGTTTGGGAGGAAGCTTCAGATGTGGAGTCTAGCTGGGAGATGGAGGTCACTGGGGGTGTGTCCTCAGCATATACTTCCTGTCTCGTCCTCTGCTTCCTTTCTGCTGTGCTGCTCCACCATGCCTTTCCTGTTATGATGGACAGAGAACTCTGAAACTGTGAACCAAATGAAATCCTCCCCCCTTAGGTAAGTTGTTTTTGTCAGGTATTTGGCCACAGCAGTGAGAAAAATAATAAATACTCTGTCCATCTTGGCGTCCCTTAGTGCTGTGACCAGGACAGTCTCGGCCCGAACAGCTGTTTCACTCTTGCACACTGTATGTGCCAAGTCCCCAACCCCCCAACACCTGCTGCAGAACCGAGCTCTTGCCGCTCTGCCTGTTCTCCACAGTGACCTTGGGGATACCATATCTCCAGCACCATCCTGGGCTTTCATGTTTCTCAGGCCCAACGGGGTGATGTCATGTAGTCGTTATCATGCATGAGGTAGATTTTGGAGCTTAATGAAATGTCGTTTGGCCCAAAGATAATGAGAAAAAGCTGCTTCCTGTTGCCAGGGCCATGTGGGCTTCTGGAAGGCTGCTGTCCCTTGGGGCGGGGTGGGGGTTCTAAGGAAAACATTTGCCCTCCCAACAGGGCTTCAGAGAGGGAAGGAGAGAGGAGCCCGGTCATGGTCGGCAGGTCAGGAGGTCACGTGTCCATTTCAAGAGCCTGGTGGGTGGGTTGGACATGTATGGTGCTGGGTTGGACATGCGTGGTGCTGGGTGGGACATGCGTGGTGCTGGGTGGGACATGAGTGGTTATGGGTTGGATGTGTGTGGTGCTGGGTGGATATACGTGGTGCTGGGTGGATATGCGTGGTGCTGGGTGGATATGCGTGGTGCTGGGTGGATATGCGTGGTGCTGGGTGGATATACATGGTGCTGGGTGGATGTGTGGTGCTGGGTGGATGTGTGGTGGTGGCTGGAGCTGTGGTGCTGGGCTGGATATTGTAGTGCGCTCTGTTGGGTCCTCTCCTCTCCTGCAGCTTCCGTTCCAATCCTTACTCTGCTGCTCTGTGCCTCCCTAGCAGCATGAGGCTGGCAACTTATTTGACTTCCCATGCCTTGGTTCCCTCATCTGTTTTGTTGTTCCGAGGGTTTCGTGAGCTCAAGCTGTCCCTTCTCCCTTCACCTTCCAGAGTGATGCTGCGTTCTGTTCTTTCTTGTTGATGGGGACAGTGTTAGCACTTCAGAATGCTACCAACTACAGCAGCCAGATTCTGGGTGAGGACTCGGCTGTCCTGTGGCCACGTGCCTCGGTGAGTCAGTAATCACTGTTCCCACCATGCCTGACGCTCTCATAGTTAGACGGCAGCTCTCCCGAATGACTCAACAGAGGCAGTGGGAAGACTTGGGTTCAAATCTTTAGTCTGTCGCTCTCTTGCTGGTGACTTTGGCCCGGCCTCGTGACCTCTCTGTGCTTCGGCAGCTGTAGAATGGTAAAAGTCACAGTCACAGAGACCGAGTGCTCAGCACACGGTCAGAGTACAAGAAGGTAAAAGTCACAGTCAGAGAGACCGATTGCTCAGCACTCGGTCAGAGTACAAGGGTCAGAGCACAAGAAGGTAAAAGTCACAGTCACAGAGACTGAGTGCTTAGCACACGGTCAGAGCACAAGGGTCAGAGCACAAGAAGGTAAAAGTCACAGTCACAGAGACTGAGTGCTTAGCACATGGTCAGAGTACAAGAAGGTAAAAGTCACAGTCACAGAGACTGAGTGCTTAGCATACGGTCAGAGTACAAGGGTCAGAGTACAAGATGGTAAAAGTCACAGTCAGAGAGACCGATTGCTCAGCACACGGTCAGAGTAAAAGGGTCAGAGCACAAGAAGGTAAAAGTCACAGTCACAGAGACTGAGTGCTTAGCATACGGTCAGAGTACAAGGGTCAGAGTACAAGATGGTAAAAGTCACAGTCACAGAGACTGAGTGCTTAGCACATGGTCAGATGAGTACAAGAAGGTGTTTCCTGAGGCTGAGTTTGGTGGCACCTTTAAACCCATCACTTGGAGAGGCAGAGGCTGGCAGATCTTGTCAGAGGCCGAGCTGAGCTAACAAAGGAAGGACTGAGCGGTGGCCCCTTTATCACTCCTGCCCGGTTCAAGCCCCTGTTTCTCCTCTTGGTGCCATCTTCCTGACAAACATACAGCTATTTATGATGGGCCCTAAATGCCAGAGATAGTGTCTCCTAGCAACGGTTCTTGCTCTGTTAATTGCCACATTCCTGTCTAACTATTCACTCCCACCTCTCCAAGCCCCTTCCCCACCAGTATATAAACTGTGTCTTTGTTCAATAAAGTTGAAGGCTCGATCAGCTTCAGACCTGCCTTCCAGTCTTCGTGTCTCCTGTCTTTCATTTGTCTTCCCCACCAGGTCTACCCACGTTGATAGTATTCCTGCAGGCTGGGACAAGATCTCTGTGAAATGGAGGCTAGCCTGGTCTACATAGTGAGTTCCAGGCCAGCTGTGGGTACAGGGAGACCCTGTCTCAAAAGGACCAGGAAGAAAAAGAAGTGTTACGAGTTACCTCAGCAAGCACACCCATCAGTCCTGTGGATTTGAAGTGGTTCAGATACTGGGAACCTGGTCAGGACCCAGAAGAGGAAGAGGCAGGAGCCTCCAGGGCAGAGCACTTGAGGAAGCCTCCCTCTCAGGAGACCCGCACCTGCACGAATCTAAGTGTCCAGGGCTCCTTGAACACTGCGTGTGGTGTGTTCAGCTCATTCTTCGATATGTCCTAGTCCCGGAGCCCTGGTGACCAGCCAGACCTGGACAGGGACTCCGTGGTGACAGGCTGAGGAGGGTCACGTGAGTCAGGAGCAACATAAACCTCGGGAGTGTGTTCAAAGAGGACTCCTCAGGACAGACTCCTCATGGCAGGACACTTGGCACCTGCTGTGACTTCCTTTTTAAAAGCTGGCTCAGGCGTTAAGAGCGCTGGCTGCTCTTACAGAGGACCTGGGTTCAGTTCCCAGCAGCTACCTGATGCCTAACAACCATCCACAGCTCCAGTTCCAGGGGCTCCAACACCCTCTTCTGGCTTCTATGGGCACTGCACACACGGTTGTGTTTACATACGTGCAGGCAAAAAACACTCGTACACATAAAATAAAAATGGAAAAGAAATGTAAGAGCATTAAAGTTCTGTAAGAGTGTATATCGTGTGCCCCGCCGACCTCCATGCCTCTGTCCCGTGCTCACCCCTCCTCTCTCCCATTGGTCCCCTTTGTCCCCGGGGCAGATTTGCTGGTACCTTCTGTTAGGTGTGACTGGACCCTCCCAACCCCTCCCCCAGCAGCTCCAAACCAGACTCAGATTTGGAGTCTGAGAGATCTGAGAAAAGAACTGACTTTTGAATAGATAAGGTCCCCAACCCAGGGTTCACAAACAGCTGTAAAAAGGATTACTTCCTGGCCAGAAGCTTGCCTTAAACATCAATCAGATGTCATGGCAATCCCAACAACCCCCTCCCCTAAAAGCCAGGAGGAGGCTGAGGGTTTTTAAGGCTTTGAGGTTTTGAGGTTTTGTGGACTTGGACTGGGACTGAGATCTAGAACTGGGACTTGGGCTTGGGCTTGGGGCTGAGCTCCTCTCCCTGGGAGTTTGCCTCTCGCACTCTCCAGGAGGGAGCTCCTCCATCCCGAGCTGGAGCCTGGCATGCCAGCCCAGTTCCCCGGAGCCCCAGCCCCAAGATGCGGGTGAAGGGGCTAGCCTCCCCCATCTCTTCAGGGAGGCTAGCTCCCCAGGGGGGTTAGCATTTCTCCACTGTTGGGTGCGGAGAAGCTAGTCCCACCTGGCTTTCTCTTAATAAAACCGGGTCCTGTTTGTTCCCAGCGGAGTCTCTGGTCCCTTCTTGTCTGCTGCATCTCTTGAACCCTGACCTTACACTTTCCTGCCATATGTATTTATATAAAACCCAGGAGCTACAAACAAGGGAAAACATGATTTTTCCTGTTCTCCTGGGCCCGGCTTCGTTCCTTCAGTGTGGCTGTCTCCAGCTGCTTCATTCAGTTCTCCTTTTCAACCTCCTTAACTTCCTCTTTCTTTTGTGCACCAGGACTTCCTTTGACATCTGGGGGAGTCTCCTTTCTTGGGGCTCTGCTTCTCTCCCTGCCCTACCCCCCAGATGCAGGTGCCCTTGCAGCCCCTGGTGCGGGGGTGGGCTCTGGGGACACTGTGACGCCAGCTTGACAGATGTCCCCTGGGACCTGGCATGGTGGTGAATGGCAGCTGTGACCTTTGCTGTAACATTCTTGCATTATGATCTGGGGACAATTCTTGGAACTCACAGAGGTGACATGAGGGGTCTCATGCAGGTCAGGAGGATTGTGTCCTTCAGTCTTTTGGTTTGGAGACAAAGTCTCCTTCCTCAAACCCATGATCCTCTTGCTTTGGCCTCCTGAGTGCTGGGATTACAGGTGTGTACCACATGCTGTTTGGCTCCCTTAGTCTTAAGACAAGGCTGGGGCTGGTATGTTGCAAGTTTCTCATTTCTTCCTCTGCTTCTTAACATCTGTCATGGCACAGATGTGCTTTTTCAGTCCCAGAAACAGATGCTGTATCTCTTGGCCCAGCACCAGGAAAGAACTATGTGGTGATCTCAACTTGAGACATTGTCCTGGCCAAGTCTAATCGCTGTGTGAGGGGGGAGGAGAGTTGTGTCATATAAATAGCCTTGCCCGGTCTCCTTCTTCTTCTTCTTTTTTTTTTTTTTGGCAGTTTCCAAGGAATGAAAATTCATCATGAGCCAGGCATATAGTCCCAAGGGTCTATTTTAGTTTAAAAAAAAAGTTCTACCATTGAAGCCAAAGAAATTACTGAGCTCTTTGATGGCCGTGTCCAGTGGGAGCCTCAGGCTAGGCTAGAGAGGACTGTAGGAGGAGAAAAAGAATTGTTACTGTTAGGATTACAGAGGTGTGCCTATCATCTCCAAATGTGAGAGGTGGAGGCTGGAGGATTCCAAGTATAAGGTCAGCCTGGGCTACGCAGTGAGGCCCTCTCTAAAAAAAAACACCAAATCAAAAGCCAAAAAACCCAAAGTCAAAACAAAAAAGATATTTCCGCCATCTGGGGCCACACTGTGGGCCAGTGGCTCTGTAACAAAACATTGGCTTTCCTCTTCTCTGTTCCCAGTTCCATCCAGCTCCACCTTGCAGGGACGGGCTCCAGGCTCAGATGTGTTTGTAGGTAGTGGGTGCACTTTAAGCCGCCCCCTGCACAGGCTGGACATTCTCAAAGAAGAAGGCGAACTCTTCTCCTAGGGCAGCAGGTCTGGAACCCCAGACACTGTCACCTCAATACTTGCAGAAGAGTGGGCGTGGCCTCCAGTCACCCCCCCTCCCCCGCCCCCACGAGGGTCCTGGAGCTCTTCACTGCCCAAAGTGTGCAGATTGTAAACGTACATAGAACTTAGGTTTGTAGAAGTGAAGAGAAGTGTGTCAAGGTTGGGGAGCACTAGCCTAGGAGGTGCAACACTCTGGGCTCCAGCCTCAGCACCCAGTGTGTGTATGTGTGTGAGTGAGTGAAAAGAGAGAAGAGGGAAGCGAGAGAGAGAGAGAGAGAGAGAGAGAAGAGAGAGAGAGTATACATTACACAGAATGAGGTCTCCTCTGAGGAAGGGTGTCCTGTTGAATGGACTCAAAGCACACTGACAAGCAGCTGGCCTCTCCACACGAAGCCCTTGCATGTGCCCTGAAGACATAGGCATGTTTGCTGCCCACAGAGCTCCTGTGAACTAGGAATGGGAAGGGGCTGATGGGAACCCCTCAGGGAAGCTACCCAACTTTCTTTGGGCTCTTCCTGACACCTCCCGCCAGCCTCCAGCCCGACTCTGTCTTCTCTGGAGAAGAGTTCAGTCCCCTCCTCTGCCTCTGTGCTTTCCCTGGGCTGGCTCCCTGTTATTTTTTTACCCTGATCCCCTCCATCCCTTCCTCATCCAGCTCTCCCGTACCACAGTCTCCTTCGAAAGAGACTACACAGGAGAGAGAGAGCAGCCACAAGATGTTGGCCTGGCCAATGAGTTGGAAGCCTGGCTCTTCTTGCTCAGAAGTGGACACACAACCTGCACTAGAAGGAGAGAGGTATATATTTGGTCAGGATCTGGGGTTCCCAGATTCCCAGCAGGTGGGGTGATGGTTGCACCTGCACCCCAGCAGCTTACTTATCTCCTTTTAGCACATCAGTGACTCTGTGTTCTCACCATGGAAACACGTAGAAATGCTGTTATTGCCAGAAGAGCAGAGCTTCCTCCTCCTACTCATCACTAAGCACCCAGATGAACAACAGTACACTGTAGGTTCTTAACAGATCACAGCAATGGTATACAGTAGGTGCCTAACAGATCTGTGAGGAGCGAGTGAGTGACTAGTTCAAGTGCACACTACTTAGGGCCCAGGTTCCCATGGGACACATTGGAGAAGACAGGGTTAACTGAGCCCCCCCTCCCCACGTGAGGAGATCAGATTTTCAGGAATTTATGCAAGGCCTTCATTCCTGAAGCCATGCATTATTCAACACTCCATTTCCCAGAGGGGTGAATGCAAAGCAAGAGCTGTATTATTCCAAACTCAGAGCAGACGGGAGTCTTTATTAATATTTTGAAATCGCCTGATTTCCATGTCACATAATGCAAATTTGCATAATGTGGGATGTTTGGTGTTAGGTCCTGGGCACGACTGGACGGGCTGAGAAGTCCCACCAAGAACCTGTCCTCCAAGTTTGTGGTGGGGGCGGCCATTGGGAGTGAGGCTGATCATAGTCACTTGACATTAGAAGCAGGGAGATAGCTTAGTGAGTAAGAGCACCTGCTGTGCAAGCACGAAGACCTGGGTTCAAGGCCTCAGCACCCACATAAAAAGATGGGTATGGCTGTCTGTGCCTGTAACCCCAGTACGGAGGAGAGGAGACTGTGGACCCCGGGAGCTCGATGGTCAGCCTGAGTGAGCTTATGGTCCAATAGGAGACCATGTCTTAAAGGAATAAGGTACGGAATGAGAGGGGAGACAGGCTCATGGTCCTTGAGCTTTGGGGTGCAGTGCATGTGCTTGAAACAGGCTTTGGGGTGCAGGGGGTCCTGAGGCTACTTCCACCTCCCTAAGGGCAGTGGCTGCTAGGCATTTTGCCTCGTGGTGATCAGTCAGCAGCAAACACCAATCAGAACTCACTCAGGGCCAGGCGTGGTTCTTGTTGTTTTAAACAGTAAGTCACAGGTCTTGTTATGACCTCCACTTTACAGATAGGGGAATGGAAGCACAGAGAAGTTTAGCAACTTTGTCCAAGGCCACACAGCCAGTGATTGGCAGAAACAGGACTTGAATTTAGGTAGGAAGCTACAGAGTCTTTCTTGGTTCTACCTTGCAGCTTCCAGTAAAACCAGGAGAATGCCAACCCCATAGACTGAAGTCCTACCCTTCCCAATCTGTTTGCACCAAATTCTGGGATGCCTGCAGGACCCACAGAGGGGAGGGACTCTGGAAGCCGGAGTTCTGTTACAGACTCATTGTCTGCACGGATGGGGTGGATTTGACTTAGAAATGTAAAGAAATTGGCCAGAATCTAAAGAGACATTGTGTCCCTCCCTTCAGTGCTTAGGCTTTGAGACCATGGATCCAAGAAATTGGAATTTTCCCAGGACCCTCACACTGGGCCAAGGAAAAGGCTGACATCTAGAGCCAGGAGGGACTTGTCTCCCAGAGAGAGATTTCATGCAGTCTTGACAACCTGTCAGACCACCTTGTGTTAGGTCAGTGATGGGCAGGACCCCACCTTGACCAGGACTGCTTTGGCTCTGCATACCTCGTGCCCTCTATTTAAACGTAAAGCATAAATCAGAAACTAGAAGATGGACGTAGGAGGTCACGAGATCTCTGAGTTCCTCTTCCCAGCGTGGCCACAGTGAATAAATTGCCTTTTTTGCTTTTCTTTTTTACTAAGCTGCTTGGTTGACCTGCTGAGGATGGGAGGCCAAGCCTAGAGTGCTACCACAGTGGAAATCAGAGAACACATTAGACGGCTGCTAAAAGACCTTGAGATGCAATGGTATAAGAGCTTCCCTGCTCTGGAGCCGGGAGGGAGAAATGGGGGAGGTGAACAGCCTTCTGCTTGCCCCCTTCCCCCACCCCGTTATCCAGGAAAGAAGTCTTTGTTTCCCAAGACTGCCACATTCTTGTAACCTTTACCCAGGATATATACCTTTTTACTCAATTATCATGTATGTGCTGTTTGCCTTTTGCCTGCATTCCTCACATATGCGTATATATGCCACCAAAAACTGGAACAAGGGACTGATTCCTTTCTGGAAGGATCTGGGTATCAGTCCGGCTCGTGGGTTGAGCTTCCTCTCCTCCCTTGACTTTGGCTGGCGATCTCTGATTTTTTCCATAACACTACGATTGCCAGGGCCTGGGCTCTGACCTTCACAACTCTAGTAACAAAATGAGACATCTCTAACACTCCAGAGTTCTGAGGTAGTTCATACCTGTGCCCCCTGTCCAAGTCCCTTGATTATCTTGGTTTTTTTTTGAGACAGGGACTTGCTATATAGCCTAGATTGGCCTTGAACTTGTGATCCTCCTGTCTTAAAAACACTTGGGGTTCTGGGGTGGGTCACCACATCTCCTTCATTGCATGTTTTATATGCTTACTCTCTTATTTAATCTTTTAATGAGTGTCATGTTGTATTTATAGATTAAAACCAGAATAAGACTAGGGATGTGGCTCCATGGTAAGGACTGTCCCATCATGCTTGAGGCTCTGGGTTCAACCCCCAACACAAACAAAAAAGCACAAAAATCAACATGGAAAGTATTTACAAAATAACCTTCCTTGCTCCCTGTCTTGGTCCCTTGTTTGTGTCGGGTCCCGTTCCTTCTTCAGTGGTTCTTTAGTGAATGCAAACAGTTGTGTGTGAGTACATGTGCATGCGTGTATCCTGTATGTGTCAGCATGTTGGTGTATGTTTGCATTTTCCTTCCTTTATCACACACAAAGGCAAACCACACTTGCCCTTCCCCACCTGGCTGCTGAGGTTTGGGTGCTCATGACTAAAGGCTTGGTTTGGGAGCTCTTGGGAGGTGATGGAGACTTCAGGAAGGGTCTGGTAGGAAGTTCTTAGAAGCATAGGGAGCAGAACTGTGGGACTCTGGGAACTCGAATAGTGCTGAGGTTTAGCTAGCCCGTCATCTATCCTCACATGCTTGAGTGCTCTCAGACATGATGCTTCTGCCTAGCGCTGGCTTCCATCCCAAGAAAGGGAAGATCTTGGTCCTGTGACAACCATCAGCATGGACTCACTCATCGGTCCCTGGTCCCTGCTTGTCCTCCAAGCTCTGCCTGGTTCCAGGGCTTTGGGATGTGGCTGCTTTGCCCACCTGGACTAGTGCGCTACAGCTGGGTCTTCCTCAGCCCCAGGAGCTCTATGAGCACCACGGCCTTGCCGCCAGGCTTTCCTGTACATAGCCAAAGGTGGGGCCAGCTCAGCACGGCATTGCCTCCAGCTTGAATCTCAGAGGATGGCCGCACCTGCCACCCTATCCTCAGGGGCAGACGCGGACCTGCTGAGATGAAAGCAGGACCCCAGACCCTTTTTATCCAACTGGGAGGCCAAGGCTTCCAAGAGTGAGATGCAGAGAGAAGGGGGGAGGGGCGCGGGAGGCATGGTTGATGGAGTGTTTATGGAATGTGAAGGTCATGTCCCTCACATGCTCTAGTGCTGGGACCCACTGTTGATGTGAGGAGTGGGGCAAAGGGCAGCCTTGGGAGCCCCCTGGTGGCCATTCTGGGTAGTGAGTGGAATGACTGGAAGGTAATGATGGAAATAATAATTGTAGGCAGCTGTCAGGCTTCAGATTTGCAGAAAGGAGACCACATACATACACATGTCTGCACACACACGTACAAACACACACACAAAATTATATGCATGCATGAAGACACACACATACCCTACTGTCTCCAACCTGGTATCTAGTCAAGGCTGCTTGGAGGAGGTCTAGAGAGCAGGAGGAAATCCTGTTCATTTGCGGGGACTTCCTCTGGTCCCTGCGTGGCAGTCCCCTCCACGAACCCTTTTCATGTGGGCATGGCCCTTCCAGAGCTGGTAGAACGACAACGATCTTGCGGCCTCAGCGTCAGATTCTTGGAAGGGGGTCTATGAAGGACTCAGCCAAGCACTTCTGTCAAAGGGAGCCTCGCAGCTTTGGTCTCTGAGGGTTTGGAAACCAGATTTTCTGGCACTGAGGCCACAGGGGAGAACAGAGAGGTGGGACCCAGGTCTCCTGAGGAGTGTCATGCCTCACCTGGATGGGTGCTGGGAGGTCACCTCAGCCAGCTGACATCTTTCCTTCCATTTCATCTTTTAGTTAGCGTTTCAAAGTTTTTGTTACATTTATTTGTCATTTAGTGTGTGTGTGTTTGTGAGCATGCATGTGTGTGTGTGTGAGTGTGTGTATGTGTGTATGCCTAGGCCAAGGTGCACATGTGGTGGAGGTCAGAGGACAACTTGTGAGATTTGACTCTATCCTTCCACCATGTGGGACTTGGGAATTGAATTGGGTCTCCAGGCTTGGTGCTAGGCCCCTTTACCTGCTGAACCGTCTTACCCGCCCTTTATTAACACTTGTTTAGTGTTGGTCAGCACTGCAGTTAATCCTTATATGCATTCTCAGATGCATAGTAAGCACCGAATAAATGCTACAGTAATATCTGAATTAGCCTTTGACT
The DNA here is from genome assembly GCA_035773235.1 of Eospalax fontanierii. Taxonomy (NCBI): domain Eukaryota; kingdom Metazoa; phylum Chordata; class Mammalia; order Rodentia; family Spalacidae; genus Eospalax; species Eospalax fontanierii. Next base: position 51,120,918 of record CM069546.1, on the reverse strand, counting down.
TGTATCTCACTGAGGTAGTCCCTCCTCTCTGCAGGGTATATGTCCCAAGACCCTCAGAGAACATCTGAAACCATTTCTTCAAGCTCTGCACACACTTTTTCCTGTGTGCCCTAAGCCATGCCCGGCACACCAGAGCAGATCTGTTCGTGTTTCATGTCCCAGTGCCTCCGTGACTTACTACTCTGCTCTTTGTGGTCTGTGTGAAGTGAACTAAGCATTATGAAACACAAACACTGTGATCCAGTCAGTCTGATAACTGAGAGAGCTAATATGTGCCCAGCTGGTGAGCGGTGGACAGAATGCGGATACGGCACTGAAGGACAGGCTTCCGGAAAGCGGGACGCCACGGCCTGGCGGGATACAGTGGGGTAGGAAGAGATTTCATCGTGCTGCTTACGTGCTCTTTATGTAATGTCTCCTTTAATATTTTCAGAACACAGCTGACCGTGGATAACTAACCACAGGACGGACATGAAGCTCTGGATGGAATGACCACCATAATGAGCCTGCCACTCTCTGCCCTCGTGGCCTCCCTGCTTGCTGTGGTCCAGGCACCGGCCTCCATGCTGTTCCTGGGCCTCTCCAGCACTGCTCCTGCCTCAGCCTTCAGGTCCTGTCCCCTGGCACAGTCCGTCAGCTGTCTCGTGGCTGGCTCACTCCACCCCTCAGGTCTCCACCCTCCCTGTCTCAGTGAGACTTATTTAGAACTGCAGCACACTTCCTTACTTCCTTTGTTTTCCAAAAGCAACAAGCATCTTCTCCCATTCTATGTACATCGCTTCCTGATCTTGTTCATTGTTTATCTCCCTCACTGAGGCACAGTCTGTCACTGCCCAGGGCTTCTTCCAAGCAGGAACTCAGTGAACCTGAGTGTGTGAGAGGATGAATGATGTCTTTTTTTAACAGCAGAGGAAACCAAGGCTCAGGAAAACCAGCCAATCCCTTTGTAGGATGATTCTGGCAAGATCAGGCAGGCTCCCGGCCTGCTGGCCTACAACAAGCTAGAACTGATATTGAGCATGCGTGCGCAGTGAACACTTCCCGGGATCGAACCTGGGCAGCTCCCAGGCTAGCTGCCATCCAGGACCAGTGAGAGCAATGAACTTCTGATTGTCAGGTGTTCAGGACCTACCAGAATGAAGCACGTCAAATGACTAGATAAAGACCTCCCCTAAGATCGTGGCTCCACTGTCTCCCAGGGTCTGTGATATTGACTCTGTGCCTCCTTACCCCCGCCCCCGAAGGACCTGGCCGTGCTAGCCAACACCTGGCACCTATACCAGACAACATCCCTTGACCAAGGTCTTGTGGCAAATAAATAGCAGATGTGGGATTCAATTGCATGTTGATACTGAAGCGTGGAGGGTTAGGTTGCCTGGCCAAGGCATTGGGACCTTTCTAGGTGGGTAACACTAGAATTGCTTTTGAAGCCAGAGGTTTCAGTGACTGAATTTAGTAGCCCATAGGAGCAAGTGCAGAGGACCCTAGGGGGCCGGCAGGTGACAACAGACAACAGAAGATCTGCTGAGGTAGAGGTCTTCCTGGCCCATCTTCATGTTGTTTGAGGGATGGGAACAGTTTTCTTTTTTGAGACGGGGTTCACTATGTAGGCCAGGATAGCGTGAATTTACTGGAAATAAACCAGTCTCCGCAGGGCTGGGATTACAGGCATGAGGGTATTTGCATATACAAGTTCCAGACCCCAACTCTTTTCCATGAAGACCCTGAAGCTAATACAACGGAACTCGACAGTGAGCTTGGGGTTTAGTCACAACAAGGCAGTGAATTCAAGGCTTGGTCTATACCAGGGCAGTGAGTTGAGCTGAGGCCTCGGTCTACACCAAGCTGTTCTGTGGTTAACTGCACTAGTATGTCCATTAGCTGACATAATCAGTGAGTGAATTAACTTCTACTTTTCTAGCTGTATTTTAAAGGCATTTTGAAATGTGTGTGTGTGTGTGTGTGTGTGCGCGTGTGTGTGTTTGAGCCTCTGTACTCTTCAGAAATTAAATTTAGACTGTGATTTTATTACCCTTTTTATTTAATTTATCCTAACGGTTGCATTCAAGCTGTGAACCAGCTGTTGACTTTGAAAAAACATTGTTCAATTTGAAGGGAACATTTTAAAACTTAATGTAATGGCTGTTAGTAATCACCACAGCCAATACAGCCCCTGGCAGTGCTGCACACTGTGTGGGAGGGACTTAGAGCAGGGCTCCGGGTGGGAAAGGGGAGACTTGGGCCAGAGGAAGGTGGGAAGGTGGTGTGGGCCCTGGGCAAGGGGACGCTGAGCACACTGGCCTGTCCTTTCTGCCTTGGCGCGGGGCTGTGGAGAAGGACATGGCAAAGGCTTGTGCTGAAGCATACACACTGTCTTCTGCCTGCTTTTCAGTCACCATGTCGTACACTTAGCAGCTCTGTCCTCCCCTTTGCCCATTGTCATAGAGCAATAGAAGAGGTCCCGACACCACGTGGAATTCAGGGCCTGCTCTTTCCTGCCTCTGAGCTCACTGTCTTCCTATTGACACAACTGTAGTGGAGGGCTGCGACCTTCAGCTCTGCAGACCTGCCTGGTCTCTGGGTCCCAGGCACAGATCCTTCCTCAGTCAGTGCACCAGTCCCTGGAGTCACCACTCCATGAATAAGGGAGGCTGCTCCACATCTTCCACTTCCGCTTGCTTTCATGATGGTCTTGCGCCATGGGGCTGTCAGCAGATTCAATGCCCGCAGGGTCTGGAAATTGTCTGCTGTGCAGGGAGACTGGTCTTCTCTCGTTGAGAATCTATAGACTAGACCGCCAGGTGCTGAGTCTGCTGATAGAGCACAGTAGAACTGGCCTGGCTGATGACCCTGGAAACAGTCTGCTCACTGTGGTAAGCCAGACTATCCAGTCTCCATGAGCAAGCCCAGGAAACCCACTAAATCACGATTCAGATACAAGCCTTGCACTTGGCCTCAGGGATATGTAGCCCAGGGTGGGCATGAGGCTCGGGCCTGGTCTGTTGGAATGCTCAGTCTCTGTGGTTGTTGACTGGCTTGCTCCTGTGTGGCCTATCCATCCTCACTATCTTGCTTTGCTCTGCAGACTTGCGTATTCTCTGGTCCCAGGCTCAACTCCATCATCCCTTAGTTGGGCAGTGAGTCTTGCAAAAAGAAGTAGAACAGATCAGTGTTTGACCAATAGGGGTTCAAAGCCTAACTTCTGCACCTGCTACCATTTGCTGTCATGAATGTGGGAGGTTGCTGTGGGTAGGAAATTTGTGTGTCTCTGACTCATGTTGAAGCCCAGTATGATGGAATGTGGCGGTAGGACCCTGTGAGAAGAGACACAAGGAAATGTTCTCTCTCCTCATTGTGAGAGGACTTGGCAAGCAGGTGGACACCTGCAAACCAGAAAGAGAGGCATCACCACACACCGAGTCTTCAGGCAGCTTGTTGTTAGACTGGCCAGTATCTGAAATGGGGAGAACCGATTTGTGCCGCTGAAGTCATCTGGTCTGTGGCATTGGTTCCAGCAGCCCAAGCAGAGAGAAACTAGCAGGGCCAGTCTCTCCATTCTCACCCAGTGGCTCCACCCTCATTAGGTACCAAGCACCAAGGACAGAAAGGGAGCACACTAAGCTCCTCAGAATGGGTTGCATAATCAGCACTGGTCAGTGAGACTTAGTGTCGTTACCTGGGGTGTGTGACATTGGGCACTGTGCGTCTCTTCAACACTCTCTCTCCATCTCAGAGACAGGAACACGTGGTGTCACCTGTTAGAAGCCACCACCTCAGGATAGAGTAAGAGCTGGGGGTGGTGTGTTCATGTATGTGTGGGGAGTGTGTGCATGTATGTATGTATACATATACCACCTCAGGATAGAGTAAGAGCTGGAAATGTGCAGTGCGTTTACAGCAGTTAGGACTGGTCACACATGGAAGGTGTCACGTGCACCTGTCCTGTGTATGTATTTGTGTGTCCGTGCTCGTGCTTGTGGGCACGTGTGCATATATAGAGGCCAGAGATGGATGTCAGAGTTCCTGCTGCCACTCTCTGCCTCGCTCCCTAGAGACGGGGGTTTCCATTGAACCTGGAGCGAGGCTGGCCGCAGAAAGCCCAGCCATCATCCTGTCTCTTCCCCTAGTACCGGGGTCAGAGGCACATGTGACCATGCTCAGCCTTTTATGAGGGTGCTGGGGACCTGAACTCAGTCCTCATGCTTGCACAGCAGGCACTATTACCAGTGAGTCACCTCCCCAGCCTGAAGAGGTGTCTTGTTGCTTCAGTTTGGAACTAGAATGTCCCCAAAGGATCTTTATGTTAAAGGCTTGGTCCATACATGGTGGTGCAATTAGGAAGAAATGAAATCTTTAAGAAGCAAGGGCTGGTGGGAGGTCATGGGGGGCTGATAGAACCCCAACCCCTTCTCTCTTATAAAATTTTGTTTATTTATATTTTATGTGTAAGTGTGTTTTGCCTGTATATATGTATGTGCATCCGCATGTGCAATGCTGGTGGAGGCCAGAAGAGAGCATCGGATCCCCTGGATAGCTGCCATGAGAGTGCCAGAAACCGAACCTGGGTCCTCTGGGAGAGCAGCCAGTGCTCTTACCCACCGAGCCAGCGCTCCAGCCCCGCTTCCCTTGTCTGCTTCAGGGCCACGAGGTGAGTAGTTTTGATCTGTCATATTCTCCCCCAATGATATACTGTCACAGGCTTAAAGTAGCAGGAACGACTCATCCTAGACTGAAGCCTTCAATGGTGTGAGCCCAAATCAACTTATTTTTGTCTTTATAAGTTGATTATCTCAGGTCTTTGTTACAGTAACACACACCGATACATGGCAACAATCATTGCCCTTTTTGGGGGCAGGACTGGGAATTGAGATGTGGCCTCATATATACCAGGCAGGTGCTCCACCTGAGCCACAGCCCAGGCACACTACCACTGTCTTTTGCTACTTATATGATCACCTGCTGATGAAGGCAGATTGCCAGTATAGTTCTGGGCCACGGCTGGCTTTCCAGTCCGTGGTGATGAATACTTTGGGGGCTTCTGGGTGCCCCGTCCTGCATACATTATAAAGAAACGGGATGTGTGCTGACCTTAAAGTATGACTCGAAGGAGTTTTCTGGGGCATAGGAGGATGGAATAGGCTTGTGAACAACTGAATGACAGACCTACACACCAGTCTTAACACTGTGAGTGTTTCAGGGTGAACTTCACGGTGGAAAGTGAACATTATTCAACTTTATGTTCTCAGGAGTGGCGAAGAGTCTCCGTTCTCAAAAAGCCTGAAGAGGGGAGCACAGACCGGAAGCAGAAAGACCTGGAGTTCCACCCTAGAGCCGCTGCTTACCAGCTCTGTGACTGCCATGGTGTATCAGTCAGCGTTCTGTCGCCATGACAAGATATGTGAGATGAAGAACTTACACAAAGGGAAGGTTTATTTTGGCAGTTGCAGGGACTTATCCCATCATCAACAGACCATGTTGTTCCGTGGTGACAGGTGGGAGTAACTGAGGTCAGTTTATCTTCTGGTTGCTAGGAAGCAGAGAGAGAGGAGAGTTGGCCAGGATCCCAACTTCTGCTTTGAGGGCACGCTCCCTCAGTCCTCCCATTTCCTCCCACTGGAACTCACCTCCTAAAGGTCCCACTGTGGTGGCCAAGCCTTTAACATGAGTCTTTTGGGAGCAGTTCAGACCCAAACCCTAGGAGGCAGCACTCTCCAGTGCTGAGTATTTTGACTACCTCATTTGGGGAGAAGGAGTCATGTGACTACATCTGATCAATGAATCGTGAGCAGAAGTGAGACCCTCCAAAATCCTCTCTTTCTTTCTCCTTTGATGACCAATTAAAATGTTGCCTTTTTCAGCTGGGCTTGGTGGTGCACACCTTTAATCCCAGCATTTGGGAAACAGAGGCAGGCAGATCTCTCTGAGGTTGAGGACAGCCTGGTCTACATAGAGAATCCCAGGCCAACTGTGGCTACAGGGAGACGCTGTCTCAAAAAGACCAATAAATAAATAAATAAATAAATAAAAAGTAAATAAAATGTTGCCTTTTCAACTTGGCAGAGCTTGAGGGTGCACAGGTGGGTCCCCGGGAGGATCCCCAGACTCTGGATTGGCACTGACCGTGTGCAGTGTCCCCCGCTGTCCTGCCAGGATCTGCTCACAGGCCAGTGGAAGGTGCTTTAAAGCTAGGGACGGTCCTCAGTGATTTTCCATCGAGGCCACTGAATAGTCTGAGCCTCACAGCCCTGCATCTCCATTCCCCAACTGTCTCCTCTCTCGAAGATGATGCAATTTTGGGTGATATGGCGCCTTTTGGCTAAGAGCCATCCCTGGACAAGGCTGACAGCCCAGGGTAGCAGCTGGGAGAGTGGAGAGGCTTGACCTGGCTGCTCTCAGCCTGCAGGAGCTGGAGTTCTGTGAACCAGCTTTTGAATACAGTCATCACTAAAAATTAAACCATGCAAATTCACAGTTAAATGCATCTTTTTTAAAAAACAAAGGAAATAAGAGCCCCAAACACATCACTTGCTCCTCAGCTACTTTTCATGTTGCTATGACAAAACACCTGACAGAAACACCTTTATTTATTTTGGTTCATGGTTTCAGGAGATTTCAGTCTGCTGTAGTGGGGGAGGCAAGGCAGTGTCGTTGCAGGAGAATGGGGTACTGGCTTCCTTACATGGTAACCAGCCATGTAACTATGTAACCAGTCCATTACACAGTAACCAGTCCATTTCTGGAACCAGAAATGGACGTAACCTTCAGAGACTCCTCCCCTCTCCCCATCAACCAACCAGGCACAGCTTCCTAAAGACTCTGTATCTTTCAAAATAATGCCACCAGCTGCAGACCAAGTGCTAGACACATGAAACTGCAGAGAACATTCTAGATGCAAACCATACCTTCTTCACTGTTTTGTCCATTTTGTTCTGAGCCGCTACAACCATCACAGCTGTGTGGTGGAAACACTGCTTAACAGTGTGTTATCATGCAGCTCTTCCCAGCTCGGTGTACAGTGAGCTCGGTGGCCCTGCAAATAGCCACAGAAATCAGCAGCCACTACCAATCTCACCATTATTGGTTATTTATCTGAGGATCTAGATTTTGGTATATTCCAGAAAAAAGGGATTGCACAGAAGCATCATGTTGGTCATGCTGTGAGCGGCAAAAAAATATTGTGGGTTCAAAGTTGAGTGGTTAATGCAAGTGTCCCACGAAGGGAGGACTGCAGTCAAAATCAACAGGAGCTTTCTAGGGGAATCATGTGGCTACATGGAATTCGCAACAAAGAGTTTCCTATCTTAGCGACACTCGGTGTGTTTGCATCTTTCATATCAGTAAAACTTACAATAAACACAATCCACGAAAACAGGCAGCACTTTGTTTTCCCCTGAGAATCATTACAAAGCATTTGCTAGATGGAAATAGCTCCTTCAGTCCTTTTTTAAATTAAAAACTTCTTTATTTCTGTGTATATGTGTGTATAGATGCATGTGAATGCAGTTGCCTGCAGAGTCCAGAAGAGTGCATTGGATCCACTGAAGCTGCAGTTTCAGTAAGTTATGAGCTGCTGGACTTGGGGGCTGGGAACCGAACTCAGTTCCTCTGCAAGAGCATCAAGTGTTTTCCAGCTGTGGCCATCCAGGTCTTACAGAGTTACCTTAGCGGTGGAACTTAGAGGACATGCTAATTAAAGGGGGCTAAGATTCTGCTTACCACTGTATTATGCTACCGAGATTTTAGGGCTGTTTGTCACCACAGCATTGCCTAGCTGATACCAACGGCCTTGCTTGGAAAGACCCTGAATTCTCTAGGCTGTAGTTTCCTCATTATCTACATTTCCTTTGACACCAAGTAGGCATTCACTAACAGCAGCTTTTTATTGATAGACAAGTTTTATGATATGATTTATTTGATGGGAAATGCTTTTGAACTAATTCAACATGTTCCCTTCATATAGTTGGTGCTGTGGTTTGGAGGTGGTGTCCCTAAAGGTTTCCCTGCTGGGTGCTTGGTTCCAGCGTGGCAGCGTAGAGGTGGAAGGAACCTTTGGTGTCTAGTGGAGGGGATGAGGTCATGGGGTTCTGCCCTCAAGAATGGATTCATGCTGTCTAGTGGGACTGGGTCATACTTCCTATGACTGGATTAATTCTCAGAAGTCCAAGTTAGTCCCATCCTGTGGTGCCCTTTACATGTGCATGGGGCCGGTTTTCCTTTGCTTCTTTGTCATATGTGAGACAACCAGGGAATTCTTAATCAGGATGCCAAGTGATGGTATGTGGACCCTCCCACTACCAGAATTGTGACCCAAATTAACTTTTTTACTTTATAAACTACTAAGCTTCAACATTTTGTTATAGCAATACAAACTAGATTAAGACAGTTGGGGCCAAGAGTATAGAGGACATGGTGTTTCTCTCTCTCTTTTCTTTATCTCTCATTGTTTTGAGACAAGTTCTTACTACACATCCCAGGCTACTCTGGACCTCACTGTATAACCCAGGCTACCTCAGACTTGCAATTCTCTGCTTTAGCCTCCCAGGTGCTGGAATTGTAGGCATGTGTCACTGTGCTTGTCCCCGCCCCTCCACCTTCTCTCTGCTCTCTCAGTATTGGTCTCATTCTCTGCCCCTTTTGGTGTCTTTTCATCATTTGTGTCTGGTCCAGGTCAGCAGGAAAGGAAGCCCTTGGGCAGATCTAGGCTGCCAGCTGTCCTGTTCTAGCAGTTATCTCCTGGCTGGACTCAGACATAGCCCTGAGGAATAGTGGCCGAGGATGACCAGACAGGTTCATGTCTGAGAAATGGCCTGGAGGCGGTGAGGGCGGTAGGCACAGAGACCTTAACATAAAATTAAAACAGATGGGTGGGTTTCTGTGAAGCCCAGCTTGGCCTGCCATAGACTGAGCAGCTTAGATAGTGATGGGCATGGTCAGAGGACGTGGAGAACCTGTCACTGAGACAGCGACTCTGGAAACCAGCCTGGCTCTCCTCTGGCTCCTGTGAGCAGGTGGGTGGAGGCCGCTCACGCTGCAGGTGACGTGGGAGAGGTGGAGGCAGTCCCAGGGGCTGCCGCTGCGGGGATCAGATTCAGCGTTTAATAACTCATGAAGGGGACCCATTAAATAAATTATGGTGTATCCATAACTGTTAAAAATTATGAGACAGATTTACACATGCTGCTCCTGTAGTCTCCAATAAATAGTACAGGGAAAGGCGAGACAGTGTGTGGCGTGCCTCCTCTGAGCGGAAGTTGGGGATATATGTCCCGGTATTCCCACACAGCTGCTTCTTGGCTTATGGGGAGGCATGTCCACATTAACCTATTGTAAATTGAAAATATCCTACTCAGAAATGTATGAATGCACCAAATCCACTGAGATCATAGCCTAGTCTACCTTAAACACGCTCATAGTGTTTAAGTGATGGAGGTGGACAAAGTCACAAAGCCCACTTTATAACAGTGCACGGAACAGTCATGCGGTCTATTGAATGCTGTGCTGCACAGGTGTGCTTTCACCCCATCATAAGTAATACATCACAGGTCCAATCAGTGTTCAGTCAGGAGCCACTGTTTGTGTGTGTGTGTGTGTGTGTACACGTGCATATGCATAGATACATAGTGTGGTGGTTTGAATGTGTCCCATAGGCTCATGTGTTTGATTGGTCCTCAGCTGATGGTGCCGTTTGGGAAGTTGTGGTACCTTGAGGAGGTGAAGCCTCATTGGAGGAAGTGAGTGGCGGTGTGGGCCGTGAGGTGATGCCCCCCCCTTTCTCTTCACCCTCTTCTTTCTGACTCTGTTTAGATGTACTGTGACCAGCTGCCTCCTGCTCCTCTTGACATGTCTTCCCTGCTCTGATGGACTGTGTCTCCTCAAACTGTGAACCCAAAGAAACCTTTCCTGCCTTAAGCTGCTTTTCTTGGACTTTTTGCCACAGCAAGGAGAAAAACAACTAATACAAAAAGTTGTTACCAAGGACTGTTGCTGCGATAAACCTGACCACATGGTTCGTAGTCCTTTGGAGCTGGTTTGAGAGAGAAATGTAGAAGAGTTTACAACTTTGGGCTAGAAAAACCCTAGAATGGTATACGCAGAAGCATGGGCGGCCAGCGGTCAAGAAAAATGCAGACTGGCTCATGAGGTTTCAGAGGGGAACAAAGTCTTTATCAGGAGCTGAGCCACAGGCTGTAGGTATGATATTCTGGCAAGGAATCTAACTGCCTTCTGGCCCTGTCCTGAGTACTTGAGTGAGGCTGAATTTAAGTAGCAGACTAACATGTTTGGTGAAGAAAATTCCAAGGTGGGAGAGAATTCAGACTATGGCATAGTTATTGCCTACTGTTCGTATCCAGGTCTGCAGTAAAAAGAGCAACAGGTAGGACAGAAAGATATAAAAATATGCAGTTGGGTGAAGAAAAGAGTACAGGAAAGTTTAAAATTGCAGACCAGGCAGATGTTAAAGAAGAGGCTATAATTGTTAGAGAAACCTCTGTGAAGGGCCTGTGCAAATGCAAACCTATCTGAAAGGAGAAAGCATGGGCTTCAAATACTTCAAAAGGGCTTCTCTGCATGAAAACAGAAAATGATTTTGCAGAGTCAATCACACACAGAGAGGCTGCTGCAGCTGTGGTCTAAGTGGACCAGGCTGTATTCCAAACCAGCAGCAGAATTGGGCGGCAGAATCCCCATGATTTTGACTTTGCAACATGAAAAATGAAAAGTTGAGAGGGCCATGGAGTCCTGCTTCATGTTCCAGAGAGCCACCCCAGCCGGTGTGAGGCAGGGGCAGAGTCCCCGCAGGGACGGAGTATGGGGCTGTGGAGACTGCAGGATGCCTAGACGACACACCACAGGAAAGCTGCCAAAAGAAGGCTGTGGCTGAGTGGAGCCAGCCCAAGAAGAAAGAGCGTGTGCTGTGGGCTGGAGGGATGTGGCTGCCCCATGCCCTTTGGAGACAAGCTGGCTCTGAGGAGCTGTAGGCATGATGTCTGCTCTTCCGGGTTTCTGTCCTGCTTTGGACCAGTCCTTCTTTGTCATGTTCCCTCTGTCCCCCAGTTCTGGAATGGGAATATTTATATTGTGCCATCGCACTGGAACTGTGAAGTTTGCTGTTTGGTGCTTATAGGAGTTTGTAGTTAAGAAATCTCCCTTGAGCCTCAGAAGAGACTGGACTTCTGAACAGTGTTAGGACTGTTAAAGACCACGGGACTGGATGCATTTTGTTTCATGAGATGGTCATGAGTCTCTGGAGGACAGGGGTGGAATGTTGTGGTTTGAATGTGAAATGTCCCCCATAGATTCATGTGTGTAAACACTTGGTCCCCAGTTGGTGATGCTGTTTTGGAAGGTTGTGGATCCATACTGGAGGAAGTGGGTGGAGCCAGCTGTGAAGTTTTATAGCCCAGTTTCACTTCTTGTTTATGCCATTTCTTGACTACAGGTGCAATGTGACCTCTCACACCTACTCCCAAACCTTCCCTCCACCACAGACTGTATCCCTGGAAATATAAGCAAAAAATGAACCCCTCTTCCCTTAAGATGCTTTTCTCAGGCATTTTGTAACAGCAATGAGAAAAGTAACTGTCGCAGCTAGTTAGCTTCAGTAGTCAACTTGACACATCTGGGAAGAGGGAGCCTCAAATGAAGAACTGTCTCCATCAGATTGTCCTGTGGCCATGTTTGTGAGGCTTTTCTTAATTGCTCGTTGATATGGGAGGGCCCAGCTCACTGTGGGTGGTGCCATCTCAGGGCAGGTAGGCCTGGGCTATGTAGGAAAGGTAGCCAAGCAAGCCAGAGAAGCTTACTGGCTTACTGACTGGTAAGCAGCACTCCTCCATGGTCTCTACTCCAGTTCTTACCTCCAGGGTCCTGCTTGAGCTCCTGCCTGAGTCCCCTCCACGATGGACTGTGATCTGTTAGATAAACAAACCCTTTCCTCCCGAGCATCACGGCAACAGAAGGCAAACTAGGACAGTGACCAGTACACAGACTCTCCCTAGAGGACACTCCCCAGTGTTCGTTATGTGGGCGTTAGAGTGGGAACGTGGTGAGAGGCAGTGTCCACTCTAGTCCAGCCATCTCTAAGAAACTAAAATGCCAGAGGTAAGGCAAGAGTTGTGGAGCTGCCTCAGTTTCCCCAGATAGGATGATCAGTCTTAAAAATCGACATAGGCTGATGCAACAAAACAGTAGTACAGATTGGACGGCTTCAACACTGAGGTTCACTTTCTTATACTTCTGAAAGCTGAAAGTTGGAGATTGAAGTGCTAGAGGATTCCGTGTGTCCTGAAGATTCTGTTCCCAACTTGCAGATGGCCACTTTCTCGCTAGGTCCGCTGTTTACTGGTAGAAAGAGTGCTTTCTGGGATGCCGTCCCCTTCTCATGATGACACCAATCCTACCCACACTTGTGAATTTGTTTAGTTTGAATCAGCTCTTCAAAGGCCTTGTCTCCGGACATATTAAAGGTCAGGTATTCAACATATAAATTTAGACCTGGGATATCTGAAGACAAAGGTTCGGAGATGCCACCAATTGGAACAAGCAAAGGAACTCTGAATCTGTGAGCCGGAATCAGCGTCCCTCCTGTAAGGTGACTTGTGTCGCAGCCACAGAAAACAGGGGAATCTGTTGGTTTTTGACTGTCTGCTCTGTGATGCTGCTTCAGTTAGCCGTCTGTGCATTTCATAGCGATGCATTCGTGTTACTAGCGGGAAAGCCTGTCAGCGAATTATCTGGGCTTTAGAACCACCATCAGCAGCCGCGCCGCCCTCTGGGTATGGAGTGTGAACACCTTCTTGCTGGGTCCTCTGTGCACCTGTGAAATCTGGGATCTCGTGCCCTCTGGTTGTATAAACATTATGTATGACACAAGGGCTGGGTTCCCATGTGATGACTCCAAAACTGAAACTTGCTTTGCAGGAATAATCTGGGGAAATAGGACACAGGCTGTGGCAGAGGTGCCTTCCTCTGAGGTCACAGGGCACAGGCCCCAGGCTCATTTCAACTGGAGGAGACTCCGGGGTGACAATGTAGACAATGAGGCTTCTGTCTTCTCCCTTATTTCTTCTATGAGGTCTCTCTGGGTTATTACTTTGTCAAAACTCCTTCTCTGCACTCTTCTGCAGCTGTGTGGACAGCCCAGGCAGGCTCCTCGCTGTCTGAGGTTCTTGGTGCAGTTGCTCTGTTTCTGGGTTCCACATCTGAGGATCAACTTCCTGCAGATTGGAGAGTAGGAAAAAAAAAAAATCTGTGTCTCTGTGTCTGTGCCAGACATGGCGAGCTTGCCTCTCAGTGAGTACAGAGGAAGAGCAAGCCCTGGCAAAAAATAAAAGAGTGGAAAAATATTCATCAGCTTATTCATCAGCTGTGGCCGGTGAGGAGAGGACAGGAGTCCTGAGTTGGTGTCATCAGCTTAAGGTCACAGTTCAAGAAGGAAAGGCGATGTCATATTTTTGGCCATGATCAGCAGAAGGCAGTGGAGAGCAAGTTTGAAAGGTTCAACCGGCAACAAGAATGCCGGGAGGCCAGCACAGCCTCTGTTATAAAGTCGGAGGACGGAAATGGCTCTGAGCACACTCAGTTCAGTTTTCTCCGTACGTTTTAGCTGAGGTGAAACGCGATGGTGCTTTGAAGAGGCCTTAACGTAAGAGGAGCTGCCCATGAAAATGCCTATCTGGCTTGGTGGAGCACAGGCCTGACCAATGTCTGTGCTGTGGTGGGCACAGCTGGGTGGGAGTCTGAACACATGGTCTTGACATTCAAGCAGCAGCTTTGAGAGGTTTCTTAGTCTGTTTTCTGTTACTGATAGTAACACCTTAGGCTGGTAAAGTTTTAAAGAAAAGAGGTTCATTAGCTCACTAGTCTCATGGCTCAATGGCTGCTCCTGGGGCTTGGCTTCCTGTTGCCAGAGTTCTTAGGCTGTGCAGAGAGAGCGAAGGATCTCTCTCTCTCTCTCTCTCTCTCTCTCTCTCTCTCTCTCTCTTTCTCCCTTTCTCCCTCCCTTTCTTCTTTTCTCTGGTTCTTGCTCTGTAGCCCAGGCTGTCCTCAAACTCCTCAGCCTCCTGCCTACCAGATTGCGGGTGTGGTGAGTACTACCATGCCTGGCCTGTCTTGGCTTTTTAGAAGTTTCTAGAGCAGGAGAAAGTTGAACAATTCCCCACTTCAGCAGCAGGGGAGAGTGAGCCGTAGACTTGCCCAGCAGGAACTAGCTCATTTACATGCATCAGAAGCAATTTTTATGAATTTAATTAATCACAGTTTACATGCTAATAACCCTTGAAATATTTTATGGGTAAATAATGGGTATTTCCTGCTGTGAGGGAATCATTGGTTTCAGATTTTACTTTTAATTTGTGTCCCATTGAGTGATCAGAGGGTTACCTACAGTCTTGATGGGAAGATAGTTTCTGCTTGGTCGAGACCTGAGAGAGTAGGATCTTCCCTAGTAGGCTTCTCTTGTCGGGCGGCAGGAGGGTCAGTCCTGTGTGGCCACTTTCACTTCTAAGACTCAGGGTTAAAAATACATGAGAACGATACTGCTATGTAATAATATCACCACCACCACCACCATTTATCAATATGCAAGCCAGGTTTATTTTACTACTGTAGCTATCGCCATCACACTCACCACCACACCACCGTCACCGTCACCATCACCATCAACACCACTACAGCGTCATCAGCTTCATCATAACGCCCCACGAACCCCACCACCGTCCTCACCACCGCCTCCGCAGTCACCACCCGCCATCCCCATCCCATGTCACCACAGACTTAAACGCTGGTACTGTTTTCACCGTCGCACCACATCCCTCCTTTCCTCTGCATTCCCCAGGCTAGATCTTTACAGTCTTCAGTTGCCCACTGCAAAACGACTCTGTTTTTCTGTCAGTGCTGGAGCGTCTTCTGACAGGGACATCTGACTATGTCCCTGGGATGAAGACTTCTTCTGCCTGAGGGACACTCCAACTTGTGGCTGAGGACTGTGTTAGGGGAAACACTCTGTGGACGTCTGCGTTGGTCAAATGGTTAATTTTAGTGTTGCGTAGCTGCTTACTGACCCAATTAGGGATTGATTCACGTAGCACGCGGCACTCTCTGAGTCTACGACAGCACCAACAGTAAGATGCATTATTATTTTAGGGACCGTTAAGTGAGCAACAGTGCTGTCAGCTAATTGCGAGGCTGCAGATGTCATGCTGCATGCCAATTCCAGAGTCAAAACGTGAGAAAAAATATGTTTTAGCTCCAAGGACAAGAGAAGTTCATAAACAACTGTAAGACTGAAACAAATTAGAAACTAAGTAAATCAAAGTTGCCAAAATTCAAATTAGCATTATTTATTTAATGTGATAGATGATGCTGTTTTACAGGAGGCACACTGCCACTTAGTTGGAATGAATTACCATCCTGGCACAGCTGGCTTGGCTCAGCTGTGTTCACTGTCTGGGCTGGAGACTCTGTTCAGCCTTTTTCTCTGTGGACCTTCACCTGGCACTCAAACCATGGGCCTCCTTATCTGTCCACTTCCTAACCCAGTGCCCGCTTTGGCCTTCCCTGTCCCGCAGCGATGGAAGCATTATGGCTCGCCCTGGCCCCCACACACAAAGTGACTGCAAGCTCCAGTCAGGAGGCCTCTGTGCTGGTTTCCAGAGAAATAACCCGGAAGGGCTAGCCTAACTCAAAGGATTTGATTCTTGCTGATAGTTCAGAATTTCTCAGCATGAATCTGCAGATGCCCAGGGATCCCTTGATGACAGCTTCAGATGTTGATCTTCAAGGGAAAAATCCAACTTCAGATCCTCAGGATCAAATCGAGTCCTAGTGTGTCCCATGTGGTCCCGTCACTGGCACCTTAATCCTCACGGAGCTTCAGCCCAGGGCACGGCCCTCAGCAACGCCCTCTGCTGGCTGTTCCTTCCAGCCCTGGTCCAGGTGGAAGCTGCTCCCCAGCCAGGCCGTCCACAGCTCGGTGAGGCCTTCTGTGACGTTTCTGTCTGGTTCCTCCCGTCAAGCAGTGGTGGAGCCCCATGACACGGGGCTCATCCACGTGCCTAGAGCCCGTTTCTGATGGGTTTGGTAAGGAGCTAGTGCTGATGGAGCTGAAAGGATTAATGAAGTTCTGTGGTTTTTCTTCTATGCAAGGTCACATGCTCTTGTCTGGCTCCCGTCTTCCTCCTGGGTCCCTCTGCTCTTCCTGCTCCTTGCTCGTCTCCCACGTTCCTTCCTTCCTTTCTTTCTTAGTCCTGGTCTCTAATTTCAGACCACACCCTTTTCCCAGTCACCTGGCAGCATACTTTCTGTGTATCTGTTCACACCTGTTCATGTGTGTAAAGACCAAAGGTCAACCTTGAGTGTTGTTCCTCAAGTGTCATCCATCTTAAAAAAATTTCTTTAAATTTTGTTTTTATTTTATGTGTATGGTGTTTTGGCTACATGTAGATAAGTGCACCATGTGTGGGCAATGCCCATGGAGGTCAGAAGAGGGTGTCAGATCCTGTGGAACTGGAGTTACAGATGGTTGTTAGCTGCCATGTGGGTGCTGGGAACTGAACCCAGTTCCTCCACAAGAGCAGCCAGTGCTCTTGACTGCTGGGCCAGCTCTCTCCAGACCTATATTTTCTTTTTGAGACAGAGTCTTGTCTTGTGACTTGCCAAACAGACTAGACTGACTGGCTAAGGAGCCCCATGGTCTGCCTCCCTGGTGACAGACTGTGTGTACCCAGGTTTTCATGTGGATTCTGTGGCTTGGACTCAGGTCCTCATAGCAAGCGCTTTGCCAACTGTACCTTCTCTCCAGACCTGGCACCACACTTTTAGTCAGGGTAGCCAGGGCCCTTTGAGAGCCCTTGAGCCTGTCTCCTGGAACGTGAAGGCAGAGTGGGGATGTTTCAGGGGAGCCCGGTGAGGATGAGCCTCTGCAGGCCTGCTGCGCAGCGAGGCCCCTTCCTGGAGAATGTTGAAGTTTTCCAGTTCCCTTTAGAGAACCCAGCTGGATCTGTGACCAGGGACAAGGGCCTTCTTTTGTGTTTCTCATTTCTGTTATCCAAAGGTAGCAAGAACATAGAGGCCTCAGAGAGTTGGGAGGAGGGTTAAATGAGTTGCTTTATCTGCAAGTATTGAACATCATAGCAGAACATAATAGGTGTTCAGTAAACATGGGTTTCTATTTCCTTTCTCCAATACCAAAAGGACCATGACTGTGGAAGCACTAGGTGGACAGTGGGAAGCCCAAGTTCTGGCCCTTGTTTTACCATGACATTGGTTTGGGCAAATATTTGCCCAATTCTGCCACAGCAACAAAATACCCGAGACTCAGTGCTTTATTTAAAAAAAAAGAGAGATTTATTTGGGCTATAGTTTTGGAAGCTCAAAGTCCAAGGTCAGATGGCCTGATCTGTTTGTTTGGGTTCTGGTGAGGGTCGCCTGACCACATCATAATATGGCAGAGATATGGAAAGGGACATCGTCACCTGCGGAGGAAGCCAAGCATGTAGGAAGGCTTCACTTCACAATAAGCCACTCCCACGGGAACTCGTGGGGGTCCCTTGTATACCACAGCATATTAACTCACCTCTTGTGAACCAGTGTCAGAGGGTTCTCACTGGAGGAAGATGTTAACGTAAAAGGCAAGCAGGCAGACACAGGATCTCTGTTAGTCACCTTTCAAAATACCGAAGGGAAGCACGTTCAGGAAGAAAGACTCACTTGGCTCGTGGTTTCAGAGGTTCCTCCCCATGGCTGGTGCCATTTCCTGTAGGCCTGTGGCAGACACCTGGTGGTGGAAGGGCAGGTAAGAGAAAAGCACTCGCTCATCTCATAGCTGCCAGGAAGGAGAGACAGAGAGAGAGAGACACACACACAGAGGGACAGAGAGACAGAGAAAGAAGGGAGGGAGGGGGAGAGAGAGAGAGAGAGAGAGATAGAGAGAGAGTATGAATCAGGTCTACCTTTCCAGGGTACCACCCCAGAGACCTACTTCCTCCAGCCCGGCCCTACCTCTTGGTTTGCAGGCCCCCACACTGTCATTGGGATTGTGAATCCATCGACGACTGAATCCATTGATGAGCTTCGAGCCCCGAGGATCGAAGTACTTCCCCATCTCTGAATAGTGCACTGGGGACCAAGCCTTTAGCACAAGAGTTTTAAGGACTTGTCCTATCTAACTCTCCAATGACTAGGTGCTTTTTCCCCATTGGTCTCAGGGCAAGGCCACCCCTAGTCCTGACTGGGGACT
The DNA here is from genome assembly GCA_035773235.1 of Eospalax fontanierii. Classification (NCBI taxonomy): domain Eukaryota; kingdom Metazoa; phylum Chordata; class Mammalia; order Rodentia; family Spalacidae; genus Eospalax; species Eospalax fontanierii. Next base: position 51,102,680 of record CM069546.1, on the reverse strand, counting down.
CAGCTTGCATCTGCACGGCCGGCCAGGGCGCCAGCACCAGGCTGACCATGAATATCACCAAGTGCCGGGGAAACAGCAACGTTCCCAGTTTATATTTTTTCTTTCCCTCCTGTCTGCCTCATTGCCGTTTATTTAGGGCTGTGTTCAATACTGTAATTACTTTCTGAATCAGTAACATCTGTGTCTAGGGTGGGTGGTTTCCCGCCTTGCCTGAGCCTGGCACTGTAAACAAAACTTGGTGCGTTGGCTAGGAGGAGGCTCTGACGGAAATACTGCCCGAAATAAATAAAAGGCAAATTGGATATTGGAAAATAACTTTTGATTATACTAGAGTTCTCGGGAGTTACATCTGCGTCAAGGATAAATGAGCTTGCTCTGAACTGTATGTAGGCCCTGGGAGGGTGGCAGAGTCCGGAAGTGACTGAGTGGAGGGAGGAGATAAGATCTACGCAAGGGCTGTGAAGTAGGGACACAGAAGGGCTTCTTAAGGGGTGATCATGGAAATGAAGTGGGCCAGGGAGAGGTGTAAGTCCCGGGAAGACTGTGTTTGGCTCTGCTGGGTCTCCAGAGATGTGGGCTTCTTTGAGGAGCACCACTAGGTTCATTGCTGGATGGATACTGATATGCTGCTCTCCCTGCCAGGAATAGGATGCTGGGAGGACATGTGGTGACAGGAACTGGATCTGGGTAAGGACGCAGTCACTCACAGCAGTAGACAGGTGACTTTACTCTCTTTGTTCCCCAACAGCGTCTGCAGTAGGGACACCTGCTTCCCAGCTGGGCAGAGCAAGGAAGGTATGTCCAGTACTTGTTTAGTTGCTGTGATAAGATCTTCAAGAAAAGCTGCTAAGGAAGGTAAGGTTTGTTTCATCCTCCCCGTTTGAGGATGCAGTCTATCGTGGCGGGAAGGCATCGAGAGCAGGAGGCGACTGGTCACATCGCACCCAGGCAGGAAGCAGAGAGAGATGAATGCTAGTGCTCAGTTCACTTTCTGCTTTTTAAAAATGATTTGTATTTTATGTGTAAGGAGGTCAGAAGAGGGCGCTGGATTTCCTGGAACTGGAACTGGAGATATGGATGGTTGTTGGTTGCCAGGCAGGTGCAGGGAATGAAGCCTGGGTTCTCTGTAAGAGCACCCAGTGCTCTTAACCACTGAGCCATCTCTCCAGCCCTCACCTTCTCCTTTTTCTTCAGCCCAGTACTCCAGCCCATGAAACAGGGTTACCCATGTTCAGGGTGGGTCTTCCCACCTCCACTAACCTCATCTAGATGATCCCTAATAGACATGATGAGAGACTTCTTTCCATGGTGATTCTAAATCCTGTCAAATTAGCAATCAAGATTAGCTATCACAAGGGGCCATCCGATCCTTCCCAGAGCTCACTTCCACTGGGCTTGGGAAAATTACAAGTTCTGAGGCTCAAGTGAACGGCACGTCAGATTAACACCCTGGTCTCGACACTGTCCATTGGATCGGGACTGTTTATTATTTCCACAAGTATTCACTGAGCCCCACTGTTCCATAGTCTGGCTGTGCCATCAAACAGCACAGGTGTTTTTTTCCGGGTAACATTTCTAAGGTTGCTCTAGGGGACCCCGGGCAGAAGAGCCACAGAGGCTTGAGACAAGCCAGTGCCCACTGAACGAGGTTGGAAGGCATGGTGAAGATGGAAATGAAGCTTCCATGGCCTCAGAGCCATCCCGTTCCTCAAGCTGACTATACCTGCCAGCTTTAGCCTCCACGCCTGATACCTGTGAAGCTGCGGTTCCTGCTTCTTCCACCTGCTGGGCCACCCAAGGGTGTCCTTGGGGTGACCCTGCTCTTTCTCCATCTCATACACAATTCTCAGGAATAACCCTTATCTAGCAGGGAGCATAGCATCTAAGAGACTGAGGAGTGGCCAGGACACCCAGCTCTGCTGCTGTCTCTAACGATTGGGTCTATAGTCCAGGCAGCCCCGTGACACCAAGTACGTCACACCCAGGGTCCCTCAGCTGTGAGAGTGGAGAAGGCATGGACAAGACTCCACCTACCTGGTTAGATTTCCTGAGCCGTCCCTGGGCTCATGAATATGAGCTCTGTGGTCTGCTGCTTCCTATCTGTAAGTAAGACACCTGCTTCCAGCAACTTGCTAGAAATTAACTCAAGGTACTGTGGGTACAGTGCTCTCTCTGCCCCAGGATGGGCCTGGCGAAGACAGCCCGTTTTATTCTACCCCTGTCGGAGACTCCTAGGATCCCAGGACAGAGGACCAGGTGTGTCAACTGAAAACAGGTATCTGGGAGGCATGTCCCATGACATCCTGCTTCTCTGTGTCCCAAGATGGACCAGAGGAGTCCATAGCTGGCTGGAGATCAAGCAAGCTGTGGGATGGGTGATGCGGGAGCAGGATTATGGCAGGGACCACTGGTTCTGTTAAAAGCTCATGTTTGCTGAACCCTGTGCCTGCAGGCCACTAATCTAAGCTCTTCAAAAATGTTAAAGCAGGGGCTGGAGAGATAGCTCGATGGTTAAGAGCATTTGCTGCTCTTGCAGGGACCCAGTTCCAGCTCCCAGCACCCACATCAGGTGGCTCCTAACCACTTGTAATTCCAGCTCCAGGGGATATGGTGACTTTTCTGGCCTCTGATGACACCTGCATGCACATGTATATATACATAGAGCGAGAGATGCACACATTTTTGTTGCTGTTGTTTGTCTCTCTGTAGCCCCAGCTGGCCTAGAACTCACTATGTAGACCAGGCTGGCCTTGATCTCACAGAGATCCACCTGCCCCTGCCTCCTGAGTGCTGGGACTAAAGGTATATAACACATCTGGTGCCAGGAGCCAAACAGACATTCCCATGTCTGGGAATTATCACTATCTTAAAACCTAGCATGGCTTGTGATCTTAAGGTGAAAAGTTTACAAAGCTGATTAGCATCTCTCTCCCTTGGAAAGTTTGTTTGAGCACATTCCTTGGAAGTTACCTGTGACCTGACCTTTGCTTAGGGACGTTTTTATGGCTTAAATAGCTTCCCTCTGACATTCTTAGCTGGTTATTGTTTCCTGCTTTACTAGGTGTATATAAGACTTGGAGAAGAAATAAAATTTGGCGGTTTGATCAGGAACTTTTGTCTTGCCGTCATTTCTCTGTACCTTTTCCTCCCTTTCATTCCAGGTTCCTGGGGGGGTCTCAAGCTCTTGTTACTGTCCTTCTGGCCGGGACAATCTGGCACATTCAAAAACAGTTAAATTAAGACAGGGGAGATGGCTCAGTTGATGAAAGTGTCTGCTGTGCTGGGGTCCTAGGTTTGAATCTCCAGCACCTGTGTGAAAGCCAGGCTCAGGGGTGCTCCTGCAATTCCAGTGCTAGGGAGGTAGAGACAGGAGAGAAGGAGAGAAGGAGAGAAGGAGGGAGAGAGAGAGAGAGAGAGGCTAAGACTACAGGGGGCTGCACAGCCAGGGAGGGATGGAGCTGGCACTCCACACAGGTAGCCTGCGCACCTAGTCCTCCTGCCCTGGCTGGGCGTCTGTCAGTGGGAGCTGCTGATGGGCACTGCTGAGGAACCAAGAGAATCTGATCCTTGGCTTCTGCCATATGCAAAAAGCAACTTAAAGTAGATTAAAGATGGCAGTGTAAGATCCTAAGATCACAGGCCAGAAAACTCCTAGGAAGCTGGGTGTGGTGATGTTACCTCTGGAACCCAGCACTCAGGAGGCTAAGACAGAAGATTGGGAGTTTGAGGCAAGTGGAACTATGTTCAATGGAAAAGCTTCTTCCCAGAAACAACCACCAAAACCAGCTGGCAGATTTCCACCCTCCTCTCATGTGGGTCCCAGGGACTGAACTCAGGTCATAAGGCTTGGCAGCTAGCATCTTTACCCACTGAGCCATCTCGTTGCCCTGTGATCTAACTTTTGTGTGGGACCTAAATGTGGAACAGGGTGAGGAGTCTGGGGAGTATTAGTCCTAGGGTGCTGGAATTTTGAGCTCTAGAATGAGCAGATCTGAGGCTCTGAAGGGCAGCATGGCTGTAATGGGTGCCTTCTTCTGTGTGTGGCTATCATTAGACTGGGTGTGCATAGGAGACCATCACAATGTGCGCTCTGTGCAAAGCCTGTCAGTTCAATGTTTCCAGTATGCAGCAGAATCAGACTGCAAACTTTCTTCCACTTTAATTATTCGCACACCATCTTCAGCATGCTTTGTCAAACTCATGAACCATCTATACTATTGTTAACACACTTCTCAAAATAGATGTCACTGAATCAATGAATGAACAGATAAATACATTTGGAAAGAAACTGGACTCTGCCACCCTGCGTAGGAAACTCTCATTTGCTCTAAGCATACTCAAGAAATGAGTATAGGGCTGGAGAGATGGCTCAGGGGCTAAGAGTGCTCACTGCCCTTGCGGGAGACTTGAGTTCAGTTCCCAGCACACACATTGGGTGGCTCACAACCCCCTGTAACCCCAGCTCCTGGGGCATCTGATGCAGACAGCTGCTCTCACTTGCACATACACATAGGTATACACACATACACATAATTAAAAATAATATGAAGAAAATGAGTGGGAAGATGACTCAGTAAAGCATTGGTTTTTCAAGCATGGGAACTTGAGTTTGGTTCCCAGAATCCGTGGAAAAAAGCCAGTCATGATGACACTCATTAGAATCCCAGCTTGGAGGAGGGAGAGACAGATGGATCTCTCAAACTCCGTGGCCAGTCAAGCTAGCCTAGACGGTGAAGCCCCAGGGCAGTGAGAGGTCCCATCTGGAAGGAGGTAGACGGTATTCCTGAGGCTGACACCTGAGGGTGGTCGCTCACCTTTGCACACAGGCGTACCTGCGTGAACACACATTAAAAAAAAAAAAAGAAAAAGAAGAAAAGAAAACTGAATCGGAGGGAACTGACAGTGCCTTGTAAACCTATGCACTCTCTCTCTTGAAAGCTCTGAATCAGGCCAGTTCTGTGTTGTACAGACAGATTAGCAATGTTAGCATGCGAGAGAGACGCTAAAGGCTTGTTATCACCCAGCAGGGACCTCCTCATCCTTATAAGGCCTTTGAGATAAGTGATCTGTGGACAGTTTTCTCATTTTGAAATTAATGTTTTTTTTAACTGATATATTACTTTCACCACAAACTATCTAGTGTATGATCTGAAATTGCCTTGTATCCCATTATGGGTCTGTGTGTGGCTAAAAAAAGGTAACGCTCTCCAAATAGCCATGCATTTCTCGAAATGTCTCAGTTTCTTTCGAGATGATTGTGATCAAAATATTCTAAGAACTGGAATCCTGAGGCCAGGTTCTGACCATGGGCTGTGAGCCGGAGTGCTGTGGGGCTGTGGCAGCTAAGTGCCTGTGCACTTGACTCTTGTGTGTAGGTCACATACACACACATCTTGTGTGTAGGGGACCCTGCTGCTCAGGCACCGCTCAGCAGATAGGAAGCTTAGGGAGAAAAATCCCATTCCTTCTGTTGGCCCCTCAAATGCCTCTGTGTGCTAGAGGGCAGAGGCAAAGGTTTCAGTGTGTGTGTGTGTGTGTGTGTGTGTGTGTAGACCAGGCTACAAAGACACGAAGGCTGCCCAGCATGGGGAGGATGTGACCTTGCAGTGCTGGAAGTTGCTAGACGTGGAAGCGAGGAGTGATCTGAGCTGAGATTGTGACATTGTGTTCACCTCCCTGGTTTCTGTGTGGAGTGCTGTTGGAGACTGGACCCGGGTGTACCCAGCCTGTGGAGGTAACGGAACTTTTAGAAGATGGAAGTTAGGTCATTTGGGGAGTGCCTTCTAAAGGAGAGGTTGGGACCCAGGCCTTCCCCACTGCTTCCTGAATATCATGAGGTGAACAGTGCTCCCTTGCCATGTGCTCCCACCAGGATATTCTGTCCCACCACAGACCCCGGTACCCTGAGCTGAAACCTCTGGAACTGTTAGCCACAAGAACCCTTTCCTCCTGCTTCAATCTTGGTGCTTCAACGACAGAGCCGTTACTTTGGTTTTCACATCTGCAAAATGGGTTAATAGTAGCATCTACCTCAAAGGCCTATTACAAAGACTGAGGCAAGGAGGTGAGAGTGGAGTGACTCCCAGAGGACCCTGAGAGCCATTGCACTCTTCCTTCTAAAGCCAGGGTCAAGTTCAAATGCCTGGAGGGAGATGCCTCAGTCTTCTCTGGCCTCCTTTGTCTGATATGCTGCTGGTGTCAGATTCCTGGAGTAAAGGGAGAGTCGGGGAGGAGCTGGCTTTGCAGCTGTCACACTGGGCTGGGAGGATGTGTAGTGCCCACTTCTGGGTGTCACAGGTCAAATGCAGAGGTGGGTTTTAATAAGCACCATGATGCAGTGTCTCAGCCCAGGCTACCTTTTGGTGACCACCTTGTCTGTTTTTCTCAGGGCTTGCTAATCGATTCGGTCATTCTGCACATTTGCTGGCTGAATGGTTTATTACCCGTCTTTGTCATTCAGCTGTGCTCACCACTGTCTCCTTACTGCCTAGGTCAGTGCCTGGCACTGAGGAGTGATTCTATGAATACTCTGCCCAGTGGATAAACGAGCTGGGGACACAAGGCTGTGCCGTGATCTGCCTCTGACTTTGAGCAGCCAAGTAGGCTACCGGTGGGAGGGATTGTGTGAGCTGGGCTTGAGTCCTAATGATGCTCCAAGCCTCACACACAGCCAAGGTTACCCTGAGTACCTGCAGAGACTGATTCGGGACTTGTTTTGGAAGAGGGGCTGGTGACACCCCCTACTTGCTCTGGCTGCTGTTTGAGGTCTTCTCTAGCGGTCAAGGGTTTCAGGTGTGAGAGACAGACAGGGTCTTTAGGCTGCACACAGCCCTCTAGTGAGTGAAGGGGCCTCTGAGGAGCCCAGTGTCTTTCTTTGTAGCACGAATTTGGCCAGGGTTCATGCCTCGACATCTGGAAGTCGCTTAACACCCAGCCTTGCCTATAACTCCTTGAGACATGGGGATAAACTACCAGCCCATTGCTTCTGACCGTGAAGTGAGCTCACTTACGCAAGGGGGCTGGTAGCAGAAGCCCTCAGTGGGAGCCAACTGTGCCTGCAGCCCAGGCTGGCCTTGAACTGGCGCCGGTTCTCCTGCCTCTCCTCTGCCTCTTAAATGTTCGGTCTGCAAGCGAGCGCCACCACTCCTGGTCCTACTTGCAGTCCGGTCTGGCCCCCTGGCTGCCTGGGACCTTGCTCGCTCAGCGGCCTGGCCTCGCTCTGTCTGGCCGCTGGGCTGCAGCAAAGCCCTTCTCTTGCTGTTTCCAACATGACTCTTAAAAAAAAAAATCTTTCTTGGATTGCTGCCTGCGGCAGACACAGTTTAAATTAACTTAAACCATTTCCTTCCCCACCCCCACTCGCTGATCCTGTTCCACGGGGGAGGGAATAGAAGTCCTTTTCAGGAAAAAGCTTCTGGAAGCGCGTCTTCTTCCCTCTGCCCTCCAGGGGATGCCAGGCCAGGAGACGCTGAAGTCTGCGGCGGGCGGAGCAGGGAGGTAGCATTTAGGGAGCGCTGCCAGGGAACTTGCTCGGCGCCCCCGGGAGCCTGCGCAGGGCGGGGCCACGCCGCCGCTGCAGTGCCACAGGCCGCCGCTGGGGGGCAGCAGGGCCTCGCGGCTGTTAGAGCCCGAGCCGCGCCGCTAATGCAAACCACGTCCGGGAGGCGGGTGGCCGAGGCCCGGGCACCTGCCACCGACCTCCGCGCGGCGCCGGCTGCGGGGCGGAAGGCGGCGCTCGGGAGCTGCACCCTAAGACCCCAGCAAGCCCGGGGCAGCAGGCTTCTTCCTCCTTCCTCCTCCCCTTCCGTCCCGTCTGTGATTCATTCATTCAGCCTTCCTTCCTTCATTTCTTCAAATAGTGCGCTGTTTTCCCTTTTCCTTCCCTCCCTCCCTCCTCCCTCCCTCCCTCCCTCCTCCCTCCCTCCCTCCCTTCTGGATTCTGAGTTCGTCCTGCATAACTTCACATTCTGCTGCCAGCGGTCTCAGCCAGTGGTTAGCGCGGCTGTCTCAGCCCCCGGGGCGCATACCCCAGGGCCAGCCTCCGCAGCTGTGCACAGTGGGCCCCTGCGAGGTCATGCCACCCAGCACCGTCGGACGCCCTCCGACTGCTCCCTGGATCTCCGCTGCAGCAGCGTCCACAACCACCGGGAAGCTTTAAAACACTGCTGAAGGGACTGGGGATGCGACTAGGCGGTAGCACACCTGCCTAGCGTGCTGGAGACTCTGGCTTCCATCCCCAGCACCATAAACAAAACGTTGATTTTGGGTAGGGGCCCCACATTTCTGTATTCTTTTATTCTAACAGACAATCTGCAGGGACGAACCAGGCCTGAGAAGGTTGTTTTTGATTGATGCCAAGGAGTGAGAGGGGAAGAGGGCATTCGCACGGAGCTGTGGACTTAAGACTGCCCTCTGCCCGCCAATCTATCTCCGTCCACCACCTAAGCTGCCTGGTGCACAGAGCTCTGCAGAGCCGGGATGGGGGCGGCGCCGCCACCAGCAAGCTCCACAGCTAGGCCTCGCAGCCACCTGCCCTGGCTGCCCCCCAAGCCTGCAACATCTATCTCTCTGTGCCCACGCCCTCCCCTGCTTGCTCAGCTGGGTCACTCTCTCTGGTGCCAGAGTTCCTGAGGGCAGAGCTTGGGTCTGCCTCTGCAGACCTGGCCTACATGTTTTGTTTCCTGCTGGTTTTCCTGTGAAGACTTTTTTGGGTCAAAGCAACCCACAGGGTCACTAGCAGATCAGATCCTTCCGCCTGCTGGGGCCTCCGGAATCAGTGCCTCCCTCAGGCCCCACTGGCCCCGCTGATTCCTGGGCAGCCCTCCCAACTTCCTGTGTCCGTGTCCGCCCCCGCAAGCCCTCACTCTCCTCCTCTCCTGGGAGGGAAGTAGGGAATCTTTGGGTTCAGGGTCATCTAGTAAAAGGGAAAGTGTCCTCGGTAGCTTCTCCTAGACCCAGTGAGTAGTCAGAGCTTATCAACTGGACAAAGCTCTACCGTGTGGGTTTTGGTTGGCATGCAGTCAACCAGCACCTTTCAACACAAGGCAAAGCATTAAAAGGAACAGGAAAGAGACCCTGGCAGATCCCACTTTCTCTTGAAAACCCCAAAGCTCTGCACAAGGACCAGAGGTGAGTGAAGGGTTACCTTCCTAGAGACCAGGTGCGGGTGGTCTGCCAGCCAGTGCCGGACTCCGTGTGTTCACTGATGTGCCCTCATGGTGGCACATCAAGGTGGAGAGTTTTGTGGTGACTTTTATTTTGTGGACAAGGAAGCTGAGGCCAGAGAGGGCTGTGCACCTGGCAGGGGTCTCCCAGCAGACAGGTGGAGGAGCTGGGGTCAGAGACCATGCTTTCAGAAAGCAGACATATAAGCTGGCGTGTAGCCCAGTGGCAGAGTGTTTGCTCAGCAGACCTGAGGTCCTGGGTGGGATGGGAAACTGGAGGGTTCCTGGGACACACAGGGAGTGGGGTTCTTTTCTGGGGAGAAAATTGAGTGATTGAAAGAGAAGAGTCTGGAAGCCAGGAGAGAGATGGAAAGGTGGGATTGTTCCCCCAAAAGGTCATTCGCGGGAGACTGGGAGGGGGCGAGAGGGGTCAGATGGGGAGAGGAGGGCCGCAGGGTCATTTCCAAGTGGGAGAACAAGCTGTCTGTGCGGCTCTGAAAGGTTATGCTCTATTCATCCAGTACTTGCCAAGCCCTTACTCTGATAGAAAAAGCTCAAAGTGTGCCCCCAACCTCGCCTTGACTGGCACACAGACGTGCAACGGGGGCCTCCCAGGCCTGTGCTCTAAGAACCAAGGCATCAGAGTGGTCTGAGGAATTCCTCAAGGTCTCTGTGCTGGGTGTTACTGAAGGCCTGTTTTGCCTTTTTTCTCCTTATTTTCTAGTTCTCCAGCATTTCAGCCAGACAGGGTCATGTGGCCAATTCTGGGCGATGAAATGTAGGTGGGGCCTGGCGAGATGGCTCCAGGAGTAAAGGCACCTGCCTCCAAGCTTGATAACCTGAATTAGATTCCCCAGGACCCACCTGGGGAAGGAAAGAAACAACCTTGCAAGGAATCCTCTGATTTCCACAAGCGTGCTGTGAATGTACCCACCAATAAACAAGCAAGCAAACAACACAGAAGTAAAGTGCAATAGAAAAAATGTGAGTGGAAGTTGTGCGTGTCACTTTCTGCTGAAGCAGGCAGATCCCACTGTGAGTCCACAGAGGTCACCGTCCCGTCCGTCCCCCCCGTCCGTCCGTGCCCCCCCCCCCGCCCCACTGCTAGAGGAAACAGTGATTGTAGCTGGAGGACAGCTTCCCACCACCTTGCCCGACCTACAGCAGAGGTGCCTGCAGATGAAATCTTCATGGTATTGAGTCATGAGGGGCTATTTGTTACAACAGCAGATCCTGGCCCACTTTCACGAATGCATCACACACATCTAGGTAGAGGTGTGACTGGGTTGCAGTTCAACCCTTTCTGACCGTGGATTGTTCTCTCTTAGATGCAGAGTCAGGGAATGTGTGTGCCTTGTCTGTTGATTTAAGGGTTCACGTCTGCTATTTCACATTTTTACATCTTGAAATCAGCATTCACCTTACAGTTGTTAAGGCCCCTCACAGTCCCTGTTGGTACTGCTGCTACTGTGACAGAACGGTCATTACCTGATGTGATGGCTAATCATGGCAGTCACGTTGACTGGATCTGGAATCAAGTAGAAAGCTAGCCACTGGGCTCTCCTGGAAGGGACTCTCTTGATCAGAGTGTATGGATCAGGCAGACCCACCCGACTGTGGGCAGAAGGAAACAGCTTCTGCCTGCTTGCCTCCACTCCTTCTGCTAAGTCCATCTATCCCATTTCTGTGGCATTCCTTCACTGATCTTAGAGCCAGTTTCTTGGGGTTCCAACGTGGACTGCAGACCAGCAGTTCTCCAGGAATCCTGCAGGCCTTCAGCCTGGTGGACTGAGCAACTACTGTGATTCTCAGCCTCTCCACTATGAGACAGCCATTGTTGGACTACCGGTACCCTAGTCTGTCAGCCAATCTAGTAAACCCCTGCCTCTCTCTCTCGGCAGAGACAGTCTAGGAGGATGGCTCAGTCAGTGTAGCATGCTTGCCTTGAAAGTGTGAGCACCTGAGTTTCCCCAGGACCCAATGTTTAAAAAGCTGTGAATCAGGCTGGGGAGATGGCTCAGGGGTTACAAGCACTGGTTCACTGGTTATTCTTACAGAGGACCTGGGTTCAGTTCCCAGCATCCACATGGCAGCTAACAATTGTCCATAACTCCAACTCCAGGGGATCTGATGCCCTCTTCTGACCACCACAGGCATTACATGACATGGGTACACTCACATGCATGCAGGCAATACACCCAAACACATAAAATAAGAATAATAAAGAGAAAAAAAATTTAAAGCTGTGAATGGTGGTGTATGTGTCTAATCCCAGTCTGGGGGACTGGAGAGAGATGGATCCCTCAGACTTGCTGGCCAGGTAGCCTAACTGTAATCAGTGAGCCCCAGATCCGAGTGAGGGGCCCTATCTCAAAAGTTAAGGTGGACTGCTTCCGAGAAATGAGGGCTGATGTTGCTGTTTGGCCTGCATTCATGCACACATCACACACACACACACCCTTGTATACATGTGCACCCTCCAAAATGCCAGCACCAGATCGTGCTGAGGACTAGTGGTACAATACTCTGAAGAAACGGCTGTCACCTGCTGTCTTGATTCCCCAGAAGAGAATTCCGTGTGAATAAACAGAAACTCAAGGGCTCTGGCTGGAAGTGACATGTATCAGACTCAGTGTGAAAAAGCTGAGGATATACTGACCAATTTATTTTGTATTTTCCATGTTCTATATTTCCAGTAGTGATATATGATCAAAATCTATGTCTAACAGAGTCATAGAAGAGAGGCCTTTCAATACACACAAAATAAAAGTCCCAGGGGGAGAGCAAAGCACAGTGTCCCAGTTTAATTGGCAGTGTTTTTTCTTTCTGAGTGGTACATAAAGATGGACCCTTTCAATCGATGGCACTGGAGATTTGCCGAAGCGGTTCTTATGGGCAGGGGAGACTTGGATCACCACCTTTTGCTGCATCTGGAGCCCCTGCCAGGTGGAGGGGTGGGCAGGGCCCGGGGACTCGATTCTCACCACTCCCTGCGGCCGGAACAAACACCGGGCTTTATGATCTCTCAAACTCGTTCTGACAGCTCCTGGTTTACGTCTGCTCAGCGGAGCTGATAGAGCTGAGGGTAAACGCAGGCTCCATGGTGGGAATGAGGAATCCTCAGAATGAAATAAAGAGGGAGAACGCTCCCCGGCCCCTTCCCGGGAAATCGAGTGGAATTTCTGGAACAAAGATAAAGGGAGCTGCCATCTTTTCCTGTCTGTCTTCCTTAGTGGGAGAGGCCTGGGAGTAGCTGTCTCAGACAGAAGCTCTGTTAGCAGGGCTAAGATGAGATGGACAGAGAGGGAAATGCTGTCTCAGTGCTTCCCTATTAGACCATGTATTCTCTCTCTGTCTCTGTCTCTGTCTCTGTCTCTCCATGCTGGAAATCGAACCCAAGGCTATCAACATGCCAGACACTCATACTATCCCTGAGCCACATCCCAGCTCTTTCCTGAGCCCTGACTGTGTCTGTCAGTGCAGACTGTGTTATGCTATAGTAACAAACAAGCCCTTTGTTACAGCGGCATAAAACCGTAGTGTTTCCTCCCACATTCTTCATGCTCCTTGTAGGTCTGATGGGGCTCGCCTCAATTCCCACTCCTCCTGCGACCCTGGTGGACAGAGCCTAGGTTGGCATATTGCCCACTCAGAAGTGACATATGTCACTTGATACATTACTGCTAGAGTATGTCACATGGCCACATCTAGTGTAAAAGAAAATGCAGTCTTACTGCTCACTCAGACGGCCAGAACGTTTCTGAATGTCCCTCACGACTTTCAAGTTCTCACCCCTACCTACCCTTCTAGATGGGCCACTGCCTGCAGTCACCCCCACGGCCAGCCCTTCCCTCAGAGTCTCCACACCCCAGTCTCATCCCTTGCCACGAGGCTGCACTTGTGAAATTATGAGTTGGGGTGTTTTCTTCTGGAAGCGTGGACCTGTGTATCTGTTCTCTGGATAGCCATGCTGTGGCCTCTCTGGGACAATACCTTGGGGCAGGAATGTCCTCTGAAAGGTCCTGTGCTGAGGGCCAGGTTCTCAGTCCATGACACTGTTGGGAGGGAGTGGAACCTTTAGGGGACAGGGCGTGGTCGCCTTTGTCTTCGTCCCTCTTTGGACTCCCAGGGCTTTTTCTCTGCCACCTGTCATGCCGTATTGCCTCCCGTCCATGGCTGACATATCATGGATTGATATTCCTAAATCCAGGAACCCAAAGAAAGCTTTCCTCTTTGTAAGCTGATTGTCTCGAGTATTTTGTTACAGTAACCCAAAGCGGAGTAACGTTAATTACATTGCACAGCTGAGGAAACGCTCAGAGAAGGTGAACAACTTGCCCAGGGACATGTACTCTGCCCTTCTCCTTTCTTTGTCATTCCTTCTTCTTTCTTTGGCTGTCTTTCAGTTTCAGATACTGCTGCTTTGTCTTCTGCTCCCTTTGAACCCCTTCCTCTCCATAAACTGCCTCCTGTTTTTTGTCTTTTTGTTTGTTTGTTTTTTGTGACCCACTGAGTTTATGTTGCTTGCTCAGCCGTGGCCGAGGTCATGCACTGGAGCACTGGCATCTATCTCAGCAGTGGCCGCACCACGCATGGAAACAACTCCCACGACAGCAGCCAGTAGCTGCCCGTAGCTTGGGGCTGGGACGTGGGCAGTGCATCCTGTGTGGCCACTGCATCCAACCTGTCAGCTTCTTGCAGCTGGTGATTGATGTTCTAACGGACAATCCCGTGGCTCGCCTTATTCCTGACCTTCCGCTGACATCCCAGGAGAGAGCTGCTCTCAGGAGAATGGACTGGGGGCAGAGGGACTGGAGATACATGCTAATTACCGCCATCTTGAGTCCCTTCTGTGGGAAACTTCCTTCCTCACCTACAGCTGTGGGAGGGGATTTATTCTTCTTCCTGGCCATGACTGATTCCAGTGGCAGTGGTCATGTGACCTGAAGACAGCTGATTTCCAGGCTGTTCCATTACCTACCACTATTGTCATCTGGCTTGCAATCTGATTCTCTCCTGGGATTCAGAGAGAAACTCCCAATTGGCAGTGACAATCGAAGTGAACGTATTTTGGTTCCTGGGTTTAGGGATGTCAGTCCACAATATAGGAGGCAGCAGAGCATGGCAGAGTAGGTTGAGGGCTAAGCAGGCTTTTCGCTGCCTTAATCTAGAGGACACCAGGCTGGGAACAATCTGCTCTGTGCTGGTCCCCAGTGCTGGCTGGCACTGTGCTGGCTCTTGGGGTGTTCAACTGTCCCGAGGACTTTTTTTTTATAGACCCCAAGTCTGTCTCCACTGGCCTTAAATGAACATTTGTCTAGGATACTCTCAGCACCTGGAAAATAGTCCTCATTTCAAATTTTAACAGATACAGTCAAATCTATCATTTGTCATTTTCAGAGACAACTCCAGGCATTTCCAATCCCTCCCCCCACGCCCCAACACTCCAATCATTTGATGTGTGTCCACCGGTAGGCTGGAAGCATTCTCCCTCCTCCGTTTCTATTCCAGCCTTAATTTTGGTTGTGAGTTGCCTGGTTATTACTGTGTTTATTTTGTTATTACTGTGGAGTTGTTTTTCTTTTTCTTGTTGATTGACATTAATTTTTGACAGTTACATGTGTTGAAAACATTTTCTGTGCCAACTGGAATTTCAATCAAGATTTTTTTACCTGGAGGCCTGGGGAGATGGCTCAGTTGGCACAGTGGTCATCATGCATGCATGAGGACCCAAGTTTGGATCTCCAACATCCATGTACAAACTGGGCATGGCAGTGTGCACCTATGTCCCCAAGACTGGGGAACGGGGAGCAGGGGAAAAGGAACGTACCTGGACTTGCTGGTCAGCCAGTCTAACTCAGTCTGTGAGCTCCAGGTTCAGCGAGAGACCCTGTCTCAATAAACAAGGTGAGGAGAGAGAGAAGAAGACACTGATGGTGACTTCTGGCCTCCATATTGGCTGACTTGCTGGTCAGCCAATCTAACTCAGTCTGTGAGCTCCAGTTTCTCAATAAACAAGGTGAGGAGAGATAGAAGAAGACACTGATGGTGATTTCTGGCCTCCATATTGACACATAGACATGTATGTAGACCTGCCCATACATGCACACACATACAAAAAAATAAGAAAGCAGACTTTTACCTAGGTTAGCTCAATGCAGCCATTTTTTCTGGGCAGTCCCTTCTTGGACCAGAGATGTCTGGATGTCATGAGTAAATGAGTCATCAACCACCCAGTGAGTGGTGGCCAGGTGAAAGCATCCTTCCAGGGCTATGAGCACCCTTCCAGGGCTGTGACCACTTCCAGGCGATGAGCCCTGGCCCACAATACTCTTTCTCCCACCATTTTACGACTCCTGATTTTACGACTAAGCCCCTAGCTGATTACTTACCTTTATGACATCATGACCAAATGACTGAGCAAAGCACCTTCAGAGAGGAAGGATTTGCTTTGTTTCAGGCCAACACCTCTTAGCTCTGTGCTTCCAGGCCTGTGCTGAGGAGGAACATCATGCTGTCAGAGTGTGGCAGAGGCCGTTCACCTTTAGATACATGGGAAGCTGGGGACCAGCTAGGCCTTCAGACACCTTCAAAGACGTACTCTTGTGATTCACTGCCACCAATGAGGCGTATCCCCTAAAGTTTCCAGAACCTTTCAAAATGGCACCACCATCCGGAAACATGGGGAACCAGGGTTCAGCACGTGAACCTTTGGCTGCATTTCACACACAAGTGTTATTCTTACTGTTGCTGTTGCTCTGTTGAGTGTGGTTTGTCCCTTGTGCAAATCATTGAAATGAACTCTCATTATGAGATTTTAGGAAGTGGGAACTTTAAGAGGTAATTAGGTCTCTGCTCTCATGTAATTAATGGATTGGTGAATTAATGGGTTCATGAGTTAATGGATTGATGGGTTAATGGGTAATGTTGAGAGTGGGTCTGTTATAAAAGCCACTTTGAGTGGGTCTTCTCATAGTCCCTACCTCTAGCCATCACCAGATGTGGCCTTTTGACCTTGGGCCAGAACCCTGAACCCAAATAAACCTCTTTTCTTTATAACTTAACCAGTTTATGGTGAAGCGTCATTAGCAACAGAGAACAGACTGAGATGACTACTACCATGATTATTAGATATGAATTCATGGAGTTGGAGAGATGGCTGAGTGGTTAAGCGCACTGGCTGCTCTTTCAGAGGACCCAGGTTTGATTCTCAGTACCCACATGGTAGCTGACAACCATCTGTAGCTCCAGGTTTCAGGTGATCCAACACCCTCTTCTGGCCTTTGCAGGGCATTACATGCATTTGGTGGGCTTATATACATGCAGATAAAACACTCAGGCACATAAAGTAAAAATAATGAAATACGTTTTTAAATGAATTCATAGTGAAGCTTTGTTCTTGCAGACCAGCGCCTGCTGCTTTAGGGACATTACTTTGCTTAGTTCTCACCAACACTCTGGGAGCTAGCATTGCCTTCCATCCTCTGATCTTGGCTCAGATATCACCTCCTCAGGGACGTCTTCCTGACATCCTTTGTAAAAGGGGACCACAGCTCTTGATATCCGGTGTGTGTCCTTCACTATCCCGGTCACGTGCTTATCCATTTGCTAGACTGGAAGCCACGGGCAGGCAAGGACTTCCCCATGGTACCTGACACACAGCAGGCATCCTCTACATACTTGTAGGACGAATTCTCATTTCATGGAGAGGAAAGCTAAGCTCAAAGAGGTGACCAGTTTCCCAAAGTTTGCTGCCAGAAGAGGCAGAAGTGGGATGCAGATTGGGTCCTTTGGGCTCTGACAGTTTCCATGCCAGTGCAGTTTAGGAATTTCTTGACTGGGGAGAGGTGCTGCCTGCCAGAGTTCTGTCTAAAGATGCTCTCCAGTCAAAAGTGATGCTTCTCACCAGGTTTCATAAAAGCATATCATGTAGCCTACTTGGTCTTTCAAAGCATATGTTTTGGAAGCCATTTTGAAGTTCAGGTGAGCAAGATCTTGCCTGGTGAGAGTCCCCTAGCCTCTCTGATGGGAAAGGCATCGCACAGAGTTGCCATTTAGGGCCAAGGGTCAGAGAGGCTTTCAGAAGATAAAGCCTAAGGATTTGGACAATGAGAACGTTAGGAACAGCCACCAACTGACCTCTATGGGCAAGAGCCCATAATGTTCTGGGGCTGTAGTGGGTCCGGAAGGAAAGAGCTTGCCTCAGGTTTGGTGAATCTGTAGTCTTCCTCTGTGATTTTCTCCCTCAGTTCAGTGTCTTTGCACAGATTTTTTTCTCCATGGCTTGGGACTTCATTTCCCTTGGAAAACCCATAGTCATTTTTGGGGTCTCAGCTTAAATGTTCCCTTGGAAGGGTCTTCCCCGACTGGGGGAAGGTGGGCTCTGATGGTGTTCTGCACTTTCTCCTGACGGATTCCACTCCAAGATCAGGAAGCAGCCTTGCTCACTCTCTACACCTGGCTCCTGGCTGGTCCAGAGATCAATGCGGATTACTGAGTTCATAAGGGTGGGTAGGTGTTGCCATGAGAAGGGACGAGATCCCAGAAAGAGTTCCCTCTCTCTCCACCGGAGAGACACAGCAAGAAAGCGGCCATCTGCAAGCCAGGGAGAGTCTTCAGGACACATGGAATCCTCTAGCACTTCCATTTTGAGATTTCAGCTTCCAGAAGTATGAGAAAATGAACTTCAGTGTCGAAGCCAACCACTCTGTACTGTTTTATTATGTCAGCCTAAGCAGATCCCAAGACCAATCATGTTGCCTAGAGAAACTGAGGCAGCTCCTCAACTCCTTGCCCTACCTACGGCATCTCTGTTTCTTAGGGATGGCTGGCCTGGGGCCAGCGGCTGTGGCCAAGGAGGGTTCAGCTGCCATCATGTTCCACCTCTGAGTCCTGGTGGTCTGTGTAAGACACTTCCTGTTGGACATCATTAGGGACAAACACCAGCAGCATGCCATTTCTATGCTTAGCACACTGTTTAATTGGGCCATTGGCAACAGTTTCAAAGGAGTCAGACTGAATAACAGTGGAGTATGTCTAGCTATCAGGAAGAAATTAGGATGTATCAGCATGTAGGTAGCGCAGGGTACTGCCAAGTCCATTAACAACGCACACCTACCTCAATTGCTCTCTTTAGGTGGGGACCTTGTTTTGATTTTCTGGAGGAAGTGTTGCTTTTAATTATGTTCAGTTTTACAGAACGATGAAATATCAATGGGAGACTCTAAATACACTAGCAATTCTTGCCTAAACTCTCATCCTGTGATATCGACTGCTCTGCCATTTTCGATTCTTTCTTGAGTGTGAGGACCACTGTGCCACCTCTGGCCTCTTCCCTGTAGTGGGCATAGGTGCTCAAGATGTGCCTGTGCCCCACAATAGGGGCTAGCCTAGACTATGACTAAAGGTCAATGCCTGCATGACCCTTACCTTAGGCTTTTGTAAGGACTCACACTGGAACTTAATCACCACTTCAGAGGAAGTGGGTCTTCAGGAGGTGAGTCTTGAGGCGGGAGTCCTCTAGAACAGGATCAGGTGTCTTTCACAAGAAGACTTGCTGAAGAAAGTCTTCAGCTGTGAGATGGCACTGGCTTCTCCCCAGTGGAGAACACAGCCTCGGGTACCACCTTGGAAGCAGGTGGCAACCCCCCTCAGTCGAGTGGACCAGCCAGACAGCCTGGATGGTGACCTCCTCAGTCACCAGGATGGTGAGAAAACTAAGCTTGGTCCTTTATGAGTTACTCAGTTTCAGACATCTTTGTTATAGCAGCGCAAAGTTGCCTAACACAACACCTGGAGCGTCACGAGCTCATGTCCAGTTCAAGACCAAGTCTCTCTGTATGACAAACTGTGCTTCATCCCTTCCTCTTTCCAGTTTCAGCACAGCTGTGGTGGACAGCTCCTCATCCCCAGCAGCACCCATCTTTCTCCTAAGCACTTGGAAAACTCTGCTTGCTTTCTCCATAGCTACACCCTGTCATGTGGTGACCACTTGTAGTCCTGAGCGTGTAAGTCAGTTCATTTAAGTGACATAAAATTAAAAATAAGTTACTCAGTGGCATTGGCCAGAGTCACAGATGGCCAGCGGTAATTGCATCAGATGGCACTGTCAAGGAACAGTTCTGTTATCCCAATAGATCTCCAGTAGACAGTACTGCTACAAAGCTTCAGAGTCATTCAGCTCCACGCACATGAGGCACAGAAATGCTGGGGGGCTTGAGCTGTTTGATGAGAGGCCGACGAGCTCTTCTGCCATCGGGGAATGGGCATTAGCAGATAAACTTCCCCCGTGGGGAGGTTCTGCTCCTTGACTTTTTCTTGCTCTTTGGGAGATGGTCTCTTGCAGCAGGATTGAGACCCAGGTGCCCACAGGACTAACTGCTCCTTAGCACTTTGGGATGGTTTGAATGAGGAATGTCTCCCATAGGCTATGAGTATTTGAACACTCAGCCCCCAGTTGGTGGCGCTGTTTGCAGAGGATCCTGAACCTTTAGGAGGTGTGACCTTACTGGAGGAAGCATGTCACTGGGGTGAGCTTTGAGAGTAGATAGCCTTGTCCATTTCTTCCCGCTCTGCTTCCTGTGCCGGTTTCTGTATGTGAGCGCTTAGCTTTCTGCTCTGGCTGCGTCCTGCTGCCATGCCTCCGCACCATGGTGGATCCGTGTACCTGTGGAAGTGTGAGCCCAATAAACTCTTCCTTCTATCAATGGCCTTGGTCATGGTCATGGTGTTTTATCAGAGCAGCAGAAAAGTAACTGACACATACACTTTGCTGGTTCATGGCGCCTTCCTGCCTCAGTTTCCCTATCCCTCACCTGTGCTTCCCGGGACCACCTCCTAAACCAGCCGTCTGCATCCAGGGCCTTGTGGGAAGGCCCTGCATCTGTGGTCTGTTTTCAGGGGAGCCCTGACCAAGAATTCCTAGAATTAACCAATTCCTCACCGCCCTCACTGCTTCTGTCTCTGTGTGGAGCATGACCTTACTCAGGGCTGGTGACAGTCTACTGATAGGTCCCCTGCCTTCTCTTACCGTCTATCAATTTCATACCAAAGGACAAATATGGACCACCTCATCAGTCCCATGTCTGAACCCTTCAGTAATTTTCTGTTATAGGATAAATCATGTCCTCTCATCCCTGTGTTCAAGTTCTACGAACACAGAATGCGATGGCTCTGAAGACCCAGCCTCAATAGAGACCATTTAAGTTAAATGAGATCATCAGGGTGAGCCCTAATCCAATAAGACTCACGTTCTTGAATAAAAAGGGGAAATTCAGACATGGGTTGGAGATGAAGTGTCCCCAGAATGCTCAGGTGTTGAAAGCTTGGTCTCCAGCTGGTGGAGCCAGTTATTGAGAAGTGATTGGCTCACGAGTGCTTCGACCTAAACAGTGGGTTAACTCATTGCTGGATTCACGGTTAAATGGACGTGGTGGAGGTGTGGGAAGTAGGCCTCATGGAGGGAAGTGGCTTGTCTTTGAAGGTGCTTCTTGTCCTCTGTCTCCTGCTCTGTGAATCTTTTTCTGGCTGCCACAAGGTGAGCAGCCTTCCCTCCCATCCACTCCCATTGCTATGATGCCACCATAGGCCCAGCAATGGGAGCCCTTGACTGTGGGCTGAACTTTCTGAAACCACGAGCCAAAATAAATAATTCTTCCCTTAGTTGATTTTCTCAGGGACTTGCCAGTATGACAAAAGGAAAAAAGAAAAAAATCATCTAATATATTTTTCATACAGAAAAAAGGCTCCACCTACAGGCCGAGGACAGCACAGCAAGAAGGCGCCACCTACAGGCCGAGGACAGCACAGCAGGAAGGCTCCACCTACAGGCCGAGGACAGCACTGCAGGAAAACGCCACCTACAGGTTGAGGAGAGAGGCCTCAGAAGAAACCCACCTGGAGACAATTTGACATTATACTTCCAGTCCTTCCTTAACAGTGAGAATGTTTCCACGTTTAATTCACCCAGTCTGTGGTACTTTGCTGTGTAGCACAAGCACTGAATTCCTTTCCCTCTGATGGAGGGAGCATGTCTAGGTTCCTTTAAGCATCTGAAGCCTTGTTCACATCCCGGTTCTTCATGACCCCTGCTGAGCAATGGCAGGTGAGGGCCAAGTCAACCACTAGCTAAAATTGGGGTATCATCCATCCATCTAACTGCCAACATGATAAAGTCAGGACACCCTATCTTGCATCCAGAGCAGTTCATACTGAGGTTAGGACCTGGATGGGGGGATTTGTAGTTTTCAGCACAAAAGTCCTATGTGTGCTTTATCAGATTTATAGCTAAGTATTTTATTTGAGAGGATGAAGGCAATTATACTTTTAATTTCACTGTCCTTGTGTTCATCACTAATGTACAGAAATAAAATATATTTTTTTGATATAGGGCTTTACTATGTAATCTCAGGCTGGCCTTGAACTTGTGATCCTCCTGCCTCAGTCTTCTGAGTGCTGGGGATATTGTATATCTATCTTATGTTCTGTAAATTTGCTGAATTTAGTTGTAGGAATTTTATTTGTTGATTTCTTGGGACTTTTATGTCTATAGACCACAGAGATTGATTTATTTCTTTCCCTCTGAGCTGTATATTTTTTATTTTTCTTGCCTAGCTGAAAGCTTAGTTCACTCCAGCATGATGTTGGGTAGGAGTGGAGAGAATGGACATTCATGACTTTTTATTCATCTCATTGAGAAAGTATTTGGTCTCGTACCATTAAGTCAGTTCTGTTTGTGGTGGTGTGAATGAGACTGTCCCCTATAGGCTCCAAGTATTTGAATTCTTGACTCAGTTGGTGACATTATTTGTGGAGGTTCAGGCAGTGCAGCCTTGCTGAAGGAGCACATCATTGTGAGTGGGCTTTGAGAGTTCATAGCCTTGCCCCACCTCTACCTTGTGGTCTCATTGCTTCTTGTGCGTGCTTGAAGATGTGAGTTCTCAGCTTCCTGCTGAGGTTCCCTCTGCCTCTGTGCCCTCCACCTCTGCCACCATGATGGACTTTTATCCCTCTGGAATCATAAACCAAATAAACTTTTCCTTCCCTTCATCATGGTGTTTTATCACAGCCACAGAAAAGTAACTAATACATAGCTTGAGACAGAATATTACCATACAGCCCCGAGTGGTCTCAAATTTTCGATCCTCTTGTTTCAGCCTCCAGAGTGATGTGACTGTAAGCACGTGTCCCCACACCCAGCTCTCAGCTGACGTTTTTGGTATATGTTCTACATCAAATGGGCAAGTTCCTTTCTCTTTCTAGTCACTTAAAAACTGTGAATGAATATTGGATCCTGCCAAATGTGTTCATCAATTAATTTTCAAATGTTAAACCATCCTGAAATCCCTGGAATGAACTATATCTGATCAAGGTGCATTTTTTTTTTCATTTTGCTGAATTTTATTTGCTAATATTTTATTAAGGATTTTTGCATTCTGTATTCAGGAGGAGTACTGATGTATGGCTCTATTTTTGTTGCACTACCTTAGCTTAATATTAGCATCAGTGATATATTAGATTCATAAAATGAATTAGGAGGCCCCCTGGGTCCTGTTTTTAGGGAGAGAATTATATAGGTGTGTTGACTTTTCCTTATCTAGTTAATAGAATTTTACACTGAAACCCTAGGGGCCTGGAGACTCCTTTTGGGGAGAGTCTTGAAATTACAAATTCAACATTTTAAATAGTTTCATGGCTATTCAAATGATCTATTTCACACTGGACGAGCTACGGCAGTTTGTGCTTTTTATGGAACTTGGCATAGAACTTGCCAAATTTGTATGTGAGATGGTTCCATCATGCTCCTTCCTCCTTCTCTTGCTGATGTCTGCACAGTCTGTACTGGTGTCCCAGTTTCTTTCCGATGGTGATAGTTCGTGTCTTTCCTCTTGTAGTTTTTAGCAGGCTTCCCAGATGTTTGACACTTGGATTGAAATAGTCCAACAACTAACTTTTCATGTAGGCAACCTTGTCTATTATTTTTCTGTTTCCAATTTTATTGATTTATCTTCTTTTTCTTTCTTTAGATTTATTTTGATCTGTTTTCCAGGTTCTTGAGATGGAAGCTTAATTTGTTATTTTAAAGCTTTACTTTTTTCCTTGGGTGAGACTTTGATGCTATAAATATCTTTTCAACATTGCTTTAGTTGTGTCTATAAATTTTGTAAGACTGTATTCTCATTTTTCTCATTCTGAGCTTACTGCATTTTGAAATTTCCCTTGAGATGTTCCCTTTGACCCACAAGAGTTTTTAGCAGTGGGTTATTTAACTTCTTAAAATTTCATTGTTTCCTTTCTGTTACTGGTTTCTAGTTTTAGTGTTGAAGTCTTTGAACATACTCTGTATGAATTCAGTTCTTTTAAATTTATTGAGGTTTCTTTTGTGGCTTAGGGTATGATCTATTTAGATATTGTTTCATGTGTGCTTGAAATGTTGTACATATTGCTGGTATTTGGTGGAACAGTCTAGAAATGTCATGAAAATCCTGTTGGCTGATGATATTGTCGAGTTCTTCTATGCCTCTGCTCATTTTCTGACTAGTTTTATCAGTATTGATACCTTTGCTTATGTATTTGTCTATTTTTGCTTTCAATAGTACTAATTTTTGTCTTTGGTAATTTTTTGCTCTGAAGTCCACTTTACTATATTAATATATAATTGTTTTTTGGGTTAAAATTTGAGGACACATATTTTCCCAACCTCTTATTGTCAAACTGCCTATGTTGTTATATTCAAGGGCGATTTCTTGAAGTGAGCATGTGTTTGTATCATTCTGCCAGTCTCCATGTCTTTAAAAATGAAAAAAAATTTAAATTGTGTGTGTGTGTATGTGTGTGTGTGTGTGTCTGTGTGTGTGTCTGTGCGTGGGTATATGCATGTTAGTACAGGGCCCACAGAGGCCAGAAGAGGCATCAGATCTCCTGGATCTGGACTTACAAGTAGTTGTGAGCTCCCAGACATGGGCGCTGGGAACCAAACCCTGGTCCTTTGCAAGAGCAGTACAAATTCTTAACCAGAGAGTCATCTCTCCCGTCACCAGGCTCTGTCTTTTGATTGATGTATTTAGACCACTTACATTTAATGTAGCTGCTTATAAGATAAAGCCACGGCTTGCCATTTTAATATTTGTGTGATGGTTCTTTTCTATTTTTTCATTTTTACGTTTTCTTTTTTTCCTCTTCCTGTGGGTCTCTTGAATAATCTTTAGGGTTCCATTTTGGTTTATCTACAATATTTTCGAGAAGGCATTTGCTAACATCTGGATCTCAAATGTCCATCCTTCCAAGGGCCCATGTGTTAAAGAGGTTGTTATTCCCCAGAGTGGAGCTCCTGGGAAGCAGTGGAAGCTGTAAGCAGTGGCGTCTAGTGAGGAGTCTTTTGATCACCGAATTGCATCTTGAAGGCCATAACGGGACCCCAGCCTCGTCCTCTCTCTTGTTTTATTTTTACTTCCTGGCCATGAGCTGAGCAGTATTGCTGCACCCTTGCTCCCAGCATGATGTGCTGCCTTACCAGAGGCCTCAAAGGCATGGGGCCATCTGCTATGGCCTGAAATCTCGGAAACTGGGGCTGCTTCATGTTGGTGTTCTCAGGTAGCTGTGGCAGTTGCAGCTAACACACCCTGTTTGTATGACTCTTTTTAGTTGCTCTGGATCTTAGTTTTTGCACATAAGAGATAACAGTCTGGAATAAGAATTTCACCAGTGCGAGTGGAACGTTGACGCCTCCCTCTCTTTGGGTCCCCTCAGCCATCTTCTTTAGATCCTTACCTTCGCTACGTCACCTACAAACATTTACAACCATATTGGAGGGTGCTTTAATTTTTGAATCAACAGCCAAGCGTAGTTTGAAAACTGAGGCGAAGAAACAGCAGCATTTGCCCGTGTTCATTCCTTCGGGCTCCTTTCCTTTCTTTTAATTTTTAATTATTTTATTTATTTTTTTGAAACAGGGTCTCTCTGTCACCCCATCTGGTCTGGAATTCACTGTGTAGACCAGGCTAGCCTCAAACTCACAGAGATCCACCAACCTCTGCCTCCTGAGTGCTGGGGTTAAAGATATGAGCCACCACACACTGCATTTTTTTTTTTTTTAATAAACAGAGTTTCACTGTGTAGCCCAGGCTGGCCTCAGACTCACAGAGATCTACTTGACTCTGCCTCCCAAGTGCTGTGATAAAAGGTGTGCACCACCAGACCTGGCCCCTTTCTTTTTTTTAAAAAAAGAAGTTTTTATACTTTTTTTTTTCTTTTTCCTGAAAATAGATGGTTAATAAAGAATGTTCAAAGACTTGATTGTTGTTGTTTTTCCTTTTGCTGTTGTTGTTAAACACCAATACTTTGCTTACCTAAGCTGGTGGAAGGTGACATGGTCATTATGACTAATAATAGTTCCATTCTCCTCTGTCAGAGCTAAGTAATTACAAAGAAGCCAAGGAGCAGATAAGCCTCCTTTCCCTTCCTAGTCCCCATTTGATTCTTTTCTGTTCAGAGAACTTTCTGTGCTGTTGGTTTAAAGTAGACCTGCCTGAGACAAATCCCTTTCATTTTCTTTCGCTTGAAAGCACTCTGATCCCCTGAAGGACATTTCTGCTGTGTTTTCCTGATGGAATCTGGGGTCCACAGTTCTTTCCTTACACCACCAGACCAGTGCACAGGGGCTCCTGAGGAGAAACCCAGGGGCCTTCTGGATGCTTGTTCTCATAGCCCAGGGTTGCTTGTCTGTCTGCAAGATGACTTTTTTTCCTTTTTCTTTATTTTTCTGAAGTTGTTTCTTTGCTGAAACTTTCTATTTAATCGTCGGCTTCAAGTGTGTAGCCTGGACTGGTCTTGAACTCCTGATCGTCCTGTCTCACCCTCTCAGGTTCTGGGATCCCAGGCCAGCATCTTCACCTAGGCGGGTAATTCTCCTACGTTCATTGTATTAGTGATACCTTTGCTTATCTTTTCCATGCAAGCTGAGAGCTGTTGTGGTTTGGATGTGAAATGTCCCTTGCAGGCTCATGTGCTGGTAGATCTGGTCACTAAGAAGTGATTAGATCATGAGGGCTCGGACCTAATCATTGGATTATTCCACTGATTGTTTCATAACTCACTGGCCTTATGGGAGGGGTGGAAACTGGGAAGGGGCTCTCGGGGGACTATTATCCCTGCCTGTTTTAGGCTTGGCTCTGCTTCCTGATCTAGTATGATGTGAACAGCTGTTCTCTGCCACACACTCCCACAGCTATGAGATTCTGCTCAAGTGCATGGGGCCAAGTGATTATGACTGAACCCTTCGAGATCATGAGCCCAAACAAACCTTCCTTTAATGTGCTTATGCCAGGCATTTTGCTCATAGCAGTGGAGGAGCAGCCATATTAGAGGGGTGGCCCCCCGGGGACTCAGTGTCATGGGGCAGTCACGACGTTCCCGACTTGGGCAGTGATAGGTATCTCACTGTTGAGTACAGTCCAGGCTTGCCCTATGGTCTTCTTAATGGTGTAGATGCGAAGAGCTGTTCCTAGCCCAGCTTCTTGTCTGAGCTACCCTCAGAGAGGGGTCTGCTGGGTAGCAGCCTCGTCTCCACTCCTCCTTAGCTGGGGTTCAGGGTGGGCCCAGCATTCCTCTGTGATGCTGGCCAGAGTGTGCTCTTGTCTAAGACATGCTTTCATTGTCTGGATGCCCAATTTCTGTTTCTGTGACTGCAAAGAGCCAGCTTTCATCAGGACTTTTTACTTGGCTCTGAAGATGTGTCTGGATGGATGGCTGCATTAGCTTCAAGTCTTGGGAACGTGAGGCAGAAAGAAAACCTAGGAAACCCCAGTGGGCTGCTCCTTGGCTCCTGATTCCTTAATCCTCCCTCTGTCCGGCAGAACCTAGGATTGCCTGGTATAAAACAGCCAGAAGTTTAGTTGTGCTTGGTTGTGGTTGAGGGTAGAATGAGGAAAACATGCTGACTTCATTTTCCCAGAAGCCTAAGTCAAGAAATATTGTAACATTTGTATGTGTGTGTGCAGGCATGTGCCTGCCATGCTGTGTGTGTGTGTGTGTGTGTGTGTGTAGGTCAGAGGACAACTTTGTGGAGTTGATTCTCTCCTTCTACCTTAACTTGTGTGTGGATTGAACTCAGGTCACCAGGCTTGTGTGACAAATACTTTACCTGATGAACTATCTTGCCCACCTTCTCCACGTCTAAAAAAATGTTTATTCTCTGTTTTCATTTTATATGCATGAGTATTTTGCCTGCACATATGGGCTCCACATACATGCCTGTTGCCCACAGAAGCCAGAAGAAGGTACTGGATCCCTTGGAATTAGTGTTAAAGATGGTTGTTAGCCACCATGTGGGTGCTGGGAACCAAATCTGGGTCCCCAGCAAGAGCAGCCAGTGATCTTAACTGCTGAGCCATCTCTCCAGCCCCCTCCATCTTATGTTTGGAGACAGGGTCTCACATATCTAGAGCTCACCAACTGGCTGTACCGGCTGACCGGCAGTCCCAGGGCCTGCCTGCCTCTGTCCCCACCAGCAATGCTCCCACATCTGGCTTTCACATGGGTTCTGGGAATCCAAACTCAGTTCCTCATGAGTGCACAGAAAGCACTTTACCCACTGAGTGGTCTCCTCAGCCCCTGGGGTAATTTATATTTTTAAAATAAAAATTAATACAAAAGAAATCCAGGGCTGAGCAGGATACAAACATTTAAAATAAATCCTGGGTGGGCATGGTTGATTTCCCTTTCATCCCATGCTCTAGCAGACTTGCCCCCACATATGTGTACCAATCCTGTCTCTGTTTAAAATGTTTTTGTTGTATTTGTCAAGGACCCTTTGCATTAAATTTTATTTAAAAATATTACATGAAAATGTTGAGCATGACTTTTGAACTTTTGGGGATCCTCAATTTTTTAAATTGAGGCAAATGCTTTATTGGCCTTTATTGGTCCTGGTTCATGTGACTTTGAATATACACACCTTGGCGTGGCAGTGGCCCCTTGGTTGGGCACGTGTTATGAGAGTGTGGGTCAGGTGGCCTCATCTGCCCTGCCCGGAAACATGTGGGAGTCATTCCCTGCTCTTCCCAGGGCAGATGGGGCTGCTGGGACCTCCCCTCCTGGCCGCAGGGAGACCCAGACTTCAAAGCTCTCAGAGAATGCCAAAGCAGTTCTGTGATGCCGATTGGCAGCATTTCGTAAGTAGACTAGAAACAGCCATTCAGTGAATTGATTCCCTGGTAAACTGGCCGTTTGGGAAATTGATTTTCTACGCATGTGTGAATGTTCCCGGAGAGGACATTGTGGCCATGAACCTGAAATCCTCCCCAGGGATTTCCCTGCTCACTACACCTCACCCTCCTGAGCCTCTGTCCTTCTGTCTGAACCTGACTGCAGGTGTCCCAGGGGGTGGTGAAGTGGGACTGAGTGACAGTGACCGAGAAGCACAGAGTCAGGGAAGGTCTCCAAGAGTGACACTGAGCAGGGTGTCCCTGGCCCAGAACAGTAGCCATGAGGACTACAGGGAGGAGGTCATACTTCGTTAGATTTCTGCCTCTGCCACTCTGGGCTGGGGGCTCTGGGCTGGGCCATGTGGTCTTGTACAACCTCAGTTTTCTCATCTGTGAAATGAAAAGAACATAATGCCCAGCTCTAAGGACTGATGGGAGAAAAGAGAAGTGGGTTTGGTTTGCCTGCTCTTCATTTCTGAACCGGTGCCATCAATGCTGAGCCCCAGGCTGCGCCCCAGGCTGAGCCCCAGCACTAGCTGGTAAGCAAAGGAGGTAGTGGGCACCGCCCAGTGGAGAGACGACAGTGAGTAAAATCAAGAAGTCTACATGATAGGCAGGTGCCAGTTCATGAAGACGGAGACTTGAGTGTGGGAAGATGCAGGGGGGAGCTGGTGCAAAGGCTCTGGGGTAACGGGTGTGCTGGGTGCGTTTGAAGGAGGTTAAGAGAGTAGAATCAATACTGGACTTCTGCACAGAGAAGTCAGCATCATGGAGCTGGATATTGCTGAACTGAAGCTTTATTGAGGTCTGAAGGTCAAGACACAGGAGGCTGGCTCAAACCTGTTCTCCCGATCAACAGAAAGCAAAGGCATTTAAGCAGCCTAGGGAGAGGAAATAAGAAAGCTGATGATTACGACGGAGTTCGGGTAGAATCTCTGTCTGGGTGGAACTTGTCGGAACTTTGTGACCTTGGAGCTTCCCTCTGTCTTTGACTCTGATTTGCGGACCAGGAAGCTGTGGACCTGCAGCTGTGAACCCTCCTCAGGCTCCTCCAGGCTCTCAGAGTCACTGTAGGTCAGGCCCTAAGCTTCTGCACCTGGATCCTGAAAAACAGCTTGAACAGATGTTTAGGAGTGGAGACATGCTTCTTTGTGTTTGTGTTTCAGAAGGAAGGCAGAGTGGGAAGCAAAACCAGCTCAGAGCAGCCAGGTGCTCCCGCGCTCCTGGGTGAGGTGGAAGCCATGGGGGCAGAGGAGGAGCACAGGCGGGCGCAGGTTGGCCAGCTCCATCTGCACAGGGGTGAGGTGAGTCGAAGTAGGCAGAGCACTGAGGCAGGTCAGTGAGGATGCAAGAGGTGGGGACCAGGTTCGGGAGAGGCAGGAGGAAGCCGTCCTGATGGTCTGGGCACGGTGGTGCACGCCTTTAATCCCAGCACTTGGGAAGCAGAGGCAGGTGGATCTCTGAGTTCCAAACCAAGCTGGTCTACGTAGTGAGTTCCAGGCCAGGCAGGGCTACATAGTGACACCCTGTCTCAAAAAAACCCACAGACAGACAAAAACAGGTCCCGGCACTGGGGAGATGGCTCAACAGGTAAAGTACTTGCTATACAAGTCAGAGGCCCAGAGTCTGGGTCCACATCATGCTAGTAGATGCCCAGTGCACATGGTGGTTACCTGTAATCCCAGCTCCAGAGGCGGAGACAGGTTCCCTGCAGCAGGCTGGCTCGCTAGACCAGCTCAGTAGGTGAGTGCTGGCTTCAAATGGGTGACTCTGCCTCAATATATAAGGTGAGGAGCAATTAAGGAAGACATCAGTGTCAACATCTGGCCTCTGCACACACACCCCACTATAAACATGCAAAGTGCACACATGCACATGCAAATAAAAACCCATGGGAAAAAAAAACAACAACAAACAAACCAATGTAAACCAGGTTTCACAGGATCTGGGAACGCCTCAGACATGGTAGTGAGGTTCTCAGGGGGTGATCTCATCCAACCCAGGAGACAGCCCCATCCTGGAACCCTGCAGTAGGTTTTGTGCTCCAGGTGGTAGTGACCTTTGTCCAGAGGCTCCAGATGTTGGCCTCTGAATAGGACATGGGCAGCAAGTTACTCTGACAGCTCTGGGTGTCCGCATCAGAGAAAACCCGCCCCTTCTGTAAAAGGATCTGCTCTGTGGGGACAGTATGAGCCAGAGCACACCATGGTGTGGGTGTGACACCCCGAATCTCAGTACTGGCTTTCCACGGAGCTGGAGGGATACAGCCTGGACACGGGAAGGGTGGCACCTCAGCTGCTGGGGACACACACTGCTGCTGAGTCCCATGGACCCCTCAAAGTGGCTGTGCTTGCTGGGAGCCACTTCAACCACCAGGAACTGCTCTGCCTAGAGGCAATGAGCAAGGACAGGCTGATGAGGGGGACACGAAGGCCTGGCCCACAGTGATGTTGAAGAGCCCCCAATTCCAGGACTTACGGGGGTTTAGCAGTAGCCCGGGGTCGCACTGAAATGGCAGAAATCTCTCCTTTTTGTTCAGGCTGATCTTTGCTTTATCCTGTGTTTTCGCCCAGGTAATCCCACTGCAGCCAACCAGGCGGAACTGTCTCAGGCGGTCAGTTTCAGGGAGTGCAGGGTTTCTACACTACCGGGAAACTTACAAGTAGCCAGACAGCACATCTTCCCACCCAGCCCAACTGGAACTTTTTGTTAACTGAAAACCTCTTTGTTAACTGACCTGGCCCTGGTCTGGTGTAACTATGGTGATCTGATATAACTATGGTTATTGGCTTTGCTCCGGGCATGATGTAATTGCGGTTTTAAGCTTTATAAACCCTGCCCTGCTTCTCCTTGGGGTTGAGAGTTCTTTTGTTCATTAGCGCCCTCTCTGATTGTCAGCTATTGATAAGGGATTCCTAGTCCAACCATCACTGTGTGGCGCTCCTCTCTGCATCTCCCTCGGCATTACAGCACAGTGCCCATCTTGCCCTCTTCACTTCTGTGTGGCATCCTGAGGCCACCCCGCCAAACTCTCCCATCCCAGGCCTGTTTCTGAGCCCTAAGCCAGCACCATGGTTTCTGACATCTCCATCCTTGACTTGTCCAGGACTGCATGCATCCTTGACTCTCCTTGTTGTATCACATCTGTGACTCCTCCAGCCTTCCTCTTCCGGGGTCTGGAGTCCTTACTGTCCCAATTCTCTAAGCTGAAAGTACAGGTGGACATCACCTGATTCCCTTCCTCCCTGACCTCCCATTGCCTAGTCTATCATGGTGGCACTCAAATCCATTGGTTTCTCTATCTTCACTCACTGGTCTAGAAAGTTCCTTAAGAGCCATTCAGATTTGTTTTCTGGTTATCTCCTTACCTACACACACACACACACACACACACACACACACACACACACACACACAGAAAGAGAGAGAGAGAGAAAGAGAGAGAGAGAGAGAGAGAGAGCGAGAGAGAAAACCTGGTACCTATCTTTACTTCAAAAAGACTGTGTGGTTGGTGGGGATGGGGTAATCATGAAATGGATTCTGTAGTTCTGTTTCTTTTTTTTTAAAGTATTAAAGTATTTTTTCTTATGATTCTGTTTTTTTAATTATTAAAAATATTTTATTTGTTGTGTTTGAGTGTAGTGTCTGCACCCATATAACTAACAACCAACTGTAACTCCAGTTCCAGGGGATCTGATGTCATCTCTGGTCTCTTCAAACATTGCATTCATGGGTGCCCTTACATTCATGTAGGCAAACCTCATATGCCTAAAATTTTTTTTTAAATTAAAATTTAAAAAAGATACAGAACATTTGGTCAGCCACAGATCCTTCCCCACCCAGTTCACACTCCTCAGAGGTAACTATCCCATGGTCTCACCACCATGTAAGTTTTTCTGTAAATTGAATCACAAGCCCCGCATCCTTTTGTAGCTAGCTTCTTTTGAGGAATATTATATTGGTGAGATTCACCTGTGTTGTTGTGTCGAGTAGTGCCTTGTCCTTTGATTACAACTATACAGTATTCCATTGCATGAATATATTACCATTTATATGCTTGTTTTACTGCTGAGGGATGTTTTTCAGTTTGGGACCACTGTGAATATTTCTATGTATTCCTTTTGGTGGAGATAAGCACAAACTTCTCTTGGGTGGGAGTAGAATTGCAAGATCTTAAGGTGGCGGCTGCATGCAGTGCTGGAAGATGCTGCTGAAATGTCCCCCAGTGGACATGCCATTTCACACTCACACTGGTAGGAGACGAAACTTCCCAGAATGGCATAGTCTTGCCATCGTCAGATGTTCCGATTTTAGCCATTTTGGGGAGAGTGTGTTAGATTCTCAGAGTCGTTTTAAATTATGTTTGTCCAGTGATCAGCAACATATATGTATATTTTTTTTTGAGATGTAGTCTCACTATGTAGCCCAGGCTAGCCCTGAACCCACTATATAGCCCAGGCTGGCATCAAACCCAGATCTTCCTGCCTCAGCTTCTCTAGTGCTGGGATCACAGGTGTGTGTGTGTGTGTGTGTGTGTGTGTGTGTGTGTGTGTGTGTGTGTGTGCCATAGCATCTGTGTAGGGGTCAGAGGAGAGGACTACTTGCTGTATCACATCTGCGACTCCTCCAACCTCCTTCTCCTGGGGCCTGTGGTCCTTATTGTCCCAATTCTCTAAGCTAGAAGCACAGGTGGGCATCACCATCTCCTTCTACCATGAGAGTCCTGGGAATCTAGCTCAGGTCATCAGACTTGGTGGCAAGCCCCTTTACCCTCTGAGACATCTCAGTGACTCATTCATTACTGACCCAGTAATTCATTAACATGTTTTTCTTTTGTGACTGAGTGGATGCCAGAAGAGAGTGTTGGAGCCCCTGGAACTGGAGTTACAGTTGTGAGCTGCCAGGTAGGTGCTGGGGACTGAACAGGGTCCTCTGCAAAAGTGGTAAGTACTCTTAACTGCTGAGTCATCTCTCCAAACCTTCAGCAATACATTTTTACTGTTGTAGCTCCTAAAGATGACCTGTCCTTGCAAACCTAAGGTGTCTGACCAGTGGAGGACTATTTCCCCATTTTATCCAATAATTCCCAAGCAGATGCTGGGGGCTCTTGAGTCAGGAGAGAAGTTGCATGCTGAGGGCTGAGGCGGGAAAGCTTGCTGTTGCTGTGATGCTTGGGGAAGGAGCTGTCTTTGCTGGTGTTCCCCATGCTACAAATTCTGTCCTATGTGTAGCTGGCGCATGTCATCTCCTTGTGTGGTGAGGAATCATGGGGTAGCTGAACCCATGTACTGAGGTTATGTCAGGGGTGAGGCTATGTCATCCCAAGCTATCTGTTGACTGGATCCATCAAGATGGGTCCTGGGGGCCTTGTTCTAAGAGGCTCCCAGGAAAGCAAGTAGCACCTCTCCAGTGGGAGAGCAGGAGAGGCCAGAGAAGTGTAGACAGTCAGACAGAAGTTTCTCCCAATCTCATCTTGGAAACAACAGCCATCACTTTTGTCATTTTTTGTCTTTGGAGTTGTCATTGGGCGCTGCTGACAGTCCAGGAGGATGGGAACTGTGCTGGTTAGCTTTAGTTGTCAACTTGACACAAGCTGGAATCATCTGGGAAGAGAATTACAGTGGAGAAATGATCTAGATCAGGTTGACCTGTGGGTGTGTCTGTGAGGGACTGTCTTGATTGTTAGATGTAGGAGGGCCAGTCCATTATGGGCAGCACCATTCCCACCGTGACTTCCCTGAAAGGATTGACTGTGACCTGGGATTGTAAGGCAAGTAAATGCGATCCTCTCTTATGTTTTTGTCAGGATTATCTGCCATAGCAACAGACAGGAACCTTGAACCAGGGCCACAGGAGGCCATGAGCCTCAGGAGATATGGATACCATGAGTCACCTGGGACCTGCTCCACTCTTCTGGGCTGCCTTCTCCCTAGAGTGGGCCCAGCACCACATTGGTACTTAGTGGCCTACCCCAACATTCCAGACTGGCCCAGAGTGTGATAGCACTGACCGAAGACAGGGCCAATCAGGCTTTGGACTGAAGATCCTGGGGCCCTCCAAAGAGAGAAAGAAGCTGAAAGTCAGTTCTCAGAGAGGCTCGGGAAGCAGACTCAGGATGGGACAGGAACACACAACAATAGAGTTCAAGAGAGAAGGGAGGCAGCCTGGGAAACCGTTCTGGCTGTGGTCAGCTGCTGGCCAGAGCACCACTGGATCTAGCAGACTTGCTCTGTCCCCACAGCAGCTTCTCCTCGCTGTCAGCTAACTTGAGTGGACATTTCCTCTGCATCTGAGGAGACTTGGGAGAGAGTTATTTGTTTCTTTTACGCCCCTTTTGTTCTTTAGTGACTCTGAGAAGGTCAGATGAGAACTGGAAAGCGGAGCTCATGTTTGTTGCTCCCTGGTCACTCACCATGTCCTAGGCTCCAATGAGTTCAGCTCAGACATGTGACAAGGCCCTATGAAGGAAGGACTGGTGCTACCCTGATGACAAAACAAGGCTCAGAGTGGTTAATTAACTGGCCAATGAGCTGACCAGAGGTGGCTCAGCTTATCTGCATTGTGGGCTGGTTGGGTTCTGAAGCCTGGATCTTTTTTCTTTTTAAAGCAGAATTTCTTAAAAAAAATTATTTATGCTGGTTTTGGTGGCACATGCTTTTGATCCCAGCTCTTGAGAGACAGAGGCAGGCGAATCTTTGTGAGTTCAAGGCCAGGCTGGTCTACATAGCAAGTTCCAGGCCATCTGGGGTTACAGGGAGACCCTGTCTCAGAAAGACCAAAATAAAATAATTTATTTAAATTTTGTGTTTATGTGTACTTTACCTGCATGTATGTAAGTGCACCGCAAGAGGTCAGTACCTATGGAGTCCAGAAGAGGGCATCAAATCCCTCGGAACTGGAGTTTAGGATGGTTGTTAGTGGCCACGTGGGTGCTGGAAACCGAATCTAGTCCTCTGCAAGAGCAGTATGTGCTCTTAACCACTGAGCCATCTCTGCAGCCCTAGCCCGGGTCCTGAATTTCTGCCACGCCCTCTGTCCACAATGAGGCTCACTGCCACTGCTGAAGCAATTGCTGCCCCTCTCTCCACGTGTCACTCACGAGACCTGGCGCATCCAGCCTGCTTCGCAGTGAAGAAGCACAGTCCCGGTGGGGACGGCAGAGGTTCTGCATTCTCTGCACTGGCCACCTCCAGCTTGGTCTTGTTCCTCTCTCCTTCCAGCAATGCCTTGCTCAAATGCTCTCTGGGAGTACTAAAATTATTCCAGAATGTTCTACTTGGTACTGTGGCAGAAGAATGAAAAGTACATAGAGATTAACATATGTAGGGCTGGAGAGATGGCTCTGTGGTTAAGAGCACTGGCTGCTGTTGTAAAGGACTCGGGTTCGATTCCCAGAACCCACATGGCAGCTTACAACTGTCCATAACTCCAGTTCCAGGAGTTTTGATGCCCTCTTCTGACCTCCACCAGGTGGTACGTGCACAACACGGGTGCACGTACATACACGCAGGCAATACACTCATACACATAGAATAAAAATAATAAATAAAATATAAGAAACCTTAAGATATGGAAGAAACACATGGCAGAGAAAGATGGAAGCCCATACAACCAACAGAGCATGCTCAAGAAAAGTCCTTGAGAAACAAAGAGGCAAGAGGCCGGCCCTACGAAGGGTCACATGCTTTGTGGCCTGGTGTTTTCTGTGGCCTTCTCCTCGGCTCACTAGCCCACTCTCATTCTCAAGATGACATCCTCTTAATAAACCATCTCTACATCTATTTAGAACCATGTGTCCTTGCTCCAGTCCTTTGCTGCAGAGCATCAGACCCTGGATGTTCCAGTGTGTGCCTCTCAGGACTCAGAGCTGTGCCTAGAGCAGCACTCGGTTCATGTCCCTAAAGATGCAGCTGCAATCCCAGGCAGCAGCTGTGGTGGTGAGGGGGAAGGTCCTGGCTTCTGCGGTGTGTGCAGAGCCGAGCTCAAGTTCCACTGCTCCCTGTGTATTGTAGACACGGCCAGTAGCTGGGCCTCTGACTCCCAATTTCCTCGACTGTAGATGGGAATGGAAAGTTATACCCTGTGGGTTTTTTTTTTTTAATAAGAAGCACGGAAGTAAACACAGCCTGTAGCCAGCCTCATGCTCCACAGGCAAGAGCTCCTTATTGTTATAGCTGCTTCTGGTCCAGGAGATCTGAATAGTGGGGAACCTTTAAGTCCTGTCTCCAAGTGGGCTCCATACTGGTGTGGAGTCCACGCTGGGGTTCTGGCTGCCGCTGTGTCCAGGAGGACCCCTGTCACCCTCATCCCCAGGACTGCCTGCTTAGCAAGCCCCGTTGTCTCTCGGATCTTGGAGGCAGGGTCCCTAGCTGTGAGGCCTCGTCTTGATGCTGAATGCAGAGAAAACAAATATTGTTTTAGAGGCATTAATAATTGAGAAGTTTTCAGCCGAGAATTGGCCAGCATTAGGGGAATTGAAAATTAAGACTAAGACACTAACTGCCTCCCACCCTGGTGAATAATTCATGTGGCCGGAGCCCACAGAGACCCAGAGGAATATAAGTGCTTTGCATCTGTTCTTCCCATTACTGCCCACTCTGTGCCCTTTGCTTTCTCTGGCCTCACTATGGGACAGGGCCATCTCATCTGGAGAGGCAGCAAGAGCCAGTGACACAGCAGAGTGCTGGCGGAGCTTTCAATGCCATCTTGTTGGCATGTTGCTGTGTGGTCTTCGATGAACTCAGTCCCTGAGTAGGCATCCCACCACCTACCAACTAATGGCGACATCTTGAGATTCAGTGATGGAAGGGACCTTGAGGAGCCACCCAAGCCTCGGCTCTCAAAGCTTTCGTAGGATGGCTGTTTGGCCCTTGTTCAGACCTCTCGCCCTTTCTTTTCTCTAGTGTATCTTTACTGTGGGTGTGCTCTGTGACAGTGTCCCAGTGCCAGGGGACACTTACAGTGTGGGGTGACCTAGACAAAGATGGAGGCAATCAGTCTCTGTGGGAGAGTGCCCAGCCTCAGTCTGCGGGTGACCAGTAAGGGTTTCCTGGTAGTGAGTGCACCTGGACTGAGTGCTGTGGGGGGAGTCCCTGGGAAAGAAATCTTTCTGGGGAGGGATATCTGAGTTGAGTTCTGAAGGAAGTGTAGGAAGTGGCCAAGGGGACGGAGAGAGCATATATCCCGGTAGGAACATTGGTAACACAAAGGTCCTGGGGTATATGCAGCTGAGGAATAAGAGG
The DNA here is from genome assembly GCA_035773235.1 of Eospalax fontanierii. Taxonomy (NCBI): domain Eukaryota; kingdom Metazoa; phylum Chordata; class Mammalia; order Rodentia; family Spalacidae; genus Eospalax; species Eospalax fontanierii. The sequence continues at coordinate 51,065,072 of CM069546.1, read as the reverse complement.
TCCCCAGATAGTGAAAGGATAGAGTTTATGTCGAGACCATGGTAGTTAGCTGAGACCAAGTCCTTGGTAGCCACGTGAAGAATTCTGTCCTTTTTCCTGAAAGTCAAGGCAAGTCAGAGGAGCACAGCCCCGTTCGTTCTGACGCTGTAATAGTGTGCACCCACCCACCTTTGCTGCAGCTCGGAAACCTGCAGGTTGGCAACATAGCTGGGCTCTGCCGGTGGTTCTTGTGGTCTGAGTGGGGCTCAGCTCACCTTCGCTGAGCTTGGGCGTTTGCCCGTTATCATGGTCCGCATTCCAAGTGTGATGGCCTGCAGCAATAGAAGCAGTTGAGTTCTTGATTGTTTCTGGCAGCCGTGTATTCTTGGCCAAGACCACTGGTGGCTCCTAGCTGTCCCCTCCCTGAGGAGTTCCTCTTGACAGGTGGGAACCACTTTGTATGGCCATTCTACGCTGTGTTCTAGCTGACCCAGCTAAGAAGTTAAAGCTGGAAACAGTTAACTCAACGTATGGGAGCGGAAAAGTTTGACGAGGGTATGGGTTTGAGAAAAGGCCGGCATGCACCTGGTTGCCATGGCTGCAGACACATCTGTGGCTTCTGTACTTTCTGCTTGGCTTGCTCCTGTACAGTAGGAGTTGTCAGAGGGACTCACCCACTTGGGAAGTTAAACTTTTCATCCCTAGATATGTTTTTTCTTTTTCTCCTGTATATACGGCTGACTCTGAGAAAGACCTGTGCTACACTTGGGACATATTGGCCCAGTGTGGTCATCAGCTGAGCAGGAAAGATTTTCTTTTGGCAGTATCTCAGGTCTGAGTGGTTTCCTTTGGTGAAACACCTCACAACAGCTTCACCTTTGTGTTAATTATGTCTCTGGCCACTGTGACAAAAATCTGACAGAAGTAAACGAAGGGAGAAAGGTTTCTTTTGGCGTCTGTTTTCAGAGGGTTTGGTCCACCATGTTGGGAAAGGCAGTGAAGCAGGTTTCCATCGGTGGTCATGGGAGCTTGTGGCAGAGGCTGTTCACATCATGATCCACCCGGAAGCAGAGAATGTGGGCCAGAGCTATGGGGCAGATATAACCTTCAAAAACCTGCCCCTCGTGACCTTATTTCTGCCAGCCGGGCCCCACCTCCTAAAAGCTCTGCAGCATACACCAGAGAAGCCCTGAGGTTGTGTCCCCACATTGCGAAAGGCTGACTGGGAGTGGGCTGGCTCTGGGATCTGAGTCTCACTCCAGAGCCCCAGTGAGATGAGGCTGAGCCAGTGTTAGGTGAGACCAATTGCTGGCCTTCTTCCCCTCCTTGAGGGCCTTCTGCCGCCACTCTCCCCCCAGGGACATACCCTGGATCACTTCCACAAAGAGCTTCCAGCTCAGGCCAGCTGCTACAGGACTCACCCTGAGATAAAGTCCTCTCCCCTAAGGAGCTTGAATCCAGAGCAGTGGGCTCTTCAGAGCAAAGTGTGAAAGGCAACCCCCCTGCCAGGCCTCAGGTGTCGGCTTAGGAGGGGAGGCCTTGTTGAGCGGACCTGTGAAGTCCCCGGGCTGAATGTCTCTTTCTGTATTCCTGCTTCCGGCCTGTGTGACGTCTGTGTGCCTCCATGGTCCACTGGCCAGTCAGCATACGAAGCAGTAACCTCGCTAGCTCAGTTAATAATTTAGGAACCAGCAGCTATGGTCACTCATCACTCTAAGCATGCTGTCACTCCAAACGCTGAGAGAGGGGAAGGGAAAGGAAAAATCGCCCACCTGCTTGACAAATGGGCCTCCTGGTAAGTTTCTGCCTGGTCCTCAAGCTGGGGTTTAGGGGGAGACCCTTCCAGACACATCTGCCGACATACTCAGGGAGGGACAGAGCAGCTCTATGCATGTGCCTGCCATGCTATTGAATTTGTGGATCCGGAGCCACTTATGCTTTGGGACAGTTGTCTGTTATCCCTCAGGGCCGGCCCCAGAAGCACAGCTTGCTTCCTTGTACTTAGAGATCCCTTTCACACATGCTGCAGACTTGGAAGGAGACATGGGGAAGGCAGTTAGAGGCCCCAGGAAACGGCAGGCTCTGTGCATGGGTGGCCTGCTGCCAGGGATACTGGCGACTGCAAGCATCCAGAGCAGAGCAGCAGTGTAGGAAGCTTAATGGTTAAGATCATAGACTTGGGAGCCAGACTCTGTGGGTTCAAATCCCAGTTCCCCCACTTATACAGAGTTACCCTCTCTGTGTCTCAGTTTCTCCATAGGTAAAGTGAAGTCAACATGGTAGACTGACACCAACTACCATCATCTATGGTAACACAAAACCCCAAACCAACCAACACAGTGGTCAAATGTACATGTACTTTTAGAAACTAACTAACTAACTAACTAACTAACTAACTAACTAACTAACTAACTAACTAAGGCAGGAGAGATGGCACAGTTATTAAGAGTGCTTGCTGTGCAAGCATGAAGACCTGAGTTTGGATGCCAGCGCCTATGTAAAAGTGAGCATGGTCCTGAGCATGCCTGTAACTTTAGCACTGTGGCTCTGTGGGGACTGGAGACAGGAGGATCTCTGGGACTTCCGGGGGCAGGGCTTGGAATGAGAAGGAAAGAAAATGACTGGTAGTTTTGTTTGTTGTTTGAGATGGGGTCTTATTGTATATGTCCTGGGCTGACTTCAGACCTTCAGTTCTGCCTCTGTGGCTTCCTGGGGTAACAGGCATGTATCACCACTCACTGGCAGGGTTTTAGAAAACATTTTAAAAATGTTTATTTTTATTTTATGTGTTTAAGTGTTTTGCCTGCATGTGTAAGTGCCTGCAGAGGCCAGAAGAGGGCACCAGATCCCCTGGAACTGGAGTTAGGAACTGTCATCAGCGGCCATGCTGGTGCTGGGAACTGAACCCAGGTCCTCTTCAAGAACAGCCAGTGTTCTTAACTGCCGAGTCATCTCTCCAGTCTCAGATTTTTATTTTTAAAAAGTTACTCATTCACCATTCTGTCCCAAACTCGTTTGGAATCTTGATACAGACGAAGTGGGCAGCTGCTGCTGAAGGAACAGCTTGTATATGAATATTTCTAGTGTTTAATCTCCAAACCAGACACAGCCCACCTGTGCCTTTCTACCAGAGAGCTGATGCACCATGCCCCACCACTAGGCAGTGAACTTGACCTTTGGTGACTGTGTCGGGTAGCTTTAGCTACACACCTGGGTAGAGGAGCCTTCAGTGGGGAATTACCTCCCTTGGACTGGCCTGTGGCCATGTCTGTGGGGCATTTTCTTGATTGGTGAGTGATGTGGGCGGCCCCAGCCCACTGTGGGTGGTGCCACTCCTGGATCATCCCTGGTGCCATCCCCCGGTGGTCCTGTATTGTATAAGAGATCAGGTTGAGCACAGGCTGGGGCAGCAGCCAGTAAGCAGCGTTCCTCCACGACCTGTGCTTGGGCTCATGCCTCCAGGTTCCTGCCCTGAGTTCCTCCCTCAGACAGACCAGTGATGAATTGTGACCTCCCCAAGTTGGTATTGGTGAGAGTGTTTTGTCACAGCAATGGAAGGCTAACTAAGACAGATACTCATTAGTGCATAAGGCTAACCCAGAGAACTCATCCTGTATGGAATAGCCATGGCCCCCTGTATATAACAGGCTGGTTGGTACCCTGACTGTGGTGGGCGGCATGTGAGTGCCTGAATGCATTTTCCAGCAGTCAGAGCTGAGTGCTAAGAAGTGTGGGTTTTGCACATACATTATGCCAGGAAGAGGGACAGCCTGTGAAAACACGCAGGGCCTGGAGATGTCACTGGGGCATGAGTTGGTATGTGGAGGGTGTGGAAGAGGTGGCAGGTGAGGCAGTTTGGACGTTGCATCAAATGCCCTGGATGGTGGGAAACACTGGATGCTCCTTAGAGGTTGAAGAATGTAAGCAGGTGTTTCTTTCAGAGACTGCTGTATCTTGTTTAGATGCATTTGGGAGCAATATGTCAACCTAGGAGACCACAGAATTCTGGCTTCTGGCTTCTCTGTATGAGACACATCCTAGTTCGCCCCATTTCCACTCCTTAGCTGCTCTCCCGGCCTTGCAGGTGGATGTTTGATGCAAGGGGTGAAAGCCCAGGAGGGAAGAAATCAAAGAGGCGCATTTCCCATCCTGGCTTGTGCACTGACGTCATAGGAGTTGTAGATGGGGTTCTGGGGCCCATGGTGTAATAAGGGAAGACGGTATGAACCAGGTCTCAGTGGACTGGTGGGACACGGGATCAGCACAGCTCGAACAGTTGCATGCGAGGATATATCTTCTGTGTGGAGCACAGGAGTGGTGGGGTGAAGGCACCATTCTGTCTTGCTGGCAGGATGTCTAAGAAGCCTGTGGCTTCCAGGGTGAGGGGCAAAATGTGTAGGAGCCTCCCATAGCCGTGCCTGCAGCTGGCTTTGTGCTCATCATCTCTGAGACAGGAAAGCCAGGGAAGTAAGGGGCGGGGCCCGAGTGGGGGCATGGCCAAGCCTCCCTTGGAGCCAGACCTGCAGAAGCAGGGGCTCAGTGCTGCCAGATGTCTTTGTGCCTCCCTCAACTCACGTATGTGTATATATGTATCTGTGTATGTGTAGGTACATGTTCATGTGTGTGCACGTGTGTGCGCATGTGTGTTGAGGACACAGGTTGATGTGGGGTGTCTTCCTCAATTACTTTCCAACCGACTTTTTGAGATAGCCTCTCTCATTAGGAGCCTGTCTGTTCAGCCTGTGAGTCCCGGAGATCCTCCTGTCTCCGCCGCCTCAGCATTGAGACGGCAGTGAAGCCACGGTACCGGGCTTTCTCAGCTGGCTACTGGGGGTCAAGCTCAGATCCTCGTGCTGGTACCATAAGCACGTTACCAATGGAACCTCTCGCAGCCCCTGTCTCCTCTCCTAAAATGGGTTTCCCCAACATTATGGGACTATGGGGTGGAGATTTTGGGTGGTGTTTGGGTCGGGGGTGGAGCCCTCATGAGTGGGATTAGTACCTTGTGAAAGGTGCACGGGACAACGCCCTTCCCCCTTCCTCCGTGTGAAGGTACAGTGTAAAGATGGTTATCCACGAGCCACTGGCCCTTCATAACTGGCCAGTCAGCATTGACCTTGGAATTCCCAGCCTTGAGAAAACACAGGCTCTGGAGATACATTGCCCCCAAGGTGGTAGCTTAGCAGTGGCCTCTGTCATAGCTACAGCTGGTTCTTCAGTGATTTTGGGCTCCTCCACCTCGCCACAGCCGGGGCTACGAACATACACACACATATGCAGAGAGACACACACACATGCGACCTCTCCAGACACCGTTTATTGTTTTTGGTGGCCCTCAACTTTCTGGTGCCCAGGGCATGTTCTCATGGGTGCCTCTGGCCTCTTCCGTTTGTTGACCCACTGCGTCGATCTCCAGCTCTATAAGCTCAGTCCAGGAGTTCCATTGTCCTGAGAAGGGAAGGGCCCAGGACTTCAAGCCTCCCAGAAAGGTAGGCAGAATTCATCCAGCTGTTCTCGGCGGGTCTTAGAGCCCCGTGCAGCATCTACCACGTCATGGCTCTGCGGTAAGATGACGGAGCCAGCCATCTGAGCGAACGCCTGTCCCTGGCTTTTTGTCTCTTTGCCTCTCTAAGATCCACACAGAGACATGAACAGCATCCTGAAGCCTTTGCTCATGGAAGGAATATGGGCTGCAGTTGTCCAAAAAGAACTGGATGGGGACACCAATACTCTCACGGGCAGTGCGCACTGGGGACCTGGATCCCTTGAACTGTCCCAGGAGTTCTCTCTAGACACTACCCTGGGCTCGTGGTGTTCCCAGATGGGCTGAGTTCCTGGGAGTCATAGGGCATTCTCTTGGCACCATGTCTCTGAGCTGGTGCTCCCATGGGCAATGCCTGCGATGGCAGCATGTAGGCTAGGTAGAGACTGAGCTCCCCATGGACGTAGCTCCCCGTGCAAGGACCTCATTCCACATCCTTCTGGATCTGGTGGGTGGCTGCTTCTCAGCACATGGTGGTTGTGCATGGTGCTCATTGTTTAGAATGGTTCAGCATGGAATGTTCTACCTTCTAATGGTTCCTGAAACTGTTAGCAGTTGTCACTACTGCAGAGTTTTGGTACACGGGTTCAAAGCCCCTGGTGCTTGCTGCTGATGGTTTTGGTGGATTTTATGGAGAACCTACCCAAAGCTTACAGTCCTCTCTGTAATTCCTATTGGTGGTTTTGATACGGATTGTCCAGCACCAGCTGGATCTTGCTCCAGCTCTTCTTACCACAGCAGCTCCTCGTATAGATGGTCACATCGTTGGCTTCAGTGTGGATGGTGTGGTGGTCAGCACCAGGGTCCTATGAGTGCCTGTCTGTTGATGGCTGTCACTAGAGATGACACATCACCCATATCTTAAAGGTTTTTCTTACTTATGTTGCCAGTGAGTGCTCTGGGTGAATCTTGACATGCTGGACCCTCAAGTCTAGATTTTAACAGGAGCTGGAGGATTTCATAAAGGCATGGGCTCCTGGGCAGGCTGCTCAGCCTGGGTGATCTGGGTGCTGCTTCCCACAGGGTCCCTGGCCTTCTCCTCCTGGAGGTTGGTGTTGCTTCCTGGCTCCCTCTGCTCCTTACACTCGGCCCTGATGTTCTGGCTGATGCTGGCCTTGCAGGAGGGCTGGCTGTTGGCAGGGCTGAGGAGCCCACTGCTCACCTGGTAGGAGAGGAAGCTGCTGCCTGGGCTGAGGAAGTTGATGCTGCTCAGGCTGCTGATTCTGCTGCCTGGCAGGTTGGTTTCACTTTTCCCCTCCAGTCTGCTGGATGCCGTGGCTTTGGCTGTTCAGCCTGCAGAGCTTTATCGGGCTGGGAGAGGAGGTGGTGAATATCTCACTGCTCTGGTTGCTGTCCACCTGGGTGCAGCGCCTCTTGGTCAGTCGCACAATATGCTTGTTGTTCACCAAACTGGCCTTGCTGCTTTCCTCATCGCCCACGTAGCCGCTGCTTGATAGTGTGGCAGTACTGTATGCCTCTGATTTGAGGTTCTGTGTGCTCAGCCTCAGACTCTCACTGCTCCGGGGGTTTCCCAAGGTGCTGCAGGTAACTTTCAGGGGTGTCTGACTGGCTGCATGGCTGGGTACTGCACGTGGCTGGAGCTCTAGGCTGGGTGATGATAGGCTTGGTCTTCGCGTGGGAGCATTCCAGATGAAGGACCCCTCTTTTTCTGCCTTGGAGAAGGCAGGGGCCAATGGAATTGATTTATCCAGGAGGGGGCCCTGGAGGCCTCTGAATGTTGCTTGTGACTTGTCTGGGGAGAGGCAGCTAAGTGTTTGTTCTGATTGGCTGGCTTGGTTCCCATGGTGACGGAGCCTATGATGTGGGGGCAGGGTTGGGGGGAGAACAATGCTCCTCTGAGACAACTTTAGTCATATCAATGGCTGACCTGAGCAGAAAAGGGGCTTGTGGCCACAGAGACTGGTCTGGTCACCTTGACTGAAGACCCAAGAGAAACTAAAAGCAGAAGGACTTGGACTCATAGTTTCAGAAGCTCCAGACCATCATGGTGGCAAAGCAGGGTGTAGAGAGAGGGTGGACACCCGGGCTATGGAGCTTTCTCTTTCTGCACCTGTATATCCTCGGGGTCCCAAGTCTAAGACACTGAGGGCAGATCTTCCCCTCGCTAACCCTCTGTGGAAACACACGTGCCCACACACCCAGAGTGCACTTTACCTGTCTCCTATGAGTTTATCAACCCAGATCACCACGACAGAGCATGGGAGCCGCCTTCCTGGGAGGCGCCCGAAGGCTTCATGGCCTCTGCTTTGCTTAGTTTGTGTCTCCTTGCTGAGGAGGTTGTAAAGACTAGAGAAACCCCGCCCCTGCAATCACGTTGAACCCCAATGCCTTGCCAGCTCCCCTGACTCCCCCGACCTCATCCCAGGCCCCTCATCCCCACCTCACATGCCTAGTCTTGCTGATTACTTCTCTCTTTAAAAACAATTCTTCCTCTGGGGAGGTGGCTTAACAGGTAAGAGTGCTTTCTGTGCAAGCATAAGGACCTGAGTAGAAGAGCTGGGTGTGGCTATATGTGTGCACTTATACCCCAGTGTTCTAGGAGGGCAGAAAAAAGAGGGTCACTAGGGTTAGACGGACACCAGCCTAGCTCGTGTCTCAAAGGCATAAGGTGGAGTGTGATGGAGCAGGGCACCTGACAACCTTCTCTGTCCTAGGTGTACACATGGAGGCATTTGCCCCCATCTCTCTCTCTCTCTCTCTCTCTCTCTCTCTCTCTCTCTCTCCCTCTCTCTGTCTCTCTCTCACATAATGCAATATAAAAATTCTTTATTGGTATATTGATTGCACATAGCGCTGGGTTTCATAAAGGCGATTTCAAGTGTATGTTTTGACCGTATTCACCCTTCGCTTCACTCTTCCCGTCTCATTCGCACCCTTCTGCTAATCTTCCTCCTTCCCTCAGCCTCTCTTTTACTTTGATATCACATATATTTACATGAAAGATTTTATGCATCTATAAAAATCTAGGGCTTACAAATGAGAGGAAAGATGGCATTTGTCTTTCTGAGTTTGGCTTATTTTATTTAATATGATGATCTTCAGGTGCAAACAACATAACTTCTTCATTCTCTGTGGCTGAATAAAACTCCGATGTGCATGTACCATGTTTTCTTTATCCCTTTATCTGGTGATAAAGATAAAGGCTTTATCAGGCTGGTTCCATAACTTGCCTTCTGTGACCAGTGCAGCAGCAAACATGGATGTGCAGGTGTCTCTGGTATGTTAAAACTGCAGTGAGATCCCATCTCACTCCAGTCAGAATGGTCATCACAAAGAATATAACAAATGCGGTTGAAGGTGTTGGAGGAGGGGGGAAAAGGAGCCCTTTCATTCAATCACCAGTAGGAATGCAAATTAGTCTGGCCACTGTAGAAATTAGCACAGAGGTTCCTTACAAAACTAAAAATAGACCTACCATGCAACCTAGCTTTGTCACTTCTGGTTGTGCTCCTAAAGGACTCTAGATCAGCACCACACCTTTCTCATTTCAAACCCTTCCTGTCCCAGGGCATGTGGACCAGCTGCCCCATCACCCGGAGTGCAGAGCTATTTTCTTGGCTCCCCTCCTTCTGCTGGCTTCAGACTAGCTGCCCTTTTTCAGGAAGTCTCTCGACTCTCCGAGAGCCCCAGTGCCCTTCACGCCGCTTTCTGATCTATACTTCTCATGGCATCGACGAATCACGGGTCGGTTGGTTATGGCCAACTCCCTCCATCATGATGTAAAGAAATAACAGCCCGTCCTCCACGTTTTCCTGTCGGGCACTGACGGTAGCTCCGAGGAGGCACAGAGGGACTCAGTGGGCTGATTATTGGATAGATCTTTACTGAATAATTGATCGATTAAGAAATTCATGGAATAAATTGAGATAGTGTCAGGTGCTGGGGAGGAATGGGGTTTGAAAGAGAGATGTGGATGTATCTCTTCAGGCGAAAGCATGATTTTCCTAGCAGGTAGCATGGGCAGGGTCTGAAGTAAAAGCCAGACTACATAGAGAGCAGGTCGGCTCTTTTCAGGTTCTCTGTGAGGGAGAGCGGTTGTGCCATGAGGAGACGAATCCAAGGTCGACTGACATCATCGGTTGAGACTTAGAGAATGTTTTCTTGTATTTCTGGCGGAGGCAGGTATTTGAAAAGTCCCAGGGACATTTCGGGATGAAGGGTGTCTGGAAGGGGTCTAGTTACTATATGAAGTGACCATGGCTACTTGTTCTGTCTGGAGCCCGTCTCTAGTGAGGGCTTTGCTGGCAGGGCCTGTTCCTAGGGGAAAGGAACTTGACTGGAGAAAGGCTATAGCTGGGTGTGAACTGAGCTCATCATAGCATCTGCAGAGAGAGAGAGAGAGAGAGAGAGAGAGAGAGAGAGAGAGAGAGAGACTGGTTATTGATCCTAAAGAGTCCGGAGGTTGGTTTTAAAGGCGTTGAACATAAATCAGATTTGTATGTAAAATTATAATGAGTTACTGCTGCATATCCTCTTTCCTCAAAGAAAGACTTAAGGCAATTCTCGCCTTCGCATGTGGGAGCTGGTGATCCCACTGCTCAGCCCAGTCCTCACAGGTCTGGAGGGGCTGCCCACTGCTCAGCTCAGTCCTCACGGGTCTGGAGGGGCTGGCTTGCTCTGTTTGGGACATGGCACTGGGGAGAAGAAAGATACTTCTTGGGAGACGACCACTCAGTACCTTGACAGCCATCAAATGCTGCCATTGGCAATTACCCTTCTCATCTGTGGGGTCAAGCCCATCCCTGTTGCCTCCAGATTCTGTACAGTGACATCCCTTTTGTCCAGAGACTCTGGTCTTCTTGGGGAAACTGACTGACTCCCCATCCACATAGTCCTGTGTTCCCCACAGGGACTGACAAGAAGAGACACTGGTACCTTAGAGGTGAAGCTCAGTGGAAACAACGTGGGTGGGTCTCAATGATGTAGGGGCAGGGGCAAGGTCGATCCCTTCGGGGACTTGCATGTGAGAGGCGGAGGGGTAGGTGGTCTAGGGACTCTGTCTCTTTCTCCTCACCCCGCCACCATTTTCTCTTTTTTGATAGGGTATTATGTATCCTAGGCTGGCCTCGAACTCACTATGTAGCCAAGGATGACCTTGAACTTATTTTGAGACATGTATCTGACTCTAGTTGCAAATTCCCTATGTAGCCAAGCATCACCTTTAATGTCTGCTCCTCCTGCCTAACCTGCTGAGTGCTGACATTACGGTAGGGTACCACCGTGCTTGATTTTTTTGTCTGATATTGGGAACCAAGCCTGAGGATTGATGCATGCTAGTCAGACACTCTACTGAACTACATTCCTGGCCCCTCAGAGTTGACTTTCTATAGATGAATATCCATGTGCCCAGGCACTACCTGTATGTTCTACAGATTAGGTTTATTCCAAAGCTTCTTGTGTTTTAGTCCCGCTCACTGCTTACCCTAAGGGATGTCAGCATCAGGCACCCAGATGGGGAAGCTGACTTTTTCAGTACAAGAGAGAACTTCACCAGTCCAGAAAATTAGCCTTGGCTCCAGTCTTCCAGTCTAACATCCATCCCAGTATTACTCCAGGAAACACTTACTATGTTAGGCACCAGTGCCTTGATTTTTTCATTCATTCTATAAATAATGTCTGGATTCATACTCCATTTTTCCTTCCACAAATAGTTACAATGTCCTTCTCAGTGTTGGAAAGTATGCTGTGCATCCCCTATCTTCAGAGCTGATAGTTTGGAGTCAGACACAAAGTAGTATTGTACGAGAATAAATGTTAGAACAGTAAGGCAGAATGAGGGAGTGAAGCATGCTGGTGTGTGTGTGTGTGTGTGTGTGTGTGTGTGTGTGTGTGTACTACACACGCATGTCTGTGTGTACATCCCCAGTCTACTGTCCCCACACTACTGTCCTCTAGTCAGAACAAGCAAGCTCTAGAGGCAGAGGTCATATGCAAGTCACAGCGAGGGAGGCCTGTGGGTTCTGGAAGGACTTTGGAGTTCACTCAGTGCTTTGGGAACTGCTAGAGAGTTTCCAGAAGAGCTGATTCAGGCTGCTCTGTGCAGGGCAGTCTAGAGGGCCAGGCTGGAAGGGCCAGGAATTGGACAGAGCTGGCTGGCGTGGTAATCTTGGGCTCGGGGAAATTGGGAATTGGGCAGGGCATGCTAATGTGGGCATGTCCTCTCCAGGATGGTGGAGACAGAGAAGTGGTGGAACTCTGGCTGCGGGGTCCTCTGAGCCCCTCCCCTCTCTACGCTGAGTGCTGATCGCCTTGATCTTGTGCCAGCAACACAGCTGCTGTGAGCTCACGAGTGAAATGGTCCCGTCGTGTCCAGAAGGCCCTCCCTGCCCTCACCTCTGGCTCTTACCACCCTCACTCTTCTTCCGTGATGCTTCCTGAGTGTTGGTGGGAATTGTTCTTAAACATTTTAAAAAGGTATTTCATTTATTTTTGTTTTATGTGTATGAGTGCCTCGCCTGCATGTATGTAAGCGTGCCTGTGTGTGCGATGCCCATGGAGGCCAAAAGAAGGCATTGGATTCCCTGGAACTGGAGTTACAGATGGTTGTGAGCTACCATGTGGGTGCTGGGAACCGAACCCAGGTCTTCTGCAAGAGGAGCCAGTGCTCTTAGCCACCGAGCCACCTCTTTAGCCCCTCATGAAGTCTTTTAAAACCATCAACCCCTTTACCTAAGCATCGCTCTTGGGGATAGCTACTCTCCTTCAAGGTTTCCCATTAAGAGTACTCATATGGAAGACCCTTCCTTGTCTTCCTCAGATGCATGTTCTGCTCTCTTCTTGGGGATCCCTCCTGTCAAGTCTCACCTGAATGAGCATTCTCAGCCTGTCCTTTAGCAAGTCCTGACACGCTGTGTGTGCTATGTGGTGGGTGTTCAGTGTGGTGGGTGCTCTGCTGAGATTAGCTCTGTAAAGACCGGATCAGTATGAGCTGGTGCTGGATCCTAGGACACCTGACCCAGCCTGTGAGTCCTCCCAGTACTGTAGCTGGGCTCATACATGATGTGTTTTGGAGGGCTTGTTTCATGGTAGTTACCCCTTGTCTGCCTGCACCTTCTCATTTGTTTTTCACAGTAGCTTTATAAGGTGCTGTGGTTGGCATCTCTACATTTCAGAATGAGCAAGGAGCAAGAGAGACTGAACTGTTTGATCAAGGCCACATATCTGACAACCTGACTCTGTCTACATCACAGTCTATACTCCTAACTGACCTGACTGGGCTGCAGTGTCATAGGGTGACGAGCGCTGTCTCTGCACCACCAGCAGCATTTGCTTCTCTAGAGACTCAGGTCCATTTAACACTGAAGGGAGAGCAGGTGGATCCTGGACAGTGACTTGGGTCCCTGGATGAAGGACATGGAACTGTGTTTTCTTTAGAGATAATTGGCTTAGCCAAGGCCTATAAGATGGATCTCTCCAGGGAGAAGAGGGTTCCATTCTATGTGGACGCATGGTTGATTGTTTTGCTCCATTTTCATTGCTCAATACATGGTAGAAATAAAAAGCAACAATGCAGTGAACACTCATGTACTTGCCACTCAGTTAGAGGAAAAGGTGTTTTGCGATACCCTGCTGAACATCTCCCATAGGCCCAGGGGCCAGCCATGGGCGTCCCACTATCACTACTGGAAGATGACAGAGTCTTTAGGAGGTAGGGCTTACTGTGAGGAAGTTAGGCCACTGGGGGTGTGGCCTTGAAGGAGCCATTGAACCTTAGCCTTGTTTAAGTTTTTTTTCTCATTTCATGTGTATGAGTGTTTTTGTCTGTCTGAATGTAAATGCAGCAGTAGTGTGTGTAGTGCCCACGAGGGCCTCAGATCCCTTGGAACTGGAGTTATGTCATTTGTTAGCTATCACATGGGTGCTGGGAACAGAACTTGGGTCCTTTGCAAGAGTGACCAGTGCTCTTGACCACTGAGCCATCTCTCTGTTCCCTTTTTTCGTTTTTCTTCCTAGTTGTCATGAGGTAACAGGCCTTCTCTCCTCTTCTGTGGGCTCCCAACTGTAATATACAGGTTCAAAGCAATAGGGACTGAAACCATAAACCAAATAAGCTCTCAACTGTTTTGTCATGAACTCTAACACATCCTCCAAATCTGTTAACCCCTCCACAGTGTTTGTCCCCATGGCAACCCTGGATCTGACGTTCAGCATTGTTATGCACATCTTTATAGTTGCAGTATAAAAGGACATCCCCAAACCCACATGGAAGAGTCCTGCATGCTATTCATCTTGATGCAAGTGGTGTCCTTTGCATATCTGCCTGTAACTTGCATTCAGCATCGCGTTTATGCAATCATCAGTGCTTATACACGAAGCTCAAGTTCATCTTCACAACCGCACTCTATTGATGAATGTCATCATTTACTCATTCTCCTGATGAACATTGGGTTATTTCACTCCTTCCCTGGTGATAAAGATTCCTTGAAGTGTCTCCTTCCCATGGTGTTCCCCTGAGGCTTTCTAAGAATGTGCTCTCCTAACAGAATAAGAAGCTTCAGCTTGCTTTAATTGCTCCTAACGTACACGGCAGACACTTCCCCGCATCCCAGGGCCTCATCTGAGATCTCCATGAGGTCCAGCTTAGGGTGGGAGAAATAACCAGGATATCTTGTTATTTTGTCATAAAATATGAACATTCCAGACTATTCAACTTTGGCTGAAGATGATGTCACAGAGCTAACTCGGGAGCAGGTAGAGTGGAGGAGGAAGCATCAGGGAGGGGACTGAAACGGGAGGAGCCACCAAGGGTGGACTCATTCCTAGTCAAGGCTCCTCCCACAGCCTCTCCTGCTCTGTGCCTCCTAACTGCTCCATGTTATTAATTATGGAGTCCTTATACAGAGGCAGAGGTGGAGGTGGGTGGGAGAAAGGGACAGGAATGCAGAGGCCCAAATGCGAGGATCCCAAGGATGATGGGAAAGCACATGGAGCAGGTTAACTGAGAGCTTGCTTGTATGAGGCTACGGGACCAAGTCCAGTTTCAGACTCTGCCACCTAATAGGTGTATAATCCTGGGCAAATTTCTCACCCTCTTGATCTCAGTTTTGGGTGCCCATAAAAGCAGTGCTTGAAAGATGGGCTCAGTACCAGGTTAATCTGAGGAGTGATTCCAAGAGCCCTAGGGTTAGACATGGAAGTGAGAAGTCGGGGAGCCAAGTCGGGGCCTCAGGGGAAAGTACAGCATGTGAACTTGGACTCTATGAGATCTCAGAGAGCTGTGGGATGCTCCCCAGGGATCTGGAGGTTCGGTCACTGCTGTCCCCCACAGAGAGATCTATTGCACTTCTGGGTTTTCCTTTTCTGAGGATGGCACAAGCTGAACGAGACGCCATCAGCCAGCATACAGGGACACTCACTGTGTGTCTGAGGCCCACCTTGAATGTCACAGCATATGGGGCCCTGTGTCTGTTGGAGTTGTCTGTTCTACACACAGGGGTATGGATTGTTGTAGGTCGTGGTGAAGGTTCTGGTGAGGCCAGTCATGGCACACAGGATCCTAGTGAGCGCCAGGGTGTTGCCTGAGGCTATGGCAGGACCTGCTGAAGAAGTGGAAGTTTGGAAGATGTAGAACAGACCCTGGTTACAGACTAGAGACAGGGCCGCGATGCCAGCCAGGATGTGAGTCTTCCGGAGAACCCTGCCTCCCCCTGCATGGTTTGGGCCTCAGACCCAGAGATGCTGCACCTCCTGTAGGTGAATGCAGGTTGGCTGTCTGCCCTGTCCACCTCAGGCAGGACTCATGTACTGACCAGAGGGAGAGCAGTGCCTCTACCAAGCAGGGTGACCCCTCTTTGGTTAGCAGAGGGTCCATGGTGTGAACACTTAGGAGCAGGATAATTTCTGCATTCGGTGTGTGACTTGGGAGACTTTGGGGATGTGGATCTTTAGGTTCTGAGAAAAGCAGAGAGAGCCACTTACTCCAGTGTGAGTGAGGCTGTGTGTGGCCTAGAAGTCCTAACTCATGTGTCTATCCTCATATTCTGAGGCACACACAGGCTCGAGTACCAGTTGGTTAGACCAAAGGAGTAGAGAGGCAGCTCTCAGGTGTACTAGCACTCTGGTATGTCTTTAAAGGACTCTCAGATTCCAGGGGCAGAGGGAGATTCCAGTATCCCTGATCCCATCACACATCTCCACAGCGTAGACCCGCCAGCCACGTACAGGTTATGCCTCTTCCACCTGTGCCTTCTGGGCAAATGCTCCACCTCAGCCTCAGTTTCCTCCTCTGAAAGGTAGGGCTGCTCAATGCTAATGGTACTCCTGAGATGGGGACTGTGTGTCCTGCCCCTTCTGTGTCCCCTGTGTTCAGAAGAGACCCCAGCCGTCTGCACAACACTTGAGTCTGACATACCCAGTTATTATTGATCCTTATGGGCAAACTGGATTTGCTCCTTTGGGGCGGACTAGGAAGCAGTCTGCATCTTATACTGGTGCAGTGTGTTGTCTGTGTGGGGGATTCAGCCCCAATCTGGTGACAGTGGCACGGGTGCACCCCTGTGCTTCAGGGGGCGGAGGGGGTGACTCTCACAGAGGTGGATCCTGGGCAGGTCACATGCAGACAGGAGTCCGTGCTAGAGAGGCCACGTGTGTCTGGATCCTGGGCAAGTCACATGCAGACAGGAGTCCGTGCTAGAGAGGCCACGTGTGTCTGGATCCTGGGCAAGTCACATGCAGACAGGAGTCCGTGCTAGAGAGGCCACGTGTGTCTTGGAAGGGCAGGTGATGGGGGCTGTACTCAGATAAGACAGCACCCGGGATGCCACAGTCTGGGGTTCCTCACTTGTAGAGAGACAGCAAAGGGCATTTGGGAAGTCTTATTTGATTCATTTCCCAGATGAGACCAGAACCCAGAAAGATTCTGGGGAGCAACCAGGGTGCAGTTTATCATCACTCAGTCCTCAGACCCACCTGGCTGCCCCACTCTGTGTCCCCGGGTGCTTCTCGGTGGGCGGAGCCCCTGCTGTAGGGTGGGGGACGCTGCTCGGCTGGCTGCCCGTCTCAGAGCACCAGTGGCCTTTTCATCAAATTATCTCTCCACGTTTGCAGAGAGGAGGAATTATTGGCAGAAAATGAGGATGTAAAACCGAGCCCGGGCCAGAGCTTTTGGGCCACGCGACACGGAGCACTTGGAAGCCTTCCAGCACACTGCTCGCTTTTAATGGTCTAGGATGATAGTTCATCTGTTTAATTCAAACGAGGTGACATAATATCTTTCATTTGGACTTATTGCCAGTGAGGCGGTGATCGGGCTCCTAGCAGCCCCCGGCAGGACATTTTGTCATTACAGCTTGCTTGCTTTCTGGCTTCGGCCAAATTGAAAGTCCCAGGAAAGGCTGCAGCCTCTGAAAGGAGAGATCAACAGAGAATAGGTCACACCGGGTATTAAGGAATGAAAATGAATTCATTCTTTTCTCTGTTGGATAAGCAGCTGTGCTCGCACCTCTGTCATCCGTGAAATAGGTTGTCAGGAAAATAGGAAGTGGGCTGCCGTGGATCTTCACCCGTGGGGTCCGCCAGCCACCTTGAAGTTGGTGTGACCTGGGCAGGAGGTACCAGGGTGCATACTTCCATGGGTTATCTGTCCTAGGTGAACACCTGTAGTTCGTGAGGGGCTGCTGGTGTTTTCGTGAGAGCCATGTTTTCTCCCCATTTCTCAGATGAGGACAACAAAGCTTACAAAGATCCAGAAACTCACTCCAGGTTCCTTAAGGGCAGAATCAGGCTTCACTTTGAGGGGAACTGGGTTGATTTATTGTCTCTATTTACAGGTTACTTTCTTCAGAAATCTCAGCTTCCTATGTGGAAGAGCCCTTCAGCTACCTGCACTGTCCGAAACTTGAGTGAGGGGTGTACCCTGAGCTCAGCTCGGGGCTCCATCACAATGCTCTGAACACATCTTTACATCCACGCATGTGAGCTGTGGCAGGGTTATATTTCTGCCTTGATGTTTGCCACAGGACACTTACATTCTGAGAGGAGGGACGTAAGCAGTGGGCGTTCTGTGGTCCCGGCATCCTTCTCTGTTGTCATGGCTGAGTCGGAGGCTCCCCTGACACAGCCTCATATGATCATTTGGTCTCCAGCTGGTGGTGCTGTTTGGGGAGCTTGAGGGACCGAGCTGGTAGAGGTGGGTCACTTGGGGTGGGATTTGAAGAATTAGCCTGTCCAGTCTCAGTGTCAGTTGCCACCTCCTGCTCTTGCCTCTAGGGATGGTCTGGGATGGATAGAAATCCCTCAGAAACTGTGAGTCAAGATAAGAAAGTAAACCTTCCTTTTAAGAAAAGTAACGTTGTGGCTGGAGGGATGGCTCAGCAGTGAAGAGCACTGGCTGTTCTTGCAGAAGACCTGCGTTTGAATCCTGGCACCCACATGGCAGCTAATAACCGCCAGTAACTCCAGTTCTAGGGGATCCATCCGATACCTTCTTCTGTCCTCCGTGGGCATTGTACAGCACAAGTGCACTCACATACATGCAGGCAACACACTCATACACATAAAATTAAAAAATATATATATAAAAGTAACAAGCTGTCCTTTGTATTATACCAACTGGTGAGAAGTCGGGAGGGTTGGAGATGTTGGCTGTGGTACCACCTCTCCCCTGTTGTCGGCCTAACATTTTTCATTGTCTTCTATGTTTCCAGATCCCTAGCTTTATCTAACACTCTTCACCACCCTGTATGTTTCCTTTGCTACTTCATCTCCACACCCGCTTCTCCCCACTCTCCTCCCCTCGCCCTAGAATTGTGGGAGGGTTTTCTCAGTTCGTTGCCGAGTCCCTGGTGCCTGGGATCACAGCTGGGAGAGAGAGGGGCTGTCCGGGTCTCAGCCACATAGGCCTGAGTGATGGTCACAGGCTCTATCTTTTGTTCATTGTGAATACGTGCACATGTGTGTTTTGTTATTTTTATTTTATGTGTATGAGTGTATGGCCTGCATGTAAGTTACCCGAGGTGCGGAAGTCAGAAGAGGGCGTTGGATCACCCGGAACTGGAGTTATGGACACTTGTTAACCACCACGTGGGTACTGGCAGTTGAACCCAGGGCCCCTGCAAGAGCAGCCAGTGCTCTTAAGCACTGAGCCATCTCTCCAGCCCCACACGTGTGTGTTTTTGAGACAAAAATCTCACTATGTGACCCAGGCTGACCTAGATTTATGTATCCTAGGATGATCTTGAACTCAGTACGTAGCCCAGCCTGCCTCTGCCTCAGTGTAGAGATTACAGATGTATGTATGCCACCCCACCAGGCTGTAATGAGTATTTTCAATCAATTTTTATTTTTCATGTTGTGTTAAAGTATTATTTTGGTTGCCTGGAAATTGTCTTCTCTCGTCCCAGTGCCTGACTGCATAGAGCACAGAAAGGCACGTAGTCAATAAAGATGCCATGTGCATATACCAAGCTCATTCCTGGGTCACCAGAAAGGGGACCCCCTCTTCCAGTAGCTTGTCAAGATTCCTTGTTTCTGAAAGAAGCCAGAGCCCCAAGCTGAGCTTCCAGCATTGGGGCAGCTGAGACTTGCTGACGATGGTGAGTGAAAGGGCAAGCCTGTGCTCCTTCAGTGGCCTTCACTTGAACTAATGGGGAGCAGGATGCTAGATACCCCATCCTCCCAACTCCACCTGCTTCAGCGCCCCAGCCCCCAGCTTGCCTGTCATCACCCCATTCATTGTAGCATCGCCCCGTCTTTCAATTAAGAGCCACTTGGGTTTTCGTGACAATCATTAGCATAATGAGCCTCTCTGTTTCTGTTTCTATCAAGCTCCATGTCCGGTGGTGGGCGCAACTGACCTGATGGGCTGCATTTCTGCCCTGCATCTCTGACGCTCCATTTCAAAGGAGTACCAGCTCGCCCAATACCTCTGGCTTTATTCTCCTCCAAAGCTTAGGTTTTGTGGAGACACATTCTTCTAATTAAGGCAAGAGTGAGAAATACCTCCTATATAATTTAAAATGGTAAAATTATCGATACTTTTTCCAGCCTCTGCTTTAAATCTTCACCACCAACGACTCCCCTATTAACGGGCCTAATTAAATCCATTTTTCAGGACGTCTTTGGCAAATTCCATTTTAGCAAAACTATAGGAAGTTCAGTTTGAATTCTCAGTTCCCCAGAGCTCTCCTATAAAAACGAGGGTGAGGTGGGTACTTGACTCTGTGTCTTCTATATACCCATGTCGCTGTGTGAGGGGCTCCGTCTTGTTCCCTCCGCGATTTCATATTCTTAATCCAGGCAGGCTTGATCTAGGAAATCCCCCTCCCTCTCCTTTAAGGGGTCACTTCTGAGAAATACTTAACCACAGTGGTATCACCCAGACTGGTACCACTGTAACTGCTCACCCTGCATTGTCCAACAGGAACCAGCGTGGCTGTTTGTCTAAGATACCTGGAAACTTTACCTGTAGAGTTTTAACCAGGTACCATAAAGTTGCTTGACTGTGAATATCTTGTAATGATTTGCAGTTTTTTGGCTTAAAAAACCCCAGCAGTCCCAGTCAGTTACTGCCTCCCCAATACCCAACCTTGGGATGCAGTCCCTGCAGTGAATACATTTTACCAACTTGAAATTTGTCTGAGTGGCCTTTTCCTAGTTGTCCTGGCACCGTAACATAAATTCAACAAATGTTTACTGAGCACTTACTATAGGCACTGGGTAGGGAAATTTAAAGAGTGTATAAAGTTCCTATGGTGGTGACTGGAGGGAAATGGTGATCGTTCATTCACTCAACAAATATGTACTGAATTGTCTAAAGCAGAGGGCACTGTGCCGGGTACTGGTTATGCAGTGATTAAAGACCCCCTTCTCCCCAAGGTCATTATGAAAGACAAGGTCACCCTAATTTGAGGTGGTGCTGACAGTTCTGTGTGTTAGATGCTCTGACAGGGCTTAGAAGAGGCTAGACTGTGTGATCAGAGGCCCAGCTCTGCCTAGAAGCTAAAGCCAGCGACAGTCCCAGAGCTCAGTTACGTGGGGTGAGTGGGCAATTTCCACAAGAATCGAGGAGAGAGGGAGGTGTTGCAGGCTGGGCTGGGCAGGTGCTGTGAGTGGGGAGTATGTGCTCCTGGCCACTCCCTCGGGTTAGATGGCACTCTGAGCCCGGCTGCATGCTAGCCCCACTTCATGTGCTCCTCATATCTGACCTGTGGTTCATCATTTGAGGGAGGGGGCTGACAGGAAGTTGTGGTGTTCAGATAGGCTGGAAGCTGTTGATCTGATGCTGGAGAGGACGGCAGGCCCAGACTGGGAAGGGTCAGGGGAGTCTGGGTCCCGGAGGGCTGCAGGCAGGAGAAGGAGTAGCTCATACTCGTGCTGGGGAAGTGATTGCAACATTGTAGAGGGTGGACTGGAACAGGGTCACAGGACAGAGAAACAGCAATGCAGTGATTGGGCAGGACTCATGGTGGCCAGGTTGGTAGGGTGCACAGGAGAGATGCTTTAGGAGGTGAGCTGGGCGAGTCTGGATGTGAACTGTGTGGTGTTAGCTTTTTCATCACTGCCGCCAAGATACTAGAGAGAGAGAGAGAGAGAGAGAGAGAGAGAGAGAGAGAGAGGGAGGAGAGGGTTGCTTAAAGGGGGAGGAGGACTTATTTTGGCTCACACTTTTGGAGGTTACATCCACGACTGCTCAGCTTCCTGTACTTGGGTAGGACACCGTAGTGCAGGTGTGCGGCCACCATGGAGCATCTTTGTCTCATGGTGGACAGGAAGCAGAGAGGGGACCAGGAATAAGGTATGCCCAATATAACCTGCTTCTTCCAGCTGGGCCCCAGTTCCTAAAATTTCCAGAACCTCCAAAACAGCACCAGTAACTGGGGCCTGATCATTTAGTGAATGAACCTGTTGGGGGAGAGTTCATATTCAAACCATGATGGGCATTCTGCTCAGAGTAGGGAAAGAAGTTTAAGGTGGATTCACATGGCTTGGGTGGCTGCATGGATGGTTGGGACATTAGTCAGAGAAAAGACTGATTTGATTGGCAGCTAGAATCAAGATCTGATGCTTGGGACTGTGCTCCACATGGATCAGGCAGGAACTCGGCTGTGTCTCCGAACCGGAAGATAGCATCCTGGAAGAGCGCGTGAGCTCAGAGAAAGAGGGAGGGCCAAGGGCAGGGAGCCTTTAGGAACCCAATGCTTAAAGTGGTTGGAATTTCGAGGAGCTAGGAAAGAATTTCAGGAGGAATGGCAGGTGGAGGGAAGAGCAGAGAGGGTGGTGCCCTGAGGCCGGAGGAGGGCTTTGGGAGGACGGAGGCTGCAGATCGAGAGCTGCAGGGAAATCAGCCAAAGGATGTGTTCCTTTAGTTAAGAATCAGCTGGGATGTGACACTGAAGGCTGCGGCGCGTGGGAGAGGGGGTCGGAAAGTCATGTGAATAGTGTGTGTTGTCCAGAGAAGGGGAGAAGGGCGGCCTAGAGCTGCAGAGCGGAGGGAAGAGCTTCTGGACCCTCAATAGCAGACACTGAAACAGAACGGAGCGTAGACGGGGTGCAAGATGGTGTGTCGGCATTTATTTGGAGATGACCCCAACAAACACCATGGTGAGGAGGACAAAACGGAGAAGGAAGTCCATAAAGGTTTCGGCAAGCCAGGTGTGGTGGCACACATGTTTAGGCCTAGTACTTGGGAGGTAGAGGCAGGCGGATCTCTGTGAGTTCAAGGTCAGCCGGGTCTATATAGTGAGTTCCAGGCCAGCTGGGGCTACAAGGAGACCCAGATTTAAGAAAAAGCATATGTCAACCAGCCAGCGATCGCTAAGCAGGATTAGAACTTAATCTTACTGGATAACCCAACAGGTCAGTATGGAATATGTGTCTCAGAGGCATTCCCCATGAGGTGAAAAGGCTGGGGTGCTTGTCCACCAGTCCACACCGGTTGACCACTGGTTCCTCAGGAATTGGGCACGCATTAATTGTCAGGTATCTTTGGTCTGCCATGCCCATGGGCAGAGTGGGGTCTGGAGTGAGATAAGTCCTCAAGTGATGTGTAACTGTTTCCTCTGAATTGAAACACTCCCTCCCTGAATAAGGAGGGACCTCGGTACTCAGGAAACTCATAAAAAAGTCTCAGGAAGTGCAGAAAGTCACAAGACTCACAAGCCCCCTCTCCAAGGTATACAGACTGGGGAGAGGAGCTCATCTGGAGGTGCCTGTAGGAGCTCTAGGGTGCTAGTGTGGTCAGTGGTCCCTCATGCTGATGTGGGCTTCTCAGTGATGCCTTGGTTACCCCTTACTCAGGCTCCTTTTTATCAATATACCTCTTGGAGGTAACCCTAACTACTTCGTTAGTCACCAAGGTAGATGTGAGTGGGACCGTTTCTGTGGTCTGTCGTCAGTGCCGTATCTGGGGTAGCATTTGCTCACATCTCCCAGGAAAAGTCATGCAACATCAGGCAAAAGAGGTTCAGATGGTGGTGGAGGGATGAAAACGGTAAGAACCCCGGGGAGACGGATGGGGTGGGAGGAGATCAGCTACAGGGGGATTTGCTCTTTTCTCTAGACTGTAACCAGTTTCTTCTGATGGAATGGCGAGGAAGAATAAGGGGCAGAATTAGAGCTCTAGAGAGAATTAGAGCGAGAGAGAAAGTAATGAAGGAGGGAGGCCCAGAAAAGCACAGAACAAACATCAGCTCTGCAGGCTTGTGTGAGATGACAGGTGGTCGCCGTTGGTGAGGCGGAAGCTGGGGCTCATTTTCAAGCAGAAGTGGATGGCTGAGTGGTAGGAAAGAGAGCCCTATGGCCAGGTTAAGAGTTAAACGAGGTCAAGATGTGGGTTTAGACAGGACAGCAAGGTCCCCAGAGGTTTGGGGACAGATGGTTTTGTGCTTGTCCCCACAGGCTCCTGTGCTGAACATTTGATCCCCAGCTGTGGTGATATTTGGGGGAAATTCTGGAAACTTTAGGAGATGGAGCCAAGCTGGAAGAAGTGGATCATGGGAGTGCCTTTGAAGATTATACCTAGTACTCAACCTCTTCTCATTCTCTGCCATCAGATGGACAGCTGCCCCCTCCACACGCTCCCACAGCTATGATCTGTCTCATCCCAGGCCCAGAATCAACATACCATGGACGGTAGGCTGAAATCTAAAACAGAGAGCTGAAGTAGTCTCTCCCTCCTCATCCTTCTCCTTGTCCTTTTTAACTAAAATTTTGTTTGAGACAAGGACTCACACTGTAGCTCAGGTTGGCCTGGAACTTCTCCAGCCTCTGTCTCTTCAGCACTGGAATTACAGGTGTGAGTCACTTTGGCAGGTTTCATTGTTTAAGTTCTTTCAGAGTTTGGGTCACAGCTATGTGAAGTAACCAATGCAGAAGGAAAGACTAAACTAGCTGCCAAAGTTATCAATGGGAATTTATTCATCTGGGTAAATAACCATGTTTGTCAACAGTGGGTCTGGCCAAGAAGGAATCCCATAAGTTGGACTAGCTTGAGGAGACTTTTTTTTTTCTTCAGTGTATGTGGGTATGTGTTTGTGTGCAGGGGCATGTGTGTGCAGATGGGTCTGCCCATATGTGCGTATGTGTTTGGAAACCGAAGGTAGATGTTGGTGCCGTCCTCAATCACTTTCCACTGTATTTTTGAGTCAGGGTCTTTCACTGAACCCAAAGCCCATGGACTGGGTGCATTAACTGGTCAGCAGGCCCCAAGGATCTGCTTAGCTCTGGGATTACAAGAGTAATCTTTTTGTGAGTACTGAGGATCTGAACTCAGGTCCTCATGCTTGACTAACAAACATTTTATCGACTATGCCATCTCCCAAGCTCCTGAAGAGGCATTTTCTGATGAGTCTGGCTTTAGGAGGAAGCTAGATGATAGAGCCAAAGAGCTGGTAGCAGGAGTCAGGACCATGGACAGGAACCAGGGCAGGCAGGGCGGAAAGCCAAGTTCAAGATAGGCTGAGATGCCTTGTTTAGGATAAGGCTGTGGTGGGAAGGAGAAATAAGGGCCATTCTTTTTGTGGGTAAACATGTGGGCGGAGAGATGGACAGAGCATCCCAAGTGTACTGTTCTCCCTTTTCCCGGAGTTGCTCCCCGTCCCCCATGAACTCCAGAACCCTGTGCAATCCAGTTTGATGACTTGATAAAATGAAGGGACTTCAGCTCTGGAATCCGGCTGTCCTGGGTTCAGATCTTGATGATTTTCTCCTAGCTGTGGCTCTTGAGGAGGATGTGATCTTGGTGAGTAACTGAGCCTTTATTCTAACGTGAAAGAATGAGCAGGCTCAACACAGTGTCACATCTCTGTCCTTCTTAATCAAAGAATAATTCCTTTCAGTATAGGAGGTCAGCGACAGATTCATGAAACAAAGTCTCACAAGGATCTCTGAGTGAGTTTTGTGGGGATCAACTTTGTTCGGGCGTCAAGGAAGAAGTGAAGTTGGTTCTAATACCTGTGAATTGATTTATTAATTTTTTGAGAAGGGTTTCTTTGTAGCCCCAGTTGGCCTCGAACTCCCCATGGAGACCAGGCTGGCCTTACTCTCACAGAGATCTGCCTGTTTCTGCCTCTTGGGTGCTGAGATTAAAGGTGTGAACCACCAGGCCTGGCTGATTTATTTATTTTTATTTTATGTATATGAGTATTTTTACCAGCATGTATGTAAGTGTAGCATGTGCATGCAGTGTTCTCAGAGGCTGGAAGAGGGTGTGAGATCCTCTGGAACTGGAGTGACAGATGATTGTGAGCTGCCATGTAGGTGCTGGGAACTGAACCCTAGTCTTTTGCAAGACCAGCAGCTTTTAACTGCGGAGCCATCTTGCCAATCCTGAGGCCTGTGGACTGGAAGGAGCTAGGCAAGTGAAGGTGGGAAAGACATTTTGGGAATAGAACACATTCATGTTCAAGGGCCCTGTGATGGGAAAACACAGTCCATTTCATAGCTGAGACAAGGGCAGTGTGGTTGCAGTGGAGAAAAATAGGAGGAGGCACACAGGGCTTCCCACAGGGGTTCCTGCTGTTGTCAGGAGCCTGGACCTTGCTGTGTATGGAAGATCAATCGGAAGAGTTTTATTAGGAGAGTGGGGTATGCAGTTTACACTTTGTGTTGGTGGGTAGAGGAGGGACTTTGGTTAAAGAGGGCCCAGGTTAGAGTTTGGGAAGGGATGCAATAGACTTGGGATGGGTTGTTAGAGATGGAGCCAAAGTCAGAAAGTTCAATGATGTTAAAGAGTTAAGGACTTGGAAAGGGTTTGCTAAGAGGGAGAAGGAGAGGAAACCACAGTGAGTGTCCACTGAAGTTGTCCTTCAAGGTCAAAGCTCATTTTTAGAAGGCCAAATTGCTCACTGAGGTTTCTTGTCTTGGTGCAGGTCATGGGTCATGACTACTTTAAACCAAACAGTACCACATCACTTGCTCCTGTGCCTGGCAGAGAGAAAAGCATGTGTTCTGGATATGGCTCTGAGGACCTTAGAGTTATTAAGGGATTTTACCAGAGACTGACTTGGCCCAATGAGAAAACTCAAGCTGTACTCAGAAAGCAGCAGTTTTCCTTTGTTAACACGGGCTTCAGACTGAACTCCCACTCCAGAGAAACTGAGACATGGCCCAGAAATAAACACAGGTTTTTATAGGATTTTCTGCATCATCCTTTGGCAGTAACCATATTGGTAGATGAGATTTTCACGCCCTTTAGGCTATTTTATAGGAAATTTGAATGGGCTGTGTTTTGCAAAAGCAGGTATTTTGTCTGTGTGTGGGCAAGGGTTGTGACAGTCATAATAACAAGGTATATTGCTCATGCTAGTACAGTCTCAGAGAGTTTAACAAACACAACACATTGTCAGCAGATGTTCCCTTAGGATTACAGACTGTGGTTTGTGGTTGTCTGTCCTGTCCTGAGCTCAGAGTGGAATATTTTCCTTTATGATTTGAGTACAAGTAGAAGCTTCCAAAATTCTGTTTCTTCTACCTGTATCAACAAGCACCCTGTTATTAGGCTTGTTGTTAGGACTTCATAGGGTTCTTAGCAAATACATTTTATGTTCTTATTCATCTGTCATAGAGAACAGAATTATATTGAGGTCATAGGTCATTAGTTCCACAGTAGGTTCAGTTTTCCCCATCAGAGTGAGTGGGATAACATTGTATGGGGACATGCAGGCTGAGGACCAGGTCTGGAGTAATGATATAATTTGGATCTGTAGTACCCCTAGAGGCTCCTGTGTTAAAGGCTTGGTCCCCAGCCTGTATGGCTCTACTGGGTGATGGTACAACTTTTAAGAGGTGGAGCTTAGTGCTAGGAAGTTAGGTCATTGGGGGCGTGCCCTTGAAGGAGATATTGGGTCCTCAGCCCCTGTCCCTTCTGCTCTGCAGCCACCATGAAGTGAGGAGCTCTGCCTTACCATGTTTTCCCACCAAGATGTGCCACAGGCCCCAAAACAGTGGAGTCAAGGAACCAGGGGCTGAAACCTCTGGACTGTGAGGCAAAATGAATCTTTCTTCCCTGTAAGCTGATTTTCTCAGGTATTTCATCACAGAGATGGAAAACCAACTAACACAAGTAACCGGTATTTTGTCACCAGATGTTGGCACATAACAGGTGAAGGAACATAAGAGACTGGAGGCATAAGGGGAGAACCATGTGACCATTACGAGGTGTGATGCCTAATCTCAACTGTCAGTTTATGAGATTTCGAATTGCCTAGGAGACCGGCCTCTGGACCTATCTGTAGGGGATTATCCTGATTAGGTTGGTTGAAGTGGGGAGACCTACCCACTATGAGTAGCTCCGTTCTCTGGGCTGGGATTTGAGACCACATAAAAAGGAAAAAGCAAATCAAGAGCTAGCATTCTCTACTCTCTGCTTGTTGATTGTGGCCTCAGTGTGGCCAGCTGCATGGCTTCCCTGCCATGATGGACCTCAGACTGAGCCAGAATAAACCATTTCTTGGTTCAGTTGCTTTTGTCAGAATATGTTACTACAGCCACAGGAGATCAAGACATGGGTTTCCTAAAATTTAGGGGAAGGAAGTTTCAGAAAAAGACTGAGCAGCAGAGCTGAGCACTGCTGGGATGCAAGGAAGGAAAAAGTAAACTTTTCTGACTGTCTTATTTTTCGGATGATAACTGGGCAGAGAAGATGCTTGTGTCAGAGTTGCCGAACAAATTAGTGGCACAGCTTTGTATCAGCAAGCTGCTGCCATGTAAGGAAGAGTTCCAAGATGAAATGACTTAAATCCAATGATGTCTTCTGAGTCTGCACTTTGGTGCGGGTGTTTTGCCAATGAGGGTCAGGTTTGGACTCACTGAGGGTCGGAGGGTAGACTGCTGGGAACTGTCTGGTCCAGCATGGCCTCTTTCTGCTTCATGTGGCCTCTCCTGTAACCCCAGCAGGTTAGCTTAGTGCTATCCAGTCTAGGCAGAGGGAACAGATAGTACAAAAACTCTGAGGTGAGAATGAACTTGGGTGTTTGAGGAAGAGGACAGAGGCCCGTGTGGCTGAGACACTGTGCATGGGATGAGCCTAAGTGCTAAGAGCGTGAGTACAAAGAGGGGTGCAGAGACTGATGAGCGAGCAGAGGGGAACCAGGGATGGAGGAGATCATCGGGAGCTCACTGCAGACCATAGGTAGAGCTTTGCTACCTCTATTATCAGTATTGTTTCTAAAGATTTTATTTCTATTTTATGTGTATGAGTGTTTTGCTTGCATGTATGTAAGTGTACCCTTGTGTGAAATGTCCATGGAGACCAGAAGAGGGTCTGTAACGGGAGTTATAGCCAATTGTTAGCTGCCTTGTGGGTGCTCTTGACCTGGAGTCATCTCTCCAGCCCCGCTGTCTCTATTGTTACTTGAAGTCGAGATTTTCTGAGATTCCTGCAGGCTGGCTTCTGTTTCCTGGAGGAGGTCTGTCACTTTACCTGATTCCACTTATGGGACTTTGAGCCTGTGCAAATAGTCTCTACCTGGGAGGGGGTGGTATTTATTTTTCATGTTTATAAGTACTTATATTGATGTATAGTGCACTTGTTATTGTTTTAAATTGATTTAAACTTTTTTCAGATGTAATGGATAATGTTACTGCGGTAGTTTGAATGAGAAATGTTTTTCATAGGCTCAGGTATTGGAACACTTGGTCTTGTGTTGGTGGTGATGTTTGGGGAGGTTATGGAACTTTCAGGAGCCTTTTTGGAGGAAGTACAAATCACTGGGAGTGGGGTTTGAGAGCCTATAACCTGGCCCCAATTCCAGTTTATTCTCCCTGCTTCCTGTTTGCAGATGTGAGCTCTCTGCGTCCTGCTCGGGCTGCCTTCTGTCAGGCCTCCCTGCCATTAGGAACTCTCCCTTGGAGCCATAAGCCAAAATAAATTCTTTCTTCCATAAAGTCTCTCTTGGTCAGAGTGTTTTATCACAGCCACAAAAAGTAACTAATACAGTCATAAATTTGAATAGTTTGGTTTTTGTTAAAGCTCTAGGAGGGGCAGGAGATATGGCTCAGTGGTTCAGAGCACTTGCTGTTCTTCCAGAGGACCTGGGTTTGATTCCCAGTACCCACCCAGAACCGTCCATAACTCCAGTTCCCTCTGGCCTCTGTAGGCATCACATGACACAGGTGCACTTACACACATGCAGACAATATACACACACACATAAAAATAATAAAATCTTTTTTTAAAGTTCCTAGGAGTCCTAAGTGACCTTTTTCGATTCATAAAATCATGTATGTATAGATGGGCTGAAACTAGGAGTGAAGGTGTCTAGGACACAGAGGAGGCTGATGGGAGGGGAGCAGAAGAGGAGCGGGTGTAAGGGATGTGCTTGAGGTGCATTCATATACTTGCATGAAAATGACTTTCTGTAATCCAGTATAATCTAGTGAAAACACTAGAGAAAAGAAGGAAAATGGAGAAAATGTTTGAACGTGCTTACATTTTGACATCACAAAGTGCTACGAGGCAGGCCAGCATCCCTGGCCAGAAGCTGCTCAGTCCCATGCCTAAAGGCTCATCCTGCTGAATAG
Organism: Eospalax fontanierii; assembly: GCA_035773235.1. Taxonomy (NCBI): domain Eukaryota; kingdom Metazoa; phylum Chordata; class Mammalia; order Rodentia; family Spalacidae; genus Eospalax; species Eospalax fontanierii. The sequence continues at coordinate 51,035,572 of CM069546.1, read as the reverse complement.
GGGGATATAGACCCTATACCAAAGCCAGCTCACTGCCTATTTTTATAAATAAAGTTTTATTTGGAACGCGGTTCTGCTCACTCACTTACCTGTAGTCTATGACCTTGGAAGAGTTAAGCAGTGTGACAGCAGCTGTGCAGTCCGCACAGCTTTAAGCATTTGACATTTTCTCCTTTAATATAAAGTTAAACCTCGTGGAGAAGAGGAAGTCACTGCAGTGTCCCCTGCTTGAAGCAGGGCGTCCCCATGTACAGGATGTGTGAGGGCTAGGGCGATGGAGGTGCTCACAGGGCAGGCCTTTCCGCATTTTGTTTTACTTTTATTTGTGTGTTTATATCTGCATAGTATATGTGTATGTGTAGTGTGTGTTTGTGTATGAGCAAAGTACATGTGCACATGTGTGCACTTTGTATGGGGGCGGTCAGAGGATGGTGTTGTGTGTCTTCTTTGATCACTCTCCACATTAGTTTTTGAGACAGGATCTCTCATTGAACCCAGAGTTCATGGATTGGTGAGATGTCTGCCTAGTGAGCTCGGAGTATTCAAAGTTCACTGCAACCTTGGCCCCTCCCTGCCAGCACTGGATTGCAGGGAAGGTCTACCATGCCCACATGTGGGCTCTGGGGATTTGAACTGAGGTCCTTTTGCTTGCAGAGGCTGGCACTTTACTGACTAGGCCATCTCCCCCACGTCCTCCTTTTCTTTTTAAGGATGCTAATTCTATTATGAAGCATCCCCCATATGATCTCAGCAAAGCCCCTCAGATCCAACTCTCGGTTTCTGGGCAATACATGTGCTATTAGAAAACCAGAAAAAAAAATTGGTTTCTGGAAGCTTGTAGCAGATAGAAGGCCGCTATACGAACGCTGGAGAGGCAACTGTTGGTCTCTTAACACCTGGCGTTTTTTCTGGTACCTGCTCCCCCTCTTAGAACAGGAGAATTAACAGGTGGGGGCGGGGGCAGGAGGCCCTTGAGCTCAAGTTCTCTGTGGTTGCAGGGAAATCCCAGAACATGATTTTCCTCCAGGGAAGAACCCCTGCGTGTGGTCTGAGGGGGAACGGACCACCCCCCTCCCTCCGTGCAGTGCTCAGCTGGAAACCGGAAAGCGTCCACTTGAAGCTGTAACTCTTCTTTCTCCCCTCCCTAGGAAAATCAGAAAACCCAGTGGCAAATGATACGGGTGGAATCAGCTGGTCAGAATTCAGGCCCCATCTCAATAGTTTCTGCAACCCTGGGCAATATACCTGATTTTAGAAATGCAAAAGAAAAAAAATCAATATCTCGACCCTTGCAACCAATCACGTCCCAGAAGTGGCAATTTCTTCCTCAGCGTGTCGGCGTGCGCGTCTCTAACCAGGGCAGTGAGGAGTCTGGGGTAAGGGAGGCTCATAAAAATGACCGATGCAGATATTAATGATTTAATCTGCTAACGTGGCGTGGCTGCCTCGGAGAATCCTATTCGTCAGCATCCTGAATCCGTTAGGACCAGCCGAGCAACCGGATGGCGCGGGAGGTGGCAGGAACGAAGATGAATCACAGAGCGCAGTATCGATTCGCCCCGCCTGCAACGGCTGCTTCTGTTTGGAAATATGGAAAAGCAAATTAATGAATAAATGAGCTGGCTCGGTGAGCCGCGCCCCACTGGGAGCGCTGGTATTTAAGCTGCTTACACCAAGCAGGCTCCCAGCAAGGGTGGGAAGGACAGGTTGGTGATGTGTAAGGCTCTGCCCTGCTGATGATAGCGCCCGAGGGCACTTGGTCACTAATGCCTCTTTCCCCCTAAGTCTGTCTGTCTGTCTATCTATCTATCTATCTATCTATCTATCTATCTATCTATCTATCATCTATCTATCTATCATCTATCTATCATCTATCTATCATCTATCTAGTTTTATTTTAGAGACACAGTCTTGCTACTTTGCTATAGCCAAGGCTGGCCTGGAGCTCAGGATCCTTCTGCCTGAGCCTACTCAGCAATAGGATCATTGGTATGTGTTGCCACACCTGGTCTTAAGTTTCTTCCTCAGTGGGAAGAGCTGAATGGGAAGATTCAATTAGCTAATGTTTAGCACTACTTTTTAAATTTGTCTTTTCAATGTTAACTTTGTGTGTGTGTCCTAGTTTGCTTTCTGCTGCTGCGGTAAAACGCTAAGATCACCTTGGGGAGGAAAGGATTTATTTAGCTTACACTTCCGGTTTACAGATCAGCATTTCAGGAAGTCAGAGCAGGAACTCAAGGTAGGAATCTGGAGCAGAGACCTTGGAGGAATGGGGCTTGCCGGCTTGCTTCCGAGGCTCACCTACCGAAGGATAGCCCTGCCCACCATGGGCTGGTTCCTCCTACATCAATTAAAAATCAAGAAATGCCTCACAGACAGGCCCACATTCCTATCTGATGGAGGCAATCCACACTGGAGGTTCCTTCTTCCCAGGTGTCTCAAGTTTGTGTCAAAAAACTAACCAGTACAGTATGTGTGTGTGTGTGCCGGCCTGTGCGGCACTGCCCACACATGTGGAGGCTAGAGGAACATCTGTGATGCTTCTCTCTATCACCCTCTGCCATATTCCCTTGAGACAGTGTCTCTCACTAAACCAAAAGTTCGCTGTTTCATCTAAGCTGGCCGGCCAGTGAGCCTGGGATCCTGTCTGCACTCCAAAGCTAGAGTTACAGGCATCCACAACCGTGTGCAGCTTTTTACATTGATGCTAGGAATTTTAACTCAGGTCCTTAGACTTGCACAAGTAAGTGCTCTTACCCACTGGGCTATCTCTCAGGTCTTAAATTCCGTGAAAATTTATTAAGTAAATTCTTAATACTTCTTAAATTCTGCGAGATTTGGGGTCATATCGGACTTCAAATTCCCTTCTGGCTGGACTCCCTGGACTTATGATTCCCCATCTATCAGACTGGAAAGACAGAAACACCCATCTCATTTGGTTAAGGTTAAATATGTCAGGCATAGTCCCTGAAAGTTTAATTTAAAATAACCATTTAACATTCAACACATTGTATACTTGTTAAGTGCCAGTTGCTGCTCTCTGTGCTTAGGTTAGAGCTGTGGACAAGATAAAGTCCCTTTTCTCTTAGAATTTTCTTTTGTTTCTCACCTATGTTAGCTCCATATGTTTCATCCCCACTAGCTGAAGTTCTGTCTTTCCTCCACTGAACTCTGAAGATTTGTCAACAATCATACCGGGGCGTGGCTCAGGGGCAGAGTGCTTGCCTGATGTGCATGAGGGCCTAGGTTCCTCCCACAGAAAGTTCCCGGCCTTGCCTGTGGGGTACATATCTGGTTTGCTCTTCTGTTCTGCTGACCTGTGTCTGACTTCTGCTCACACCACCTGTCTGGGTACTGTTTCTCTAGTGAGTCTCAGAAGTACATAGTATGACTTAGCCTTGTGTGTGTGTGTGTGTGTGTGCGTGTGTGCGTGCGTGTGTGTGTGTGTTTTAAATTTTCTTTAGATATCCTGGTTCTTTTCCCAGAACCAGGGAATGTATCTGCATTTAGATACAACTCCACATCTTGTTGGTTTGGTAGGGATTGCTTTAGATCTGTGCATCCAATTGAAAGGAACAGACATATGTACTGTGTTTAGTCCTCCCATTCAGGAGATGGGACATCTTTCCATTTCTTAAGATCGTCTTTAGTTCTCTCGTGTTGCATAGCTCTCAGCATAGAAGCCCTGTGATATTTTGCTAGGTTTATTCGCAAGTGTAGAAATGACTTTTACAATGTGGGCATAATCTGGACTAGACTTTTACCTGACCTTGCCACCAAAAAGTTGCTGTTTATAGTGTAAACAAGCTCCCTGAGCCATGAGCTCCTTTTGTGACCTGGGCATATGACTTTAATACCTCAGAATCCTTTCTTTCCCTTTACCCAAATAGTACATGAATGTATGTATGCATGCTTTACATATCAAAGTGCTGTAAGCAATGTGCTTTTTTCATTGCCAAGAATGAGAGAAATTGAGAACCTCTGTCTGTAGTTGTGTGTGTGTGATAATCTAGGTCTAGAAATCAAAGGTCAAAATTCTCTTCTAAGGTTGGATCGTGACTTATACTTCCCCATTTCATGTGGAAATACTGTTTCAATAAAGAATGAGTAAAGCCCAGGCTTAGGGGAATAGTTCTGAGAGACATTTGGAGTGGTCGCTTGGCAGTTCGGGACTGCTCTTGGCCTTAAAATGAATGCTAAGAATCAGGCTGTATTTTTAGTTCAGGCCTAACTGTGATGTGGCTTAGAAATGGCAGAACCAAGTATTTCATTTTTTGGAGCAATGAATATACTGTTGTTTAAGTTTCAGGTTAGATGTATTCACTGTTAATAGCTAGGGTTGTAGATGATCTTTGTGTGTTCATCTCATATCCTGTCACCTTGCTAGACTCACTCAGTTCTAGGAGATGTGTGTGTGTGTGTTTATGTGTCTTTGTATGTGCACATGTACATGTACAGGTATTATCTGAAAATAGGAATGATTGTATCTCCTCCTTTCTAATCTGCACAGGGCCTATCTGTAGTTCACTATTATTGCATTAGAGATCCTACAGTCAAATGCTCAGTGGGGTTATTTGGTGGTATATGGGAATTCAGGCCAGCTCAAAATAGGTTGCTGTGGCTGGGCTATGTGGGAGTGTGCATTTAGATCCTACATTGATAAAGGGGGTTCCCCTATGAGGTTAACTGCTATTTAAATGAGTTGTTTAAATGTCTAGACACCATCTAGGCCATTCTGGACTGGACTGGTTTTCTCTAATCTACAACCTCACATGGAGCAGTTCTTGAGGGACAAAGCTGCTCCTGGGCCAGAGTCTCAGGCAAGCAGCGACTCGGAGATGTGTTGCAAATCACAAATTTGCAGTTGGCTACAGGTTTCCAAGACTGACAAGGAGGCCCATGGCATGAAGGTCAAACTGTATCTGGAAGGTCATCCCTGAGATTTTGTATGGCTCAAAAGTCATCTGGCAAAGCAGCCATGTCCCAGGTGGGTGGGCTGAGTATGCGACTACAGGTAGTTCACCACAAGGGTTGTGAAGGGGGTGGAGTCAGGCTGCACGGGAGGCGCGGTAAGTCTAAAGATGGTGACTGCTTAGGCTCCCAGTCTTCACTCTTCGTGTGTGCATGTTATATGTGTGCAGCTGAGCATGTCAGAAGTTGGCATCGGGTGCCTTCCTCAGTCACTCTCTACCTTATATTTTGAGACAAGGTTTCCCACTGAACCTGGAGCTGGTTGACCCGTGAGCTTCCATGTCTGTCTCCCCAGCACTGAGATTACAGTGCCGGCTGCCACACCCTGCTTTTGACAAGGGTTCTCGGGATCTGAACTCAGGTCCTCATGCTTGTGCAACTTTACCTACTGAGTCATCTCCCCAGGCCCCTCCCATTCCTCATTCTTACTTCATTCTGCGTCCTCACGGATGACTGACTCATCAAACAGTAGGAGCTGAACTGGGAAAAATGGCTTTGGGAGAATATATTCATCAGGCCTTCCTGAATTACAAATGACAGAAACTCCAACTTTAAGAAACAAGGACTTTATTGCTTTGTACAACCCAAAGTTTCATGAAATGGAGCGTGCCTTCAGGCATGGCTGGATCTAGAAGCTCACAGGAACATTTCTCTACCATTTGCTTCTCTCCTCAGCCTTTGTTATGGCTTTCAGTCTCTCCAGCATCACAGTTTCAAGGCCCACTGGGATCTGGTGTGCCTGTGTGTGTGTGTGATGGTTCAGACTCAAATGAACCATGTGGACTATGATAGGACAAAGTAGGTCTGTAAATAAGGCAGTTGCTCCTGGCAGCAAGCAGAGCTTGAGCACAGTGTCTTCCTCCTAGAATGAGTGGCTATGTGATCAGCACCTGACCTCACATAGAAATAATCTCTGTGATGGTCGACCTCAGTTGTCAGGGTGATGAGACCTAGAATCACTGGAGTGATGACCCTCTGGACAAGCCTGTGGAGGATTATCTTGGTTAATTTCATCGAGGTGGGAAGACCACTGTGGGTGGCACCTTTCCTTGGGCTGGGATTTTGAACTGTACGAAATTGAGAAATCAGGCTTCACACAAACATTCATCACTCTCTGCTTCCTGTTTGTGGATGTGATGTGACAGCTGCTTCAAGCTCCCGCCATGACTTTCCTACCATGATGGGCTATACCATGTGGGCGGAATTAAACTCTTTTCTCTTGAGTTGCTTTTGTCAGCATATTTTATTACAATGTCAGAAAAAGATACAAAGACATTCAGTGACCCAGGAGAGTGCTGCCTTCTGTCTCCTCATCGTCGGTTCTGTGCTTTGCACATAGGCTTTCTCTGCCTCTCTGCCACATCATTGCCTGTGGGTTCTGTCCATGTTCCCATCATACGATGAGCCCGTGTGGATGAGAGTGTTGCAATTCCCAGAAGATGGTGTAGAGTGTCTGCTGGCATCTGCCCAGCATTTTACCCTGTGGTCGCAGCTCTGTGCTTTCTCTTTGTGGAATACCTCTGCCAGCCCCCCACTGGATCCCTGGAGTAGAGGCTGGACTCTTCCTCCTCCCTCCCATCCCGTCTCTGGGAACGAAGCTGTGATTCAGACAGATGTGTCAGCTCCTTGACTCTCTTGCTCTATGGGTGAATGGTCACACAAACTGGGTCATACTCTCCTCTTGGGCTTTTTTCTGGGAGCAAAACCTTCCCTTTGTGCTGAGCTGCAAAGGTAAAAGACCCATATGAGCTTTAAGCTGTGGTGACAGCATGTACGTGCCCCACATAAACTCAAGCCAGGCAAAATCTCAGCGTAGAATGGAAAAGTAAATAAAAAGCCCCATCCCTACCTGAGGAAGTATTGGCCACTGACAGCTTCTGGGAGGGGAGGGTCAGTCTTCTCTAAGGGTTAGACTCTTGGTAAGTTAACAAGACTCCAGTGGATGGAGCCCCGCTGGAGGACACAAGCTTTGACTCAATAGGCCTTAGGGGGAAAATATATAATAAAATGCATGAAATCAGATGGGGGAGGTAAGGGAGGTCTAAATATAATCAAAATATATTGTATGAAATCTGCAAAAATTCAGTAAAAATTTTTTTTAAAAATTATTATTTTTATTTTATGTGTATGAGTGTATTGCCTGCATGTATGTAAGTGCACCCATGTCATGCAATGCCCACAAAAGTCAAAAAAGGGCATCAGATCCCCTGGAACTGGAGTTATGGGTGGCTGTCAGCTGCTATGTGGGTGCTGGGAATCAAACCTTGGTCCTTTGCAAGAGTAGCCAGTGCTCTTAACTACTGAGCCATCTCTCCAGTCACAGTAAAAAAAAAAAAAAAATTACAAAAGATGCTAGCCTGGAGCAACCACAGGACACACAGCATGTGCTTGGTTTTTTTCTTACTGTTGCCAGATTCCCGACAGCCACATCTTCCGGGATGGAGTGTTATTTTGGTTTGTGGTTTCAGAGGATTCTACCCACAGTCACTGAGCTCCACGTGCTCCGGTAAAACATCCCTGCAATGGGAGTTGTGGAAGAGCGTGTCTTTCAACAGACAGAAAGCCAAGTTGGAGCCTTCAGAGGCATGCCTCTAGAGGCCACCGTGTCCTGCGAGGCCCACGGAGGTCAGAGGGAGGCATAGGATTCCCTGTCACTGGAGTTACAGATAGTTGTTAGCTGCTGTGTGGGTGCTGGGAACTGAACCCGGGTCCTCTGCAAGAACGGTCAGTGCTCTTAACCACTGAGTCATCTCTCCGACCCCTATTTATTTGTATTTTGGAGACAAGGCCTCACTATGTAGCCCTGGCTAGCCTGGGACCAGGGTGGCCTCAAACACAGCAGAGGTCTACCAGCCTCTGCCTGCCAGGTGCTGGGATTAACGGTGTGCCCCACCATGCTCCACTGAGCCGGTTAAATTATTTTTATTCATATATATCAATCATAAATAAGTATGGATTTCCTTATGACATGTACATACTTTATTTTGATCATGTTCACCTCCATTTCTTCCTCTTGTCCCTTCCTATTCCTGCTGATCACTTTCGTTTTCCACATTCATGCCCTGGGGTTGCTTACAGGAGCATGGGTAAAGGTTATTTATGGGATATGGGCCCCTTGTCATTGGCTACGGCACTAGAAAAGTGACTCCCTCCCCCAGCAACACTCATAGACCCTCAGGGAGGGTGGGGCTTTGTGAGCACCTCCAGAGGGGCAGTTTTCAGGGAAGGGGCTTGCTTAGTCTGCCCGTTTTGTTAGCTCAGGTGAGAGGTCAACATAGGAACTCAGAGCAAGGTGCAGCTGGCTAATATAGACTGGGGTCAGAGAGGCAGGAGTCCTGTGGGCCTAAGCTATCAAGGTCTCCTTCAGGTGCATTTGAGACATAGCCAGACTGTCCCTGCTTTCAACCCAGGAAACCTGGCTCATAGCCTGGGCCGGAAATACACCTGCAAGTTGAAGAACCAGGGCTTGGAGTAGCCAAGCCTAGAACCTGATAACTGTTCAGAAGCGGCCAGCAGCACAAAAACACTCTGCAGGTGTGTCACTATTTCCCCCAGCTCCACAGTGGACATGTCCAGCATGAGAGAGGCCCTGGGGAGCTTGTGCAGCCTGAGGGGCGAGTGGGTGGACACAGTCTAGTCTCTAGTGCGGTATCTGGATGGCTTCACATCTCCCACCAGCCCACCCGATTGCTGGCAAGGAAGGGATGATAATGGCCTTTTTGTCCTGTCCCTTTCTCCTGCCTGGGCATCTGTATGGACAATTAGGAAAAGACAATTTAATGCTGAACAAATTAATCGCATTTGCCAAATGGCCTCAAAACACTCTATAGGCGGTTTCTCTGTCGGCATAATGGATTACGGCATTCAGGAAATGGATGTGGCGACTGTTGGCACAGCCGTCCCTGGCTGTGGGTCAACTGTTTGTTTTGGAGAGGTCAGAGTGAAGAGCTTGGTATGCAGCTGACAGCCACAGTAGACCAGGCAAGAGACAGCTGCCCCCTCTAGTGTGCCCACCCGCTGACTCCCAGCTCTGACTATGTCAGCCCCCTGGCCGACAGGGGCTTACTGTGCATGGCAAGATGCACTACCTTTATTTATTTATTTATTTTTTATTTCATGTGTGTGAATGTATGGCCTGCATGTATGTAAGTGCACCCGTGTTGTGCAATGCCTGCGGAGGTCAGAAGAGGGTGCTGGATCCCCTGGAACTGGAGTTATGGATGGTTGTTTGCTGCCATGTGGGTGCTGGAATTTGAACCTGGATGACTGCAAGAGCAGCCAGTGCTCCCTACTGCTGAACCATCTCTCCAGTTCTGAGATGCACTGTCTTATTTGTGTAAGGAAAAGGTAGGGTCTTGATTTTATGATGGGGAAACTGAAGCACAGAATGGCCACTCAGCTGAAATTTGCACTCCTCCACAGCCCCCCACCCCTCCCAATGTGTAGGCTCTCGGTTTCTAGGGGTAAAACCTCCATCTTAGAACTGTGCCTTGGGCCTGGGGGAGAAGAGTGTGCTGGCCAGTATCTCAGATGCCACCTATAGTTTTACTGAGTTCAAATCTAGGCTCTGGGAGTAGCTGAATTAGCTCTGAAAAGTGAAGCTATCGCTCTGTGCCTCAGTTTCCTCATCTGTAAAGGAGAGAGATGTAGCTGACCTCTCTCCCCAGAACATGAAGATTAAAGGTGATACTGGCCTCTGGTCACTGGACACATGATGAATACTTGGCTAGTGGGACCGTCTTGTCACTGAGCAGGGGCTGTGCCTGTTTGAGGAGTGCCTTACCGAGAGACTGGGAGAGAATGGCCGAGGACTGAGACACTCCCTGGGACTGTGGAGGGTTGGACAGCAGCTAGGATAGCTCTCATGTCCTGTCTCTCAGTCATGGCTTGTCAAGGTGGGCAACGGGATATGGGCCCCGGTGACGGTGTTCTGCCATTGCGTTCATTGGCTTATCACCCCTGAGACCTCCCATCTTGGAGGGGAGAGTGTGGTAGAGAACAGCTCACATTATGGTGAATAGGAAATAGAGTGACCTGTAACAGGAAGCAGCTAGAACAAGACGCAGTCTCCAAAGACACACCCCCAGTGACCTACTTCCCTCATCAGACCCCACCTTTCCCAGTTTCAATACCTGCCAACAAATGGTCTACTCAGATTTTGAACCCATGAAGGGTTCAAACCAATTGCGTAATATCCACTGATGAAGGCAAAACCCTCACAGTCTGTCTCAGGAAATGCTCCCACAGGCAGGCTCAGAAGTGTGTCTTCCCAGTCCTCTCTGTGCCCATCAGTTCAGTCAAGCTGACTGCTGAGATCCATCGGCACTGACAGCAGGCACCTTTGCTGGCCACCTTGGAAACTCCTAGCTTGTGTCTGGAGAAAGCTTTCCTGGATGGGATGGTTCCTCTCCTTGGGTCTGGGCCTTGATGGGCCTCATGAGAGTCCTGGCTTGCTTAGGCTGTGAACCTTCTTAATGAACCTGTGAGGTAAGGATTATTTTCATTCCCTCAGGAATGGGCTGGTTATGCTGTGGACTGTCCTACTCATGGAGGCACAGTATAAGCCTGAGTGAGTACCGAGCCGTGCACCCCACGGGCGAGCAGAGACAAGGGGAAGTGAAGTATTTACTATTCATTTATTGTTTTTTGAGATAAGATGTCTTAGTTTCTTTTTGTGATGCTACAATAAAATACTCTGACTTATGTAACTTAAGGGAGAAAAGGTTTATTCTGGCTCACAGTTCAAGGTAAGTCCAGGAAAATCAAGTCATCAGAAGCTTGGAGCAGCTGATCGCACAATCAGGAAGCAAAGAGGGGCGAATGCTGCTGCTCAGCTCTGCTCTCCATCTGTCCAGTCCAGTTCCAGCAAGGGAGTGGTGCTGCCCACAGCGGGCCCGCCTTCCTACCTCAACTAACCCACTCAAGATAATCCTCTACAAGCATGCTCAGAGGCCCATCTCCCAGATGATTCTGGTTTCTGTCAAGTTGACAACACTAAAGGTCACACAAGGTCGTACTATGTAGCCTGGGCTAGCCTGGAACAAGAGTGACTTCAGCTTCTTGAGTTTTGGGATTACACATGTGTGCCACCATATCTGGCTGAGGTGTGTTTTTATTAGTAAGAGGTGATTTTGAGACTTGGGTGTAAGTCCTTCCAAAGGGAGCCTCTGGGTAGATCTAAGCTTCTTCTACCCTTGGCCTGCCCCAGAGCTGTCAGCTAGCCAAGAACAGGGGATACAGGTGTAGAATATGATGGAATGGATACTCCCAGTCCAGTGAGACAGAAAAACAAACCCCAGAGATGTCACAGCCCTCTTCCTGGAACCTCTGAATGCTTGTTGAACAAAGGCAGATGCCATTAAGTCAAGGACAGTGGCCCAAGGAGGACATCTCCCTGAAATACCCAGGTCGGTCCAGTGTAATCACCAGGGTCAAAGTCAGTCAGTGAAGGAATGTGATACAGAGTCCCAGAGAGAGGGGAAGCTGCCACCTGATGTCTTTGGAGGCAAGAAAGGTGGTGGGTATCCTGGAGAAGCTGAAAAGGCAGCCGAGGAAACAGGCTCTCTACTCCGCACTTCCAGAATGAGTTCAGCCTACAGAAGCCTAAGCCTTGGCCCTAGCCTGTCAGAGCATCCAGAAACCACAGACAGTACAGCTGCGTTTGAAGCCATAAAGGTTGTGGTGACCTGTGACAGCAATCATGGAGGTCCTGTTGTAAAAGTGGTCCATCCTTGGGTCAGTAGACAAGTGCTTGCCTTGCAAGTGTGCGAAGTGGAGTCCACATACCCAGGGTTCATGTAAAAATAAAGCTGGCTGCAGTGGTGGATCTCTGGAAGCTTGCAGGCCTAGTATGGTTTCCATGGAGGTTCCAGACTGTTCCATCTTGCTAGGTAATACAGAGGACGGCCCACCCCTAGGCCCCTCTGGCATTTTCCTATGAGCAGGGCACAGAGCCAGATGCTTCTCCCTGTTCTGTGCTCATGGCTCAGTTCCTTGGACTCTTCTGTGTCCCATGCCACTGGAGTCAAGAGTGTGGCTGAGCTTCCCGCTGCCTCTGAGCAGAATTTCCTTTCACCACTTCTTTCTGAGCCTCGACCCTCTGCTCCTCAGGGCCCAGTGAAGTTTCCTAACTGATGTCCTTCTAGCCTCTGCCCTTTGCATGGTTGCCAAGGCACACACAGGATGTGTATCTGGTGGTTCCTCACTGCTGAGTACCAAGGTCTGTAGCAAAGGTTACTTGCTGCATTCAGAGCAACACAGAGCATCCTCCAAACATAGGCTTTAATAGCTGTGGACTTGGTCTGTGGGTGGGGAGTCAGGGTGTGCTCTTGCGGGCGGGGGGGGTCCCTTTCTTTTTTTAATGTATTATTTTTTAATTTAGCTTTTATAGAATATAATCTGATAGTATTTAGATCCCCCCCTCTATCTTATCTGCATCCCCTATTGCCGCACCCACCCAATTTAGTGTACTCTAATACTATGTGTGTATACATATACTTCGAGACTCTAATTTGTGCCCCCAGATGTCCTTTATGTGGGTCTGTCCACTGGAGCCTGGCTGACCTATCAAGAGGACTGGAGGTCTTTCCTGAGGCTGCAGTTTCAGAGACTATGGGGCATCTGTGACGGGATGCGGAGCCTCTTCTCGGCTTCTTCACAGCGCAGCAGGCAAGTCATGTCCCGATGACCGTTGGTCAGGGATGCTGGTGCCTCCTCCGTGGTCCTCTCCACAGGACAACACATGCTAAGGCAAACTCCCACCTCCCAAATCAAGAGCTCAGACATGGAATGGGACCAGCAAGACAGACCAATGGTATCTGTCACCCAGTCCCAGCAGCCACATTCCATCACTTCTGCCATATTGGAAATTTGTTAGATGCTGTCTGGTCTTGGAGCCCCACTCAAATTCAAGGTCTCAGGTGAGGAGATGAGAGCTGATGTGTGCGGTCATCAGGAGCCACCTGAGGGCCATCCCATCTATGGCCTGGGAAACTGAGGCCTCCCACCTTGGAAGCATGGCTAAGTGAGGTCACCCGGAATATGACTCTGGGCAGCGTGGCTGGGGATCTCCTTCCTGCCAGACAGCTTCTCCCTCCTCCTCCCTCCCCCTCCCTTCCTCTCTCTTCTCCTCTCCGTCCCCTCCCCCACTCTCCCTTTCTCTCCGTCTACACCCTCCTCTCCCTCCTCCTGAATGTTTGCTTCTCTGTCTTTCTTGTCCAGTCCTCCTGCCTGTGACCACTGGTATCTGGTCCGTCATTCTGTTCATCTGTGTGTCTACCTCCTGGTTCTCTCTCTCTCTCTCTCTCTTTCTCTCTCTCTCTCTCTCTCTCCCCCGTCTCGCTCTTGCTCTCGCTCTTGATCTTCTCGCCTCTTACAGTTCACTTCTTGCTCTGTCCCTTTGGGCCTCGCCTTGGGCTTTGTTCCTGTGGGCTCTCCGTCCCCTTTCTCCGTGTGTCTGTGGCTGTGTTCTTGTGTGCCCCATGCCCCTGACTCAGCTTTCTTCACAGCCCACGGCTCCACGCTGACACCCTGTCTCCCTCTTCCCTGTCACTCCGCCTCTGAACTGTGCCGTGTCACCTTAGGCTTCCCCTGGCTTCACCCAGTCTGGGAGGCAGTTACTATTATTTCTGATACTCTTGCTTATTTTGCGTTATCTTTATAACACCATCAAACTGCGCTCAGCTCCTTGCTGCCTCGTCCTCCTGTGCGCAGACAGGGAGAGCCTCCCTGCTTCCACCTTCAGCCTTCCATGCCTGTTTTCATCAGAGACTGTAGGCTCCAGTCTCACCGTCACAGCAATATTAGATAGCATCTTAAACCAGTCCTTTTTATGGGGACACATACAGTATAAAAGACATTGAGGACATATTGGACACCAACAGTTAGTACCCCATCAAGTTGAGTGTGTGTGCGTGTATGTGTGTGTGTGAATAGAAATAGAAAGGGGGAGAGAGTAAGAGGGAGAGTGAGAGTGAGAGAGAGAGAGAGAGAGAGAGAGAGAGAAAGAGGGGGGGGAGGGGGGCAAGGAGGGAGAGCTTTGAAAATCATTTCTCATGGAGGTCTGGAGAAAAAAAAACTGTGAGAGATGGATCCCACAGGAAGCAAAGGATAGTGTTAATTGCCCTGGGTCTGGCTTCAGGTAGCCTTGGTATATGTTACGTGAACTGATGGCGGAGGCTCAGGAAGGAACATGAAGCCCCTGCCTGTGTGGTTTGCGCAGGCTGATTCTCATGCTGAATTTGACTCCTGAATCAGACTCTTCATTGCAATGCTGTGTGTAGGATATTTATCCAGATTCATCTTGGGAGAGAATCAGCAGGACAAGGAAGGCATTAATAGGCAACAGGACAGAGCAAGGCATGGTGTGCAGCAAGGCCCATGGAGCACACCCTGGGTTCAGTTCCAGAGTGAAGCTCTGGAAGGTAAGGCATGTCCATGGCTCTCTGGCTGCTGAAGCCAGGGTGCCCATCCCCTGCTTCCGTCGGTCAGGGGCGCCCATGGCTTCCTATCTGCTGAGGTTCTTCACATGCAAAGGCAGCGGGGTTCCAGCAGCCTAGGGTTGGCCTTCTGCTCAGGGGTGTGGGCTTGGCTGCGGGCAGTGAAGGCCATCTGGGGGCTTGTGGGCAAGTGGTAGAGGGCCGGAGGGAAATGGGGCAGAGGCAGCAGTGCTGGATTCTAGAGTTTCAGGTCTGGTCGGGTTGGGTAGAAGTAGACGGCTGGGCTTCTGGTCTCTTGACTCTGTCCTGGGAAAAACCTTTAACTGTGTAATTGCTGTTCCTCACACCCGAGAATCCTGGGAGAGCCAGGAACATGGAGACACAAAGCCCTGTGAAGAAGGGCTCACCAGCCAGCATCCCACGAGATGAAACACACAGGTGACTGGCTTGGTCTCACGTTAGAATCGTCCACTGAGCAGAGAGCGGGACCAAGAAGCATGTGGAGTGGCAGCTCTGTCGGGACCTGACAACCTCACAGCCAGAGCCTTGACTAAACACAACAGTGAGAGCTGCTTTTTAAGAAGAATTACTTTTTATTTATTTTATATTTCTGTGAATTTCATACCATCTATTTTGATCATATTTAGATCCCATCCTGTATCTGCACCTGTCTTTCTACACTCCCACTAAATTTCTCTATCATCTATCATCTATCTATCTATCTATCTATCTATCTATCTATCTATCTGTCTGTCTGTCTATCCATCTATCTGGAGAGAGAGAAACAGATTTGTGTCCCCAAATGCCCTATTAATTTTTTAAGAAACTCATGCTTTGTAGCCCAGGCAGGCCTGGAATGCACTTTGTAGCTCAGGCTTACCTCAAACTGGTGAGCCTTTGGCCTCAGCCTCCTGAGTGGCTGGGACTACAGGCATCAATCACCTCCATGCCTAGTGTTGACTTGGGTTTTCTGGTACTGGAAGATGGTTCCTCATGGACACACTGACCGTTCTTTTGTTTTTATCCTTGCCTATCCTGAGCTGTGAGCTTTATCCTTCCAGTTCCCCAGGAGCTATGTTTGCCAGCTTTGAACCTTGTTTTGACTCACATTTCTTCTGAACCACCTATCACCAATGACAGAATGTGTTGGTAGCTTAAAGGCCAGGACTTAGGGGTCAAGGAAGAAGATGTGTATTAACATCTATCACAGGATGTGCAGTTTCCTGCATTGTTCCACTTAATTTCCCTGACCTTTGTAAAAGTCCTGTGCTTATACCATTTGCAGGCGAGGAATCTGAAGCCCAGGACTCATACCTGGCCAACTTTATGTGGAACCAGATGATTTGAAGTACACACAGCCTGGGAGGGAATACCAAGAGACAGGCACAAGATGCCAAGGCACCATGTGCAAACAGCACATAGGCTAATTTTATAGACAATTAAATCCTTAAAGATTGGCCGATATGTGCACTTAAAGCTGCACGCACAGGGAACTGGCAAGTTCCCTTCATCCACTGAAGAGTCTTCGAACAAAGTGAGCTAGTCCAACAGGCCTATCAGAGTGAGGAGGATGGTGCAGAGCACCTGGATGTGGCACACAGGTGGGCTGGGGTAACGTGCTCTTGGATCTGCTTTCAGGAGGGTGTCTGGTGTGGGGTAAATAGCCTGGACTTTGTGGTCAGATAGGCCCATGTTGTCCAATCTCTACTTTTCCCCAACCAGCTGTGCGGCTCTAGGCAAGCACACTGAACCCTATCCAGCCTCAGTTTACCCACTTTGTGGTCTGAATATGAAATGTCCCCCATAAACTCACGTTGGAACATTTCATCTCCAGCTGGTGGTGTTGTTTCAGAAAGCTATGGAATCTTCAGGAGGTGGAGCCTCAGTGGAGGAAGTTGGTCATTCCGGGTGGGTCTTGAGGCTTTATAGTCTGGTTCCACTTCCTGCTTGCTGTCTGTTTCTTGAGTGTATACACTATGTGTGCAGCTAGCATCCTGCTCTGCCTTCATGTCTCCTCACCTGCTGCCATGCCTTCCCACCATGATGGACTGTCTTTCTTTGGAAAAACAATAACCTGAGGTGAGACATGTACCTACACAGGATGAGAAGACATTTGCCATTTGGCCTGACTGCCAGGATTAACTGAGCTGATGCCTCATCCTTCCAGTGTGTTCCAGTATCCAGAGACCTTGTTGACTGTTTTCTTCCTAGGCAACCCCTTGTGGCCATTGGCTTGAGTGACACCAACTCCCAGCATGCCTGAAGAGGAACTGAATGTTCTTCTTGCCCATGAGCCATCCCTATGCCTGAGAGAGCAAGGAGACAGGGTCCCATGTAGTCAGTCCTGCACACCAGCAGATACAGTGTATAGCTGAAACTAGTCTGTGGAGCCCAGCTTGGGTTGCCTGGCCTTTGGCTTGACAACAGGGATGGATGCAGGGATAGAACTGAACAGTCCTGTAGGGTCAGTCTGTCAGCACTCCATTGCCTCCCCAGAGACCACCATAGCCATCTAGAGTCAGTGGGAGAGGTCACATGTTTATGGAGGCGCTTATCACACCCTCCAGTACCTACTTTGCCTCATCATTTTATGTGTCTTGGAATTATTTCATTTCAACACAAATGGTCTCCCCAACCCGTGAGAGGAAGTGTCATCTTTGTCTTTGAGTCTGGCTTGCTTTGTTTAATGATGTTCTCCACTGATTCTTTTCCTACATGGCCTGATTGCATGCTGTCAGTAGCTGACAGACACGCCATCATACACACATCTTCTTTATGCATTCATCTGTAGATAGATACCTTGGCCCATTCCATAACTTGTTTGTTGCAATGTGTCCTAAGAGTGTTATGGGCATGATTGTGAGACATACTCTCCTGTTGTCCACGTGGTTTGACTTATGTTGACAAATTCCCTTGGTATTTTTCTATCTAAGATGGTTTTGATTTCTTCTTCCTTCTTTTTTAAAAAAAGCATTCAAATTACATTTAGTGTGTGTGTGTGTGGGGGGGGCGTGGGTGGGTGAGTGTACATGCCAGAACCCACATGTGGTGATCAGAGGACAGCTTGCAGGAAGTGGGTTCTCTCCTTGCACCATATGGGTCCCAGGGACCACACTCAGGTTGTCAGTGTTAGGTTCTGAAAAAGATCAAGACCAGGAGAGACCACTTTGAGACTGGGGAAGCTTATTGTGAGACACAAGTGGCTGGATGCTCTCATGGGAAAGAGATCAGCTGCTTCAGTTTTTATAGGATTTTTGTAGATGTTTAGATGTTAGAGTTTAGGAAGTTACATACTATTCAGCAAGGAGTTTTTTTTTTTTTTTTTTAAAGCTGGATGTTTTTCTGTTTTTCAGCTAGTTATTATCAGAAAGATTGCAGTTGTGGTCAGGCTGTCTTGTTAAACCAGGCATCAGGTGTTTTTTGAGAAGCCAGGATGGTTTACTTTCTGTTTCCCAGAATGCGGGCAGTTTTCTGGAATGCTGCCTGCTGGGCCTTGTTTTAGCAGTAGTGACTCCATTTTGAGACCCAGTCTGACTCAACAGTCAGGCTTGACCTTTATCTGCGGAACCATCTCACTGCCCGCTTGTTAACTCTTGAGGTATATTTTCTCTGGGTTTAGGATTCTCAGTGACATTGTCTTCTAGTTTTCAAAAAGTACGATTGTGCCATTTCTTTCTGGTCTGCACAGCTTTTGGTAAGCGGTCGGCTGTCACTCTTGTTTCTTCATCAGTAGCCAGGGCTTCTGCTTTCAAGGAGTTCTTCCTTATTTTCATTTGCAGAAATTAATTTTTCCGGTCTATTTGAGACAGGGTCTCCCTGTAGCTCCAGCTGGCCTGGAATTTGCTGTGTCTCAGTCTCACAGACATCCACCTGCCTCGGGAACTAAAGACGTGGGTCAGCACTCCTGGCTTACAAGTTTAATGTGGTATGCATCCTCTCACATAGGTTTATTTGCATTTGTCCTCTTGGAGTCTTCCTCAGCATTTTGAATATGTACATTTATATTTTGTTAGCCAAATCTGGGATGTTTGGGGTCATGCTGCTCCATTACTGCTGGAAGGGGCTGAGGCTAAGGCTCCTGTCTGGCCAGTGTTAGCACTGGTGCTACTGGTGTGCTCAGCTGTGCACACTCCTGCTGCCACGCCTGCTCTGCTGTGACTTCAGAACCCTCTGCAGCCTGAGCCTAGAAAGCTCTTCCTTCCTTCCGTTGCTTCTGACAGGAGTTTGGTCACAGTTGGGAGGAAAGTAACAAATACACTTACACTTTGTACAGATCTTACGCTCAGAATTTACATTATATATTATACTTTACATGAAGTATATATGGTTATGCTTAATTGCAAATTCATACATATTATTCACGCAACACTTACTGAGCACTTGCTGTCGACCAAGTGCCGTATTTGTATTCATTTATTATATTCATTAGCCATCTATCTCGCTAAGCAGCCCTGTTTTTGAGCTGCCTACTATGACCCTCCTGTGCTGCAGAGCTGGGACACCAAACTTCTCTGTGCCTCACTTTCCTAGTCTTAAAAGTGAGGAAAGAAACAGTGCTTACCTCCTAATTGAGTGAGTTATTATCTTTTTCTGTTTTATGTGTAGGGTGATGGAGGCTTTGAGGGAATAAATAATTTCTTGAGATTCCAGGCACAGGGCTGTGTCCCTTATCTGCCAAATCATAAATTCTTATTCTCCTAGCCAGTGCATTATGCTCCAGAAACACACCTAGCCCTAATCTATTGCTCTAATATTTATAACAATGCAGCTACAACTCATTTTTTTCTTCAATGAATCAACTCCTGTTACTTTGATTTCCAAGAGCAAAATGCCACGGATTTCCATGATCTGCCTGTACCCTGGGAGCAGTCCCGGGTCAGCTCTTTGCCCGAATGTTTCCCCACCTCATGCCTTACGGCTTGTGCTGCCTGATATACAGCAAAATGGGTTTGTGATTTAGAGGCAGAAAAGGTTAACTCTAAATAATGATCAGAAAGTTAAAATATAGAGCCAGAATGTTGCTTTAGTTTTTATAGGTTTTAAATAATTTCGCCTCCTTCCCCGAAGGATTTAGCATAATTCAACGAGAAAATTGCATTCAGATCCTGTGGGCTGCTTTGACGTGACTGAATTGCAATGAACAGAGGCAAGGCAGTGTCTTTCTGACAGTGAACCTGACTGAACATGAGCTCAGAAAGGAATGACCCTGGGAATGTACTTGTGTCCCTGTGGCTTCTGGGTCTGTTTGTGGGGACCCAAGTGGCACAGATGATGGCACAGCTGGAGTGAGGTGGAGCAGGGTCAGGGCATGTGGGACTGAGAGGGAACCATGGAGAGACTGTGTGTCTGTGCACACATCGACCCAGTGCTGCCCAGAAAGGAGTCAGTGCTCTCCACGTTCCTGCCTTCAGCTATGAATTGACACCCCTTTATGGGTATGGTCAAATCCATCCTTACCATTACAAGTGGTATGAATTAGGACTGTTTTTGGGTGCAAATAACAGAAAACCTGGGAGTCATATGAACTTGTTGTGACTGTGATTGAATATCTGGCAAAACAACTTAACAGAGCAAGGCTTCATTTTGACCCAGGATTTTGCAGGGTTCACAGTCCGTTGCTTCTGGGCCTGTGGTGAGGCTGCTCACTACATGGCAGACAGGGAGCAGAGAGAAGACTCATAAAAAGAGGTCAACGCAAGACTCAGCCACCAAAGACACACCCTGGTGACTCACTTCCTTCAACCAGGCCCCTCCTCCTATTTCCTGTGTCCCCTTCCCCTACCAATGCCCTCCTGACAGGAGTCCACTAAGCCACCAACCCACTCATTAAGTCAGAGCCCTTTGGAAACATCTTCACGGGTACCTCGAGGTGAGATTCATGTGGATCCTGGGTGCTTCTCAATCCAGTCAATGGATGAGAAGAATGAACCACCTCAGGGATTATTTATTTATTTTCTTTCTTGTGACAGGAAAGACGTGCTGGCAATATAGAGCCAGTGCAAAACTCAGTGGTGCCTTCGAGGACCTGGTCTCTGCTTTTGTGCACTAGTCAGTGTCTTTGTCACAATTTCTGTGTCACAGTTCTGCTGTGAAGACTGAACTGAGTTAGTAAAGGTAAAGTCCTCCGTGTGGCACTGATGCAGTAAATGCCACAGAAATGCTTTCCAATAAAGCAGCTTTTTCTAATCTGATTCTCCTCTAAATGCCAGATCAAGAATGTATCTCCATATCAACAAATCAGTGTCTTCCTCAATAACTATGAATACTGCTAAGGGCTTAGCATTACTGTTGAATGGATTCCAGTGTTCCATTGTGACAAAATCCTCATTCATGAAGCGTCACCTACTAAGCCGATGATTTTTCTGTGAACAAACTCAGAAGTGCAGTTGCTATGGTAGTTCAGAGTGTGCATATATGCTGAAGTGTGTGTGTGTGTGTGTGTGTGTCTGTGTGTGTCTGTGTGTGTGTGTCCCCTTAAGATAGCATTGGCGCCTCCTTATTGGGCCCTCTGCTGGGCATGTAGGCGGGGCCCTCCCCTCACACAGAGGCTGCTTCTGACGTTCCTGCAGTACAGTTCAAGGGTCCCACTACCGGGTGTTCAGAGTCCTCCAGACAGGGGTGCAGCCAGCCCTATTACTCTCTGGAGTCACCTAGGGTCCCCAAAACTGGGTCCTTCCATGCCTCCCGACTATTCATAAGGTCAGCATCTCCCAATAGAATGCTATCTACAAACTTCTTCCATCTTCTACACTATGCTGAGACTTTCAAACCTTGTGCAATCACAGCCATCTCAGGTGTGGATGACACGGTGGTCCCAGCTTTTCAGGAGAGGATGCTGCAGCTCAGCCTGGCTAAGCAATGAGGCCACAGAATGAGGCCACAGATGAGACCATTCTAGAACCTGGAGCTGGGCAGGTTCCTGTGTCCTGCGGTTGCTATTTCTAGGTGACCATAGGAACTCAGGCAGACAACAACCTCAGTCTCTGTCACTTGCCCCTCTAGGGGAGACAGTTGGTGCTATGGAATCAGACAGACCTGCTGTTGCCTCAGTCCTAAGATGAGGTCATTATCATCTGTACCCTCCAAAAGCCACTCTTTCAACTGGACTGTGTAAGGGGGAGATGGGGCCTGGGAGGTTCAAATTTCCTAAGCTCCCAGAGAGGACATTATAGATGCTTCTTATGCCAAACGAACCTCTGTGTCCTCCAGGAATGACATGACTGTATACTGAGAGCCATGGAGTTGAGAAGGGATCTGAGCCGACCTGCTACATGGCGGCCTGGGGCTAAGAGCCTTGAGCGCAGGCCGCTCTGCCACCAGCAGCCTCACCTCCAGCTCCAGAGGCACTTCCCCAGGGTTCTCCCGAGTGACCACCTTTCCCACCCTACAGCTGTGGGTTCAAGTGATACAAATGCAGCTGCCTTGTCTCCAGTCTGGATGAGTGGTCCCCATTGGACTGCTTGGCTCCTGCTCTTCCTGACTGCAGTGGTTGGTCCAAGGATGGGCATGTGACCAGTGAGAACGGGCACTTGAACTTTGGCTGGGCCTGTTGGAGAAGAGGTTCTCTTTCCTCTGGGGTTACTGAGCAGTGGAAGGAAGCCTGAGATGTGGGAGCTTCTTGAGTACCTAGCCATGAAGACATGGGATAGGGATGCCATATTTTGGCAGTTGGGTACCACTCTGCTGAAGTCAGTTTGACGGTTGCATGTGCTGATAAACTCCCCTAAGTGATCAAACCCTTTTCAGCTGGGTTCATTCAAATACAAATGACAGATTCCTGACTGATTCTGGGCTGTCCCTTCTAATACCTGCTATCTCCTGGAGCTTCTGGTGTGTGTGTGTGTATGTGTGTGTGTACACTGTTTGTGAATGAGTGTGCCTACGTGAATGCTCAGAGGCCAAAGGAGGACATGAGGTGAATTGTTCTATCACTCTCTGCCTTTTACCCTTGCAATGGTCTCTTGCCGAACCTGGAGCTAGACTAGTGTCCAACAAGTCCCAACAAACTGTCTGTCTCTACTGTGTCCCAACCCCCAGTGCCAGGGTTACAGGTATGTGCACTTGGCCAGCTTTCTTTTACTTGAGGACTGGGATCTGAACTCAGATCCTCATGCTTGTATAAGTCTTCGGGCTTACTTTTGATCTCCTTGGCTCAAGTAAAAGATTGAATAAATAAGTAGAT
Organism: Eospalax fontanierii; assembly: GCA_035773235.1. Classification (NCBI taxonomy): domain Eukaryota; kingdom Metazoa; phylum Chordata; class Mammalia; order Rodentia; family Spalacidae; genus Eospalax; species Eospalax fontanierii. The sequence continues at coordinate 51,012,982 of CM069546.1, read as the reverse complement.
CTTTATGGAAAAGATTAGAAGGCCATTCCATAGCCCCTGCATCTTCTTCCTCCTCCCTGTTTCCTGGTGCCTGCCTGCTGTCTATTGAACCCCTTGAGTTTCCTGCTTTTGACATCAAGTCTACTGTAGAGAGCACCCACATGGGAGTAGGCGCCTCCCTATGCCATATCTTGGTTAATTCTCACAGTACTCCTAGGAGGGAGGTTTGACTGGAGCCCATTTGTCAGAAGGAGGAATTTGTCCAAGATCCCAGAGTGAACAGGATATCAAGTGTAGGATGAGCAGACGGTGGGGACAGACTTAAGAAAACAGTGGATACCAGGTGTAGATGAGCAGATGGTGGGGACAGACTTAGGAAAACAGTGGATACCAGGTGTAGATGAGCAGATGGTGGGGACAGACTTAGGAAAACAGTGGATACCAGGTGTAGATGAGCAGGCAGTGGGGACAGACTTAGGAAAACAGTGGATACCAGGTGTAGATGAGCAGACGGTGAAGACAGACTTAGGAAAACAGTGGATACCAGGTGTAGATGAGCAGGCAGTGGGGACAGACTTAGGAAAACAGTGGATACCAGGTGTAGATGAGCAGACGGTGAAGACAGACTTAGCTGCTGTCCTCAGTGCAGAGCTGTGATGACAGGTGCAGAGTCCTTCTAACAGCATTTTCTACCCAGGATTCCCAGGACTGCTCTGAGGGCTCTGGTGTCAGGTTGCTGGCTGCACTCCTCCACAGCTGTGTCTGGTCCTTGCCATTGAAAGCCAGGGGCTCGCATGTGGCAGGAAGAAAGCCGTGAGCTACCCACAAGAGTCACCACAGTACTCCGCCTTTCAAAACTGTCCTTTTTAAAAGAAGCCTATTTATTTTTCATTCAAAATCTATTCGAAACAATTGGACAATAAAACTGTCAGCCTCACAGCTTCTTTCAGTAGGGAAACATGATTACCTCCTCGAAATGAGGCCCCCCTCCCCTCCCTCCTCAGTCTCTTTCTTTCCCTCCCTCCCTCTCCCCCCCCCTTTCTTGACTTCCCTCACTCCCTCTTCCTCTTCCCTTGTCTTGCATCTCTCTTCTTCCTCCTCCCAAAATATTTTTGAGCCCCTCCCCTGGGTGCCACAACCTGGACTAAGTTCTGATTTCCTCTCAGCAGAGCTCCCTGCTGAGACTTCTTTCTACAGGTAGTTTTTGACTTTTTCAGTGTGTATTTTTTATTGAATTTTGTGTATTTCATATAATACATCTTAGTCATATTTAGACCCCTCCCCTATCTGCACCCCCCCCACATTTCACGCCTTCCGTCATATATGTTAAGGCCTACTGAGTCAGGTTTGTGTCCCCAGATGTCTCTCAGTGTGAGTTCATCCACAGGAGCCTAGGCAACCTATTTGGCATTGTTCCCTTAAAGAAGATCAACTCTCCCACACCCAGCAGTGATCAGCTGCCAATAGTTCCTTGACTGAGGCTGGGGCTTCTTACGCATTTCCCCAGTGTTATGCTGAGTTTCTGTCTGGTTTGGGTTTGCACGCTGTCACCATCGCTGTGAGTTCATATCCACGGATTCCCAGAAGCCTGGAAAACTCTGTTTCCTTATAGTCATCCACCACCCCTGGCTCTTATAGTCTTTCCACCCACTCTTCCACAGTGATCCCTGAGCCCTGGATCAGAGAAGTTTAATACAGAAGTCCTATCCAGGGACACACTCTGCAGTTCCTTATTCTCTACACGTTGGCCAGTTGTGTCTGGGCTAATTGCTCTCTGTTGTAGGAGGAAGCATCACTGGTGAGAGTTGAGAGATGCATTGATTTTTTAAAAATTAATTAATTTTTTATATGTCTAAGGGTCTTACTTGCATGCAAGTAAGTGCACCTGTGTCCTGCAGTGACTGAGGAGGCCAAAAGAGGGTGTTGGATCCCTTAGATCTGTATCTACTGATGGTTGTTAGCTGCTATGTGGGTGATGGGAACCGAACCCAGGTTCTTTGGAAAAGCAGCCAGTCCTCTTAACTACTGAGCCACCTCTGTAGTCCTTCTTGTTTTGTTTATTGAGACAGGGTCTCACTATGAAGCCCAAGCTGGCATGGAACTCACTATGTTGACCAGGCTGTCCTTGATCTCACAGCAATCCACCTGCCTTTGCCTCCTTAGGACTAAAGGTGTGTGCCACCACTCCTGGCCCTCTACAGGGCTCTCAAGCCCTCAACTGTTAGAGGGGTTCCTCTAACTCAATGATAGAGCATTTGCCTGGCATTCGTGAGGCCCTGGTTCACATCCACAGCTCTGGAAAAAGGATGCACTAGAACACTTACTGGGCATGGGGACCTTGGTTAGGAAGCCGTCTTTGTTCGTCATCTACAAACCGCTGGACCTGGGCTGGAGACAGATCCCTTCATCTGAAAACTGTTGTGAAGTTTCTTATGCTGTGTACTCCAACACTTGAATATTCTCCCAGGACAGGGTTTTGGCTTGGGCACTCCTGACTTCCTGGAACGGGGTGGGTGCTGGGACGTTGCTCAATGCATTTTCAGTCAGAGAAGGACCAAAACAAATCTGTATGGGACTCTCTTCCTAAAAGACCATGGATCCTGATCCCAGTCTCCCAGGGACCCCAAACCAGGGCCACAAGTTCTAGCCTGGACCCCAGAGCCTTTACCTGCAGAGTCTTTGATTACTTTGGGTTTAGGGTCCAAAATGAATAATGGCCTTAGCAGTTGTGTGGCCGCTGGATGTGGAGCAGCTTATGCGTTGCTGTGGCACCCCGCCCATGCTCGGCTGAGGGAGGCTCTCTTAGGAGATGAAGGAAACCTTTCGGGTCACTTTATGCTGGCCTGAGACGAGGCAGGCGCTGCCTTCTCGGAGCTTGGAAACATAAAATCCCTGCCTGCCCAACAGTCAGTGTTTAAGGGCACCTCATCTCTAGGATGGGTGTCATACACCATTGATGCTGCTGACCCCCCTCCCCCAGGAATGCTGAAGGGCAACAGGGGCTGGGATGGCTGAGGAGGATAGATAGCACTGCAGGCTTTCGAGACTCAGGGGCCCTTTCTGAAGCTCAGCAAGTAGGAACTGTGATGGTCACAGCCAGAAAATTCAGTGACTCCTCTATGATCCATCACTGCAAGGTGGATGTTGGGGGGGTGTCAAGTGGAGGAGTCTGAGTACTTAGGGTGATGGGGTGGACCTGGTGATACAATACATGGGAAAGTTCAGCGGGGATGTGTACCCACAGGAACAAGGGGCCACAGTCAACAGCAGCACTGTTTCCACAGGAATGGCTGTAGAAACCAGCAGAGGGAGTAGGCAGCAGGCGATGCCTGGAGGGGTCCAGCTCTCAGGGAGAGGGCTGAGACTCTGGCCCGAGTTCAAATCATAGCTCCACCTCCTTCTGGCTTTGTTACACAAACCCCTGTCCCTCTGAAAAGCCAGCAGCATAATGATCGCTTTATCTCAGGGATGTTGTATGCCATTAACTCTTCCTTCCTGAAACCTCCAGTGTTGAAGGGCAAATCTGTTCCTTGACTTATTGCTCTGTAAAATGGGCAATCAACAGTAGCTAGTTCATACAGTTATATTAAAAATATTTTATTATTTTTATTTTATGGGTACAAATGCTTTGCCTGCATGTGCGTAAGGCACCACATATCTGCAGTGCCTGCAGAGGCCAGAAGAGGCCATTGGTATTGGACCACCTGGACCTGGGATTACAGACAGTTGTTAGCTGCCATATGGGTTCTAGGAACCAAATTTAGGTCCTCTGCAAGAACAGGTCTTAACCACTGAGCCATCTCTCCAGCCCCTCATTTTAACAGTTCAGTGAGTTTACATGGGAGAGTAAGGAGTTCCGAGTAAAGAGGGCCTAGTGTGTTGAAAGTTGTCCACAGGGTCTCTGGAGTTATTTTTTAATATTTTTTGGTTATTTGAGACAGGGTCTCCCTGTAGACCCAGGTGGACTGGAACTTGCTATGTAGACCAGGCGGGCTTAGATCTCACAAAGATCCATCTGTCTCTGCCTCCCCGGTGCTGGATTAAAGGTGTGAGCCAGTATTCGGAGTTAAGTTTTCCTCTCACTCCACATGAGACCTTTGCTCTTACTATGGCGTGAGTACCTTCTAATTCTGTAGGATCCTTGTTTCCACTTCTCTCCTTCCCCGTGATGGGACGAAGTGAGAGCTGTTTGAGGTCACTGTTCTGGGACCTTCAGAGACTGCACGTTCCAGTATTCGCGTCCTGTGAGCACGCGAGCTTATATTGTGAAGGCGACTTTGCAGATGGCAGTACACTGAAGCTCTTGATTGGAGGAGATGATGCTGAGTCTTCCTAGGGGGGTGCTGAAGCAGTCACAGGGTCCTCAGGAGAGGGAGACAGGGAAGGTGAAAGAGATGAGTGACAGAGGAAAGGGATGTGGAGATGAGAGTCAACGCTGGTCTTGAAGATGGAGAAAGGGACTGCAGAAAGAGAAAGAAGCAAGCTCTCTTCAGGTCAGGCCACGTCATTCTGAGCCACAGGGTGATGGTACCTGGTTACAACAGCCACAGAACCAAATCCAGCCATCCGGCAAGAAACCTGCCCTTTCTCCCTCTGCAGGGGTGCTGAGGGGAGGCCCCAGTCCCCGACGGGCTGCTGGGCTCCTTCGTGGTTCACTGGGCGAATGGGTAAATGCTGCAGCACGTCTGAGATCACTTTCCACATCTGTACATTGGGGTGATCACTGTTAGAAGCCCAAGTCCCACCATGAACTCTAAGCCTCAGCCCCTCTACAGAAGGGAGCAGATGTTCCAGGAAAGTGGCTCTGCCTCTACCTCCTTCCAGCCCAGCCCAGCCTGTTGTCTCTTACACTCCTGCTCACCTCAGTGTGTGGAGAAAAGCCTCCCTGGGCCACTATGAGGAGCAATGGGGAGCCAGGGCTGAGAGACCGCGTCTGGGAGGACTGGTGCCAAGGCCAAGTGGAGCCTTGATTCCCTGTTCTCCAGATCTCACCATCTCCCTCCCAGTCCATTACCAGTGGACTCACGATGGTTCCACATGTGCCGCTCAGGTCCTCTTACCAGCCCCGACAACAGTCCTGTGACAGAGTGGCTCAAATCCGACTGGGAAAGCAGCACTTTGGGGGAATGTCCATTTACAGAATAACCACCTCATCCTCAGTTGGGAGTCAGTCTACAAATGTTATCAGGGGCCCACTCTGTGCCAGCTACCTTCCTCTCCTTCCTTCGTCCCCTCCCCTTCCCTCCCTCCCGAGCTTAAATTCTGATGAACAAAAAAGACAGTAAAAGAGGGAAAGCAGGTGTTCGAGTCAGGGGAGAAAATAAGGCAGGGCAATGTGCAAAGTCTGATTTCGGGATGGCTTGCTGGGAGGATATCTGAGCCTAGAGAGGACATCTAGGTCCTGCAGGAGGCTGTCTGGGCGGGGAAGGTCCTCAGCTTGGGCTTTTTGTGCCTTAATGAGCTCTCACCAGTGCTGATCCCACGGCCTACTCCATGGGATCAGAAACACCAAGTCTAGGCTCCGTACAGGAGGTATGTTGGAAGAGGAGCCAGGAGCTGCTTGGTTGATTGGCCCTTGATTGGGCAGCCTTCAAGCTTCCTTTCCCAGGGGCTCCTGCAGCAGGCTCTCTGTTAATGTTTCATTTGTGACATGTAAGAAAAACACGTTAGAGGATGAAAGGTTTAGGAGGAAAGCTCAGGGCTCAGGGTGTCAGTGCGTGGTCCACTCGCTTCCTTGTCGTGGGCCTATGGTGAGGCAGAATGTGATGGTTAGGGTTACCTGTCAACTTGACAGACCCTGTCGTCTCCTGGGGGATGGGCCCCTGGGCATGCCTATGGAGGATTATCTTTATTACATTTATTGAGCTTGAGGGAGACCCGCCCCCTGTGGGTGGCGCTGTTCTCTGGCTGGGATCTGTACAGATGGAGAAAAGGAGTTGAACAGCAGTTGCACCCATCCCTCTCTGCTTCCTGATTGTGGAGTGGATGTGACATGACCAGTTGCCTCAAGCTCTGGCTGCCTTGACGGCTATACCTGGAACTGTGAACTAAAATGAACCTTCTGCCTTAAGTTACTTTTGTCAGAGTGATTTTATTAGAACAACAGGAAAAGAAATTAAGACACAGAACACTACGGTGGCAAAAGCCTCTGGTGGAGGAAAGTGGCTCATTTCAAGGTGGCCAAGAAGCAGGAAAAAGTCCTGGGATGTAGCTCGGTAGCTAGAGTGCCTGCTCAGCGAGGAGGCTGCTAAGTGGCTGCTTATGAAGCTCTGTTTGACATCGTAAAAGTTGTCATGTGCGTGTGGCTACATATATACTAACATGCACATGCTTGTTGGAGAAATACCATTTAAATTTCTGACGTTAAGTTCAGGTGAGAGCCATACACTATTATATTCAGAGGTTCACTGCTAGGTTTGAAGGAAGTCATTTATTCTAAAACTTTAAATTTATGTCCCTTTCCTGGACTTCACTGCCCACAGGGAACACAAAATTGATAATATTATAGAACTCCCATAATTATCTTATGAAGAGTATAATTATATTGCTTTGTCTTTTTTCCTTTTCTAAAGGTATTAAAATGTTAATCTGTTCACTCAAAATGTGCCAGGACTCTTGGCAATTGTTTGGGTATTCTTTTAGATTTTAGAAAGGTCAGGGGCCTCTGTTTCCTCCCCCAAACTCTGTGGAGTCGGGGAGATGAGGGAAGAGAATCACTAAAACATACTTTGTTCAAAATTGCCATAATAGTATCGAATGATTGTGTGCTAGTTTAAAAACTAAAAAAAAAAAATTCACTTGACACCAAATAAACAAATAGTAAGCAAATAAATAAATATGTCAGGAGCCTCAGCGAGTGGCAGGGGCTCAGGGCTTCGAACACTTTGGCTGATCAAGTGAACAGGGAGGTGGGTGGGAAGGAGCCACTGTCTCCAGCAGTTCTAGCTTGATGAGCACTGGACTCTGAGCGGGAGCACACAGCTCCCTGTAAGTGCGGCTCTACTTTTCAGTCCTAAAGGATCTCCGTCTCCCCGACTTGTCCTGCCACCTACAGCCCTTAAAGTCACGTTGCAGGGAACAGAGCAGCAGAAGCTATCCTGTTGTCGTATCTGACTCCTACCTGTCACCAGGGCAACGCCGCACATGCCCACCTGACAGTTCTTGCCTGCTGTTTTTCCTCAGCAGCTTGCTACCCGTGTGCAGAGCTTGGACCAGCCTCAGGCGCCAGCGGTCAGTAGGTGAGTCCGCCTCCTTTTCTGACCTCGGTCACCTGCCCGGGGGAGGAGCTTCCAGTTTCCAGCTTCAGTGATTCTAGCCCCGGGTAAGGCAGGACTTAAGATCTTCTGGGAACATGTCAGATTTAGGAATCAGGTGGACTTGGGTTTCCATCCTGGTTCTTGCCCTTGCCCTTGAAAAAGTGACTCTGTCCTGTGTACATAATTGTCCTGACCTGCAATATAGGCTTTCTTTTAAAAAATATTCTTATTTTTTTTTTCTTACACCAGAGCATGGTGGCACACACCTTTAATCTCAGCACTCGGGAGGCAGAGGTAGGCGTATCTCTGTGAGTTCAAGGCCAGCCTGGTCTACATAGTAAGTTCCAGGTCAGCTGCAGGGGGCTGCAGAGAGACACTGTCAAAAAGACTAAAACAAAAGAGTCATTGATTTCTTAACGTGTTTTGACTGAAGCACTTTTGCAGGACCACCTGGGAGGCTCATGGGTGCAGAACGTCCTGCTTGGGACCTGGCACTCCTGAGAGCTTGGTCAGCCTCATGAGGAACAGCTCCACGTTTCTGTGCAGAGCTTCTCTTTCTTCTCTGTTGCATTTCCTCATTCTGTTTGCAGCATTTGGGGTTGAACCTGGGGCCTCTTGCGTGCCAGGCAAGCACTTTACCATTGAGCTATATATCTCACAAACCTTTTTGTTTTTTCTTTTGAGACACTAAGCTGCCCAGACTGGTCTTGAACTCACTCTGTTGCCAAGCAGGCCTTGAACTTGGTGTGTGTGTTCATGTGTGAGCACAGGTGGGTATGAGTCATGCCGTGGGTGTGGAGGTCGAATGATAGCCTTGGGCGTCAGTCTTTGCTTCCGCCATGTTTGAGGCAGGGTCTCTCTTTTGCTCTTGCTGCTGTGAACATTAAGCTGGCTGGCCCGTCGGAGTCCGAGGATTCTCTTGTCCTCCCTCATCTTTCCATAGAAACACTGTGATTCCAGATGTGTATACTGTACCTGGCTTCAGTGGGTTCTGAGAACTTGAACTCACGTCCTCATGTTTATTAGGCTTTATACGCTGAGCCTCTCCTCAAGAGAACTTGAACTTTTTTTCCCATCTTTTAAAGACAGGGTCTCCCTTATAAGCTCAGCTGTCTTGGAACTTACTAGGTAGAACAGGTTGGCCTCAATCTTACTTCTAATCCTCTCTTGGCCTCTCAAATAGATCTGAATTCCTGCTTTGACCTCACCCTAACTGTGACCCGTTTTCCTGGGGGACCAGATCCTCTTCTGTGACTCTCTTGGAGTCAACCCCCAGTATATAAATTACTCCCTGGGTGATTTTAATATGAAACCATCACAAAAACCACTGGTTTAGATAAATCTATCCTCTCAAGCCAACTCCAGGTGTTTCAGTGAGCAGTTTCAGTGAAGAAACAAGAGTCAGAGTGCTGACTGTGTGTTGGAAGGACCAGGCTTCCTCTGGCCCAGTGTTCCACGTGCATTGTTCTCGCAAGGACCCCATGACCAGACCCTGTTAAAGTTACCATTACTGATGAGGAGATGGAGGTATAGACAGCTGCTCACAGTCATTTGCCCAGGTTTACACAGAGCTGGGCTGTAGCCCAGGTTGGGTTGATGGTGGAGCCTGTGTTATCCTGTGTAGTTGTCCTACACTGAACAATGAGGTGACCCCAAGCTGACAGCCAATGGCATAATGGCTTTAATTGTGATAAGCAATACAGACATCATTCATGATTCTGCCTTGGGTCAGGCACTGATCTGTGGCATAATCTCTCCAATATTCTTGAGCAGTAAGTTCCTTTGGTACTTTGATATCATTTCTCTCAAGAAGATGAAGTGACTCACCATCAGGCCACATGACCCATCAACAGTGGAGCTGGGGATCGAATGTTCCTCGTTAAGGCTCTGAGCCTCCAGGGAGGGGCTGCTGAACAGGATGGGAAGAACAGCTTACTGCTGCGGGAGACACTTCAGGAGCATCGAAAGGGTTTAAGTGAGTTGGGAACAGATATAAATGTCGCCCCAGTTTTTCCCATCTGCAGAAACTGATTGACAAATTGGCTTCATTCACGATTAACTGTCCTGGGAATTGCTTGTCGTTGTTTTACACTTCAGGATGCATTGCTGGCAAATCTGCAGACAAGCATCTGCCATTGGTGGTAGTGTGCTGAGCTGGTTGGTGTGCGTGTGTGTGCGTGTGTGTGTGTGTCTACATATGTGTGTGGGTGCATATGTGTGTGCATGTGTGTATATATATGTGTGCATACGAGTGTATGTGTGTATATGTGTGTGCATGTGTGTATGCACGTGCGGATGCTTATGTGTATAGGTGGTATGTGTGAGCGTGTGTATATGTATATGTATATGTGTCTATATGCATGTGTGCATATGTGTGCATGTGTGGGTGCATATGCGTATAGGTGTATGTATGTGCGCATGTGTGCATGTGTGGATGCATATGTGTGTATGTGTGTGCATGTGTGTATATATGTGTATATGTGTGTGTGCATGTGTGTATGTATGTGTGGATGCATATGTGCATATGTGTATGTGTGTGCATATGTGTGTATGTGTGTGTGTGCATAGGTGTATAGGTGTGTGTGGTTTTATCTTCAGTACTCTCCTCTCTGTCTCCTTTACCCTAGACCCGGTAGAAGAAGGTGCAGGGAGCCGTAAACGCCATTACAAGATGGCGCTGGCTTCCTGGCAGCGTTGTGGTAACAACTCCTAATTAGGTAGTGCTTTGGCGCCAACCTGGATCTTGCTACTGCACATGCGTGCCACATGACCTGTCCTGAGCCTATCCCGTGGCGTCCACCTGTGGTTAGCTACTTGCAGCCAATCAATAGGTGCCCCTTCTCCTTCCGGGCTTTATAAGCAGCCGTAGGTGCCTTGCTCCCCGCCTCTCGCCATCATCGTCCATCCGTTAAGCAAAGGCTCTCCAATAAAGTGTGATACTGGAAGACTCCTCGTGATCGCGTGCTTTCTTCCTCCGCTGGCCGGAGGCGTTCGCCGCAAGAAGGGACTTCCCTGAGTTCCTCAGTACGAGCCTTATGACTCTCTAGCTCCTGGCTTTAGTATGCACAAGAGCCTCCTTTTCAAGATCCCCCCGAGCCTAGGCACAAAAGTATTGTTGCTGGAGTGAGAGAGAAGAGATTATATAATTACGATTGTGCAGAAGCAGATAGCTGACTGTAAAAGGATCATGCTTTCTCCCATTGTGTAGAATTAGTGCTGAAAAGAGCATCTTAATTCCTCCGTGTCTGTGTCCTCTGCATCTCAGGAGACCATTGGGTCAGTCATGGCCAATGAAATGTGAGCCAGAGTGATGCATCTCATTTCCAAGTCAAGGTGGATCCCTTCATTCCCCGTCACTCACCAGTGTGGAGAGGATTCTAGAAGAGGGCAGACCGAACGGCCCCTGGATCCTAGGCAGGAGTGCCACAGTGAGTGTGTGAGGCACCGAGGATTTGTGGTCTCTTTGTCATGGCACCCAACTTTCCCTTGACCAACACCATGCTGCTACGGCACACCTACAAACCAGTTACTGTGCAAGAGCTCTATCTACACTATCCAGCATTCCGCGGCGATGGTAGCTGCAGATAAGGAAGCAGGCTCAGAAAGGAAAGTGATTTACCAGGGCCACAGAACAAGGGATGGAGGCGGAACCTGAGTTTCCCACACTGCTTAGGATCTATTTGTCCTCTCCCAAGGTGGCCCATTCTTTGGGGTCCTGCCCTGAGCTTGGGAACCCTGTTCTATCCTCACTGTCTTTCCAGGCCTTGGTATCTTCCTCACATATGTGAATTATGTCTGAGGCCCCACCACCCAGAGCCAGTTCTGGAGGAACTGACCTGCTGCCTTAGTGGTGCTCACAGTGGAGAGAACATGCTGGTCCACACCAGGTGTCAAGGGCAGCTCCCATGTCAAGCAGGATGCAAACAGATGCAAGGGCAAAGCAGCATGCAAAGATGGAGGCCAAAGCACAGCTGGGATGAGAATAGACAAGAGCAGGGTGGCTGAGCGGAGGCTGGGCTGCAGAGGGCAGTGTGAGCATCGGAGGGAGGAGAATCCTGCTGACAGGAGTCAGCAGGACACAAAGGACAAGACTACCAGGCTCTTCTGTGGGACCTTTTGATATCCATTTGTGGCATATGGGACATCTGGAGTGTGTGTGGGTGTCTTTATTTCTCCAGAACTTGCCAGGGACTACCATCCACCCACACACCAGTTACTTGTGGCTCCAGCGGGCTGCTCCTTTGAACACTCTGTACTGACAATTAAAAGTCAGCTATGTGACACTGCTCCAGCTACTCATAGCCTCTTACTCTTGGGGAATAGTGGCTGGTTCAAAAATGGGCATGTGACTCAAGGTGGACCAATCATAACCCTTTCTTGGAATTAAAAAAAACAACTTTTTGCAGGAAGAGGAAGGGGTGGTGCATTCAGTTTTGTGTGTGGGAACTGGAAGGATGTGGCAGCTCTCATATTTTCCAAATGAGTACTTAGTAGGGAGTAATGAATCCACAAACAGTCAAACCCCAAACATAAGGAAAGATCAGTGAGGTAGAGATAGGGGTGACGTGTATGTTTGTATGAGAGAGGGAGAGTCAGAGACAGAGACAGAGACACAGAGAGAAAGAGAGGTAGAGAGAGACATACACAGAGGTAGAGACAGAGAGACAGAAACAAAGACAGAGAGAACAGCCATGCAGAACTTGCAAGTTGCATTGACTGGCACAGCAATGGGTGCCTCACACAACTCTGGAAATATTCATTGGGCGTGTGTCCTGCTCCAGTCAAGCATCATACTTCCTTATGCAGAGTGTCCACAATGCTAAAGGTACTTTCTAGGACTGTACACACTCTGCGGGACACTTTGTAGAAGAGACCACGTGCAAGGGCCGAGGCAGGGTTGAAGGCACCCACAAGAGATGGTGATATTCTCTGACAGTGATGGCGACTGGTAATGATGGGGAGTCACTGCCACCCTGGGATCCAACAGGTGGTGGAGGGAGGGTTTACCAGGACCATGGGGTAACAAGAGAGAAGGGGATCAGGTCACCCAGGAGGATCCGTGGTTTCTAAGAGAAGTGCAACCACTCGCTCCACCTGTGACCTAATGGGGAGAGTGAATGAGCCCTCTTTTCTCTGAGTTTCTGATCTGTCGACAGTTCCCAGCCGAACCCAGGAGGAAGCTGGAGCTCAAGGCCATGGACCCGGAGGTGCAGGGAAAGTGGAGGGAATTTAGAGGACAGACAGGAACATGAGCTAGACTCTGTGGCAGTGACTTGCCACTCCCCAAGTGGCCCTGCATTCTGGATACCATCTTGAGCACAGTCCCAATGTCACTTCAGGGAGGTGCAGACCGAAAGAGCCATCTAGACATGAAGGTGGAGAAACCTCACCATCAGTAATAAGGCAGGAATGACCGACCTGGTCAAGTGCTCATGTCTGGGGACCAGACCCCAGCTTCCACCCCTCCCAGGGTATGAGCAATATCCAGAGGCTGTCACTTGTCACTCATCTGAGCTCCCTAACGTCGGCTCCTCAGGGAAAGGTGACAGCATGTATATGTGGATAGTTTTTATTTCAGTGAGTCAAGCTTTGAAAGGGCAGCTTGGCTGGAAACAAATCAAAGCAGGGTAGGGAGGATGGGGAGTGGGTGGGGGAGTGAGGGAGCGGGGACACGACACAGACTTCCCAGGCCTGAGCTCCTGAGCTCCATAGCAGCTCTTTCGGACAGGTTCCTTCAAGAAGACTTTTGCCCCCACATGTGAAGACAGAGATCAGCAAAGATGAGCAAAGAACCTTCAAATCACTGTTGGAAACAGGTTAAGAGTCACTAAACGCAGACAGTTTCTATCATAAGGCTCTTGTATCTTCTGGGAAATGCTTTTTCCTATTGAAGCTATATACTGCAAAGTGTGGTGGGCAGATAGTGAGGCCAAGGGAGATGTGTCATGAGTTAACACGACCCTTCAAGCTGGTTGCACATCCATATGATCAGTGTCAGGGGGCCAGCCCATTCTGGACTTGCAGGAAGCAAAAATACAGCAGTGGACTGTGAGGGCCAGGGTCGGAGGGCTACTTTACACAGGACTGTAAAGGCAGCTAGATGGATATTTGAGGATGAGACAATAACATGCAAAGGCCTTGAGCATGGGTGGGCCTGGTGTGTTTGATTGGCAGCTGGAAAACCAGTCTGACCACACTGGAGTGCCAGAACGGGAAAGAGGCCGGAGAGGAAGCCTGAGCAGGAGCTGGGGCTCACAGTGCAGGATGTGCTGGGTCGTTGTCAGATTTCAGACTTCAGTTTGCATGTGGGAGTCCTGAGAGTATTTTGAGCAGTGATATTGCTTCATGTCAGTTATGTGATAGAGTGGTGAGATGGAACAGTCCAGAGCTGGTTGAGAAACAAAATTGCGAGAAGCTTATCTGAAGAAACAGCCTCTTGCTTGCCTAGGAAACAGCCGCCTGTTTTTGCTCTGTTTCTGCTTCTGTAAACATGCTTCCTGCTTGAAACTCCAGACGATGGTCTTTTGTCACAAAGGCTAGAAGCCCCAGTGACCCCTGTGCCTGGCCTGCAGTCACTAGGCAGATCATGATCTTCTGTCATGTAGGTGAGAGACCCCTGTCCTTGTGCCTTCCTGTTCCTGCAGGCAGGAATTCAAACCCACCAATGACAGAATGGGTCTAGAATGATGCTGGACTGTGTAAGTACTATAAGAAGCTGCGGCCTGTGCTCAGGCTTTGGAGCTTACTCCCCTGAGTCTCTCCTGGCATGAATAAAAGCTGTGCTCCTCCACTGGTCCCCTGTGCCTGATTTGAAAGCAGTGATTTCTGAAACAGTTGGCTGCCCTGGATGCCGGGTTCCTGTAGACAAGTAGGAAACATGGGCAGAACCTGAAATGTGATGAGGAAACTTGGCAACAGTGGCTCAGACGCTAGCGTCAGTAATGGCTGAAACTGGATATACTTTTAATATGATATTTGTATTAATTCATTGAGAATTTCATATCATGTATTTTGATCATATTCAGCCTCCACTCCTCTCCTTCTCAGGTTAGCTGAGCTTCTTGGAGGAGGCAGAGCTGTCTGGAACAGACTCAGAGCTACCTGGAAAGGACTCTTTCCAACCTGTTGAGCTGCCTGCAGGTTGTGCACGAGCTCTGGGTGTCCTGACTTCATGAGCTGCCACCCATGCTGAGGAGGGCTTTGGTGACGCAGCTGTCTTTGCATCATTTCTGTTCCTGAAAGTGACCTTCCACCCATACTCCTGTAAATAAGCCCAGTATAACTCATTGCTTCACCAAGTTAGACTTTGGTGGTATTATTACTTGAGTCTGTCATTGGTTTCCTACCTGAGGTGAGTAGACATTTGTTCTTGTCTCCAGGAACAGCGTCACACGACAATCCACCTGGGAGATCAGACAAGACTGGGACATCCAAGAAAGCTCTGCTCGCATGTTGGGCATTGGTCGCTTACTCATGTTCTTTCTTCTCCCAGGTGACAGCACTAGCTGCTGAACGTGGTATGTTAGTCAACTTTCTGTTACTGTGACAGACACCTGAGATGACTCAAAAAGAAGGAAGGTTTAATTTGACTCACAGCTTTGGAAATTTCAGTCTATGGTCATTTACCTATGCTGCTTTTGGGGCTGTGATGAGGGAACATGTCATGGTGGGAATTTGTGGGAGTGAAGCTGTGTACCTCTTGTTAGCTGGGAAGTGGAGAACAAGAATGAGAGCGAGCGAGTGAGAGAGAGGGAGAGGGAGAGAGAGAGAGGACTGGGATCCTCATATCCTGTTCAAGAGTACCTTCCTGGTGATCACACTTCCTTTCTTTAGGCCCCACCTATAACGGTTCACCCTTCCCAATAGCACCATAGTCTGATGACTAAGTCTTAAGCACATAGGCCTTTGGAATACTTTCTGTTGTAGAATTTAAACCAAGACTGACCTGGTTCAGTGAGAAGACTCAATCTGCATTCAGAGAGCAGAAGTTTCTCTTTATTATGCACAGGCTCTGGTCTGAGCTCCTGCTCGAGAGCAACTGGGCTCTGGACAAGAAACACATACAGGTTTTTGTAGAATTTTTCATACCATCCTTTGGTAGTAACCATACTGGAGGATTTGAGGCTTTCAGCACAGATGTGTATATGCCCTTTGGGCTATTATGAGAACTGTAAATGGTTAGTGTTTTACAAAAACAGATATTTTGGGTAAGTGTGGGCAAAGGTTGAGACATTCCCAGTAACACAATATATGCTGATGCCAGTATAATCTCAGCTGTTTTTAACAAATGAGACACACTGCAGCAGATGTTTCCTGAAGACAATTGCAGGAGGCAGCATCTCCAAGGTGCTCACAGGCTGTGATTTTGTGGTTTTCTGTCCTGTCCTGTGGCATCCTGACTCAGAACGGAAGATTTTCCTTCTTACAGCTTTTAAGCACAGATCTAAAGTAGAGGCTTATAATGCTAAAACCTTAAAAGCACTGTTACGAAGTCCTAATAACTGTTATTCCTACACATATCCACAAGCAGACTTATTATTAGGAGTACATAAGGTTCTTATCAAATACATTTGTTAATGCCTATTCATCTACCATACAGAACAAAGTTATATTAAGGATATAGTTCATTAGTTTTATATTAGGTTAATTTTCCTTCATCAATTCCAGACCTAATCTAGACAAGCATTGACTCAAAAGGTTTTATTGATGGCAGCCAGGAAAGAAGACGAGTCAGATTCCTCTCGAGCATAAGCATCTTGGTGGGAAGAGGTTTTCTTCACCCATGAGTGGTAGGAGGAGCTTTGGTAGCCCCAGACGGTATGACTAAGGACTTCATTTTTGGCATACCGCACGGTAAATGTCTCTGAGAAAGCCAGAAAATGCAAGTGGACACTTGGAGACACAGATCTAAAGTTTGGGAATGTATACGGCCAAGCAAGTTAACTCGAGGGTAGTGTTCCTTTCTCCTGTTATGTTGGATGTGTTGCTCCAGTCTGGCCAATTCTCTTGTGCCACTGGAAGGAATGTGACCTCCAAAACGGAGTAAATATATTTGGTGGTTTCCTTAGGCGTCATTTGATAGGCGGGAGCACTGAGACTTGGGACCACACAGCGTGCTGGTGGCAGAGCTGCCATGTTTTTTTTCTATCTTCTCAGATTGTCTTTGTATTAAACTTTGCATCAAACAGCAACACCAGCAACTTCAAAGGGGGAAAGATTTGTTTCAGCTCACGGTTTCAGAAGCCTCCATCGAAAACCCTCAGCTCTGTGACTTTGGCCTGTGGTGAGGCAGAGCATCACCGTGGCGACCACGTGGCTGAGGTTGCTCCTCTCCCAGCATGCAGGAAGCAGAAAGTGAGGAAGGGACTGGGGACATTAAAAAACATTCATGTCCATCGAGGCCTCGTTCCAAAAGTTTCCACCACTTCCCCAAATAGCACCACCAGCTTTTCAACCAAACACTCAACACAGAGCCTGTGGGAACACTCCACATTCAAGTGTAACTACCTTCATAGGTCACTTTGGCTGTGGGAGAAGGCCCCAAATCCTGGCACACAGGTGCTCTCTCAGACTGACCTGATCACTTTGGGCTGGGGAGATGGTTCAGTCAGTTACGTGTCGACTAGCAATTCAGATCCCTAGCACGTACACATAAACACTGGACACATTGGCATGTGCCTGTAACCTCTGGAGTTGAGGCAGTCTCAACAGGCAGGTTGCTTGGGGCTCACTGGTCAGCTAGTCTTGAAGAATCATGGATTCCAGGTTCAGTGAGAGAACATGTCTGAAAAACTAAGGTAGGTAATGACAAGGATGCTGTTGACCTGCAGCTTCCATATACACATGAACACATGTGTACATACACATACCCACAAGCAACGGACATATGTACACCCACCACACACACACACACACACAGGCGAGGGCACAGCAAACCCTTGATGTGATGGTGTCTCTTGTTTCTGTCTCTTTCACTCTCTACCCTCTGCTGAGTTACTTATGTTCCTACCTTACCAGCAGAAAGCCATTGGGGGGTTAGAAAGACTAAGGATGGCACAGCATCACGGTCATCCTACCACTGCCCATGACAGACATTGCCAGTTGATCTCAGAACTTGTTACAGAGCCTTAAGGTGTCCCCTTCACCGAACATTCCAGGTATTGGATGCTCTAAGGTTGTAGGCAAGGGAAGCCCAGGTGATCACTTTCCATATGGAGATAAGATATCACAGACAGTGAGTAAGGAGAAAATAACGGAGAGCCACAATTTCAGAAAAGTGTGTCAAATTGCTCATGAAGCATAACGTCTATTATTTGGTGTAAATTGTGCTTTTCCTCAGTGAGTTCAATCCAGGCGGTTTTTCACTGAATTTTATTCCAGATGAGTATCTGCAGACTGAGGAAATGATGTGCATTAGGGGCCAATTATCTACCTGAAGTCTACATAAATAAAACTCACAGGGATGTTCCCCTCTGCCCCGTCATCTCTCTTCCAGAACATTCCTCTTTCTGCATCCTTTCCTGTTCTCAATAATAGCAGCTAACATTTGTCGATTGTTTACCATGAACCTGATGCTCTCCCAGAGGTTTTACAGGGCAGGGTTATTGAATTCTCATCATAACCCTTTGAGCGACAGCTGTCATTGACTTCACTTTCAGATGAAGAAACAAAAAATCAGAGAGGGTAAGCACTTTTCCAATGCCATCCTGTTCATAAGGGGCTCACCCAGGATTTTAGACTGGAACTTTGGGTTTAGAGCCTACTGGAGCTCTGTCCAGAGAGCCAGCCTTATTGAATGAGTGTTGAGTGCCAGCTGAACCCTAATCCTGTTTCTGTTGGTCTAGGGTTCTTTCCATGAGCCTGTATCTTGCCTCTTGACCTGGCTTCTCTGTTGTTGTCTGAGCCTGCCATATTTTCCAGTGGTTGGATTTGTCACCTGTTGTCTGTCATGGTCTCTGGTGCTTTGGCTAAGCCTGCACTGAAAATGTTCTGTTCAAAGCTTTAGTGTGTTTGCCAGGGGTTTGTTTCTCTCGGGCTCCCAGTTCTGTGCCATTTTAAAGGAAGTTTTCTCTGAGGTCCTATGGAGTGTACTCACTCCTTAAGCACTCCTGAAAGGAGAGCAACACCAGATCTTCCTGTCTGATGGATATGCAGACAAAGAAGCGGGCTCCTGTAGTAAGGCTGAGATGCCTGCCTGGATGACTTGAAAGTCATTTTCCTGGCTGGCATCTTAAGGTCATTTCCTGCGCTCTCTGATGACAGACTGTATCCTTGGCCTCTTAGAGCAAAGAATGTGGCAGAAGCTGAACGGATGTTGTATTGTTGTTGTTTTGGATGTGTGTCACCTCATTGCCAAATAGATAAAGTGGCTGTCCTCACCTAGATCTTCTGACGTCAGATCTTTGATAAGTTTCTTGGTTGTTGGGATTCAGAGGAAGGCTTAGGCTTCAGAGAAGCATGACTTGAAGTAGTAGGTGGCGTGCCCGGCGTAAGATGCTCAGAAAGCACTTTGGCAGAGCTGTGTGTGCCTTGCCCAACTGGAACATTTAGGTCAAATTTGATGTTAGCTCGCCTTACAGCATGGCAGCTGTGAGGTGTGTGCTGGTATGCCCCTGTTTCATACACGGGGAGAGGGAGGAACAGGGTATCTAGTAACTTACTTTGGCCGGGGTTCCCCTTCAGATCTGCAGAGGGATTCACAGGTGGAGGCATTCCTCCCTGGAGCTCCGCAGCAGCCCGCCGGACTGACAGTTTCCTGTTACTCCTCAGGAGCAGACAAGGGTGTTCCATTCCACTCTGAATGTACTGACCTCTGCGATGGCAGTGGGGACTGCATTTTAACACTTTCCCCATAAATAAAAAGGCAGAGAGCCAAAGAAGAAGACAGATATTCCTCAGTGGCCTCTGACACACACACACATGAACTCTCAGACACATACACACAGACACGTTAGTTGGCCGTTATGTGAAAATGATTCTTTCTTAGAAAGATGTCTAGCTGTTCAACAACGTTTCTTGATTGTGAGAGAAAGTGAGATTAGAAAGCTGGCAGTTAGTGAACAAGATTTAGAAACACAGTGGAGGTTGGGTAAGATGGGTCCCCTGACTGGCTCTGACTCTCAGGTGGCCAACATGCATTGCTCCATAGCAGGTGAGCATTATCTTTCTGGATGGCTGGGAGCCCTTTCAGGATAAGGAGTTCATGTTCTTTTCCCAGGCGTGTACAGCACCTGGCCCAGAGTCAGGCGAAAAGTGTGTTTTAATTCAAGTGCTGTCTTTGGGCAAAGCCTGGCCCAGGCAACCTACTCAAGAAGACTCTTCTCTAAGGAAAAGAAGGAGGGAAGCTGAAGAGATGGTGAGAAGTGGCTACCTGCTGTTCTGTGGTCAGGGAGAAACAACTGGGGACATAAAGAATGGACTTGGGCAGAAAGAGCTGGAAGAGAACCGGTGAGAGAAAATCCGGTGGGACGGGACTTCCAGTGTGTAACTAGTAGTGTTAATGAATGCTTGAGAGCATGGGGCTGGGGTAGGGGACTTGACCCAGGCCATGGCTGGAGGCTTGATTAATATCTGAAGTCTTATGAAGCCTGGGTCTGTGTATGCCTCAGTGTCTCCATAGGCTTGGGGCACATTCACCGGAAGCTTGTCAGGCAAGTGCAGTGCGTTGCGGAACAGAGGCTTCTGGTTTGGACTTGCACACCTAGAGAGGCCCTGAACCTCCATCCCTTCTCCTCCAGCCACAGCTAGGGTTCAGGGACTTTGTCTGCCTGGTCCACGCCCTACCTGTAGCTCTTCATCGCTGGCTTCAAAAGCCCCTTCCCAGAGGGAGCCTCAGGAGAAATTTATAGCCTTCTGCAGCAAAATAAAATGTCATTGGCTTGGGGCTTTTAGGCCTGCTGGGCTCCTCCCTTGTCCCTCAGAGATTGGATTTTAAGTGATGGAGGGAGGGATAGAGAGAAACAGAGATTTAGCAATCGAGATGAGATTGATAAGGGCAATACTGTGTGTATGAGAGAGAGAGAGAGACAGAGAGAGAGAGAGGAGAGAGAGAGGCATTCAGAGAGAGAGATGTTCAGGAGATCTAGAAAAAGACGGATCTAGAGGCAGAGACAAGGAGAAGGGGAGAACAGAAGGGAAAAGCCAGACAGGAGGCAGAAGCAAGGCACCGGGGACAAGCCCGACATAGGTCTGACGATGCCCCAGAGAGAGACCTGTCCCTTGGGACAGAATGTGGGCAATGCCAACAAAAGTGGCCACAGAGCCACTTACCAAGGTGACGGGTGATGTGGAGGATGAGGTGGACCCTGAGCAATGGTACTGAGGCATCTCTCTAGCCCCAAGTCCCCTATTTTTTTTTAATGCCACCAACAAATACTCTGAAACACACTCAGCAATATTATGACCAAATTGAACACGTGCAGGCAGGGTGCTTCGCAATAGTTTTCTGCTGTGAAGGTAGGTTCTGAGTCTTCTGCAGGGCTGAGTCCTCACGGGAGGCACTCAGTCGCTGGTGTTGACACCCTTCTGGATGAGAAGAAAAACACAAGCAAATGTTAAACACCCACTCATTACTCTGAGATCTCTGTATGTTGAGGCTTCCCTGTGTTGGGATAAGAAATCACTGAAGCATACATCACCCATTGAGCTGTTAATCATTAGCAAATATATTTTAAACACAGCAGTCCATTAGTATTTTAATTTAGCCTGTCTCCTGGAGAATATGCACTGCATCAGACAAATGTCTTAAGTTCAGAGCCGAGGGAGAAATTTCCTCACCTAGTTAATCTTTATGTTCTCTCTGTAAGGAAATCCCAGCCCCGCTTGCAAGAGGAATGCTCCCCTGAGGCCAGTGCTGATGGCTAGTGTCTTTGAAGAGTTTGTGGGTGACAGCTCTGGAGAGGAGAGGGGAGAGATGAGGCCACCAGGTCAGGGCTTGGTCATTGCCCTGCCAGTTAACTAAAATTCAGAATTGTAGGCCTGGAAAAAGTGTGGCCGATGCTTTGGATTTCAGTGGTTGCCACAGAACCGTCCAATTGGGACTCTAGTTACAGAATTGCTCGTTGCCCTCTGTGCAACCCACCTTCCTGTTTAGGCTGCTGGTTCTGACATCACGCTTCCTACATGCCTTTGTCAGAAGAGGACAGACACAGTAACCGCAGACCAAGACATTTCTGATCAGCTTCTGCTTCGGAGACCAGTACATGAGATCTCTGGGACCTTCTCCCTGTGAGCTATTTGTTTGGTTCAAAACCACCTTCTGAGCTGGATGCACTGTTCTCCATATCCAGTGAGCAAGCCTGCTTCAGCATGAGTGCTGAGACCCCGCAGTACCACGGGGGACAACGGCTGTCAGAGTGGAGGAGATGCTGTCTAGGGAAAAACCCCGTTTGAACTCAGAATCCAAGTTGATCTGAGAGGTGAGGGAATGGGAGAAATTAATGATATCATTGAAACTGCAAGGATGGAGTGGATGGCGCGTTGTTCCCGGCATTCTGGAACTCAGGGAGGGAAGGGAAGGAATGGGGGCCATGGAGAGGTCGGCACTGTAGGGTGGAACCTGCTAGCGGGGCTGTGCAGCTCAGCCCACTGTGCGGGGAGAGCCCGAGCTGGAGCTGCGCTGCTTCTAGAGGTCACAGCAGACCAGTGCTGCGCACCGAGCTGCCCGCTCCGGCACTGCTGATTTCCACACACCGAGGTGGATAGTTCCCTGCCCCGGCCAGGGTCCTGTGTCAGGCGGGCATTCCTGGGGTTTGCTTTACCGCCTCTCCTGGAGCAGGTGCAACGAGGCAGTGTCAGCATTCTTGGTGCTGAGCAGACCCCCAGTCTCTGGCAAGGTAGCGCCTCAGAGAGACCCCAGTGGGACCGAGCCCAGCTGCCCATCGAACCCACCTGCCCATCAGAGTGTACCTCTCTGGCTTTCTTCCTCACTCTCCTCCACCCCTCCCCCCGCCGCCGCTCCATCAACTAGACCCCAGATCCCCTGTGTTTCAGTCTTTGTCTCAGGATCTGCTTTGGGTGTCCTCGGGTTAGGACAGACGCTGGCCAGGTCCAGGAGAGACTTCCACAGGAGTGCTCACCTTGGTGTCAATTGTAAGAGTAGATTTCCTGGGAAGAACGGGCTCTGTGGAAATGGAGGAGCTGAAACTGACCCCAATGTTCAGATGGTGATGCCTCTTCCTCCTTCTCTTCCTCCTCCCTCCTCTTCCTATTCCTCCCTGTTCTCCTCCTCACACCCCACCCTCCTCCTCCTTTTCCTCGAACTCAAGGCCTCATGTGCTATGCAAGTGCTCCAACACTGAATGATAAGAAAGAAATTGGACAGTCTGGAAGTGGGGTGGGGTGTGAGCAGACATGTGCCTCTCGTAGCCTTGACTCTGAATTCACACGCTGGCCCTAATACCAGTGTGTGAGGAAGGACATTGCTCTAATAAGAAACTAGCACCCGCATCTGTAAATGTAGGCTTGTTAAGCATTCACCTCATCTCAGGTCCCCAGGCACATAGCCGCTTTCCCTACGGAATTTACAACGTCCCACCCTGCGTTGTGCGCATGTCAATTACACGTGCGCTTTATCTCCAAGCCACACCGTGCCTGTCTTCAGGGTAGAATCCATGTTCAACCATTCTCTGCTCCTCCTCACCAATTAACTTAGGGAAGCGATATTGTACATGGAAATGCAGGCTCAGGGGCTGGGTGTATTTTGAAGGCAGAGCAAGAGGAATTTGTTGATGGATTGATCTGTGTAATGCAAGAGAGCAAGGCGGATGGTGATGTTGGTTTTGACCTGAGCAATTGAGAAAATTGAGTTGCCCTGTGCAGATACAGGGGGAACTGTGGGAGGAACAGACACTCTGAAAATTGAAGGTCATTAATATCTATTTTATTGCTCGTAGAGTGTGGGACGCTCAATATTTATGAGTGGTGGAAAAGCATTTAGATGATACTCTGGCCCAAGAACAGTTAACGTGGAATCCCAGAGTCAGAAAGCGATTTATCTTTCAATTCTTTATTGGTTTTTTTGATTAGTTAAAAGCAGTCTCAGTTTGCTTTTGAGTATGTCTTTTAAACACTTGCTGATTTCTCTTTGTGGGAGAGATATTGATGGCCTAGGGAACCGGACTGGCAACTACACTAGTGTGGTTTAGTATTAATGCTTTCTCTGCTCAATGGATCTCTTTTTTGGGGGAAGGTCTCTTTACAACTTTAGATACTGAGTTCATGGATGGCTCAGATAGGTATTTCCTTTAAAATGAATTTACTTATGTTAAAAAGGAAATTAGCTTGTAAAGAAACACTTCAGGAAATTCATCTGTCCATTTGGTTAGTGGTGTGGATCAGGTACCAGGCACTGCACTAGGTGCCAAGGGAATGGGAAGCAGGATTACAGCAGAGTCCAGTCTTCGTGGGGCGTACACAAAGGAAGCTGATAAGCAACAGACAAGGTGAAGCCACTGTGTGGGAGGGGCGAGAACACATGTATGTGGTTGTGTGTGCACATGCACATGTGTGTGAGTGTGTGGAGGCCAGAGGTCAATGTTGTGTGTCTTCCTCTATCACGCGCCACTTTTCTTTTGAACTTTTTTGAAACCATGTTCCTCCCGGACAGGAAATGCATTAATCAGCCAGGCTGGCCGACCGGCAGGGCGCAGGAATCCCCCTGCCTCTGCCTTCCTGGTGCTGGCTTTGCAGGTGCTTGCTGCCACACCTGGCTGTTCACTTGGTTGCCGGGAATCTGACCTCAGCCCCTTATGCTGTGTGTGGCCAGAGTGAATTCTCCTCTTCTTCGCTGCCAGCTAGCCCTGTGCTGGTTAATGGCTAAAGTCTGGGTCCCAGAATGGGAGATGCAGATGGTCCAGGGCTACTTTCCTGGGGAGGTCTGGGAAAACATACCAGGCTCGTGTGGCTGTGGATGGACAAAGGAAATTCGCTTTGAAAAACTGTCCTTTCAGCCTGCTTCCTTCGTACGTGTCTTTACGTGCTCGGCTCTTCAAACGGATCCACGCTGTCATTTTGGCTTCTTCAACTTGCCTTTTTCTTTGCGCCACGCCCATTTCCACTGGGAAGGAGTTGTCTGAAGCCTGAACTATCTATGTCAACCTCCCCTCCCACCGCCCTGATCCGGTTCCCCGAGGGCTGATGTTGGACGATTGGGGGCATCTGGTTTCCACATCACAGGAGGAGGATTTCCTTCTGTCATTATGGTTCTGCTGCAGATTGAGTTGAAAGTGCTTCAGGTCTCAGGGCCAAAAGCAGATGCTTAAGATGTGTTTTGGTACAGATGTGAGGAGGCTCAGAATGAGGCCAGGGAAGAGGAAAATATAAAATAATCATAGCCAAGACCTCTTGGACACTTCTATTCGCCAGGCTCTGTTTTGTACACTGGGCTGTTGGTGTCCGACAGGAAGACCTGTGCAGGCTGCACAATCACTTGCAGCTGCTCTGGGTGAGGGCTCCCGCCAGTGTCAGCTGATCCTTGAACAGCAGCTGCACCTGTGTGAATGGAGGTCTCACCTGATGAGCTGGGACCTCACCTGTGTGAACAGAGACCTCACTGGTACAAGTAGACGTCTCACCTGTGTGAATATAAGCCTTATCTGTGTGGATAGGGGCCTCACCTATTTGAATAGAAGCCTCACCTGTGTGAGTAGAAGTCTCACCTGTGTGAGGAGAGACCTTACCTGTGTGAGTAGAGGCTTCACCTGTGGGAATAGTGGCCTCACCTGTGTGAGTAGAGGCCTCATCTGTGTGGATAGAGGCTTCATCTGTGTGGATAGGAGCCCCACATGTGTGAGTAGACGTCTCACCTATGTGAACAGACGTCTCACCTATGTGAATAGAGGCCTCATCTATGTGAGTAAAGGCCTCACTTATGGGAATAGAGGCCTCACTTGCATGGATAGATGTGAATAAAGGCCTCACTTGTGTGAGTAGAGGCCTAACCTGTGTGAGTAGAGGACTCATCTATGAGTAAAGGGGCCCCACATGTGTAAATAGAAGTCTTACCTAAATGAATAGAGGTCTCACCTGTGTGAGTAGAGGCCTTACCTATGGGAATAGAGGCCTCACATGTGTGAATAGAAGTCTTACCTATATGAATAGAGGTCTCACCTGTGTGAGTGCAGGCCTCACCTATGGGAATAGAGGCTTCACCTGTGGGAATAGAGGCCTCACCTGTGTGAGTAGAGGCTTCATCTCTGTGAACTGAGACTTCACCTGTAGAGTCCTCACCTGTGTGGACAGGGGACCCCCATCTGTGAATAGAGGCCTCACCTGTCTGAATAGGGGTCTCACCTGAGTGAACAGGGACCCCTCCTGAGGGGATAGTGCATTTCACTTGCCGAAGTGGCGGTCTTGCCTCTGTGAATAGGGGTCTTACCTGTGTGACTAGAGCCCACTTGACTTGCTCCTGTGACAGACAGCAACGGTAGCTTGTGATTGGTTGCCAGTAGCTGGAGCCCAGCCCTCAGTCTGGGATGAGCCATGGTCAGTGCTTGGGCCCCAGTTCCTTGTGGGATCACTCTGAAGACAGTCTTGGGCTGAGATTGCATCATTGCCTTACTTTCCTCCATCCTGGTCTGCTTCCTTCATCCCACCCACCTGAGAGCTGCCTTCATCCTAGCATCCCATGTCAGCCTGTGTCTGTGGTTCTGGTCTTAAGTGTGACATATTTTAATAGTACCTAATCCTCTCACTTGCCCTCTGACACAGAGTAGTAATATGAACTATAACAATGATGCCCTTTGCTCTCTGCAGACGTGGATGGACAGACTCAAGCGTAGTGGCCAGCAGGGTCACCTATAGGGTGGGAGAAAGAGCCAGGAGCGGAGGCCAGCATTTCTGCAAAGCTCATGCTACTGACAGTGTGGTATCTTGCCTGTCTACAGGGTGATCTCAGATACTTTCAACCTCAAATGTTTGCTTCCTTTCTCTTCTCTGGGGGCAAATGTAGATTTCCAATGCAGCATTGCCTAGAGGACCAGGAATCAGCCATTCGTAGTGACTTCGGGCAGAAGGGTTTATAGGTAAGCAAAGAAATGTGGTTGCTCAATAATGGAGCTGGTTGCAATTACTGTGGCCAGAATAAGTAGATAATCCTAGAAAATCCAAACTTTCTCCCATTAGATTTGGAGTACAACGGTCCCTAGCCATCCACAGCTCACTCACACTTAGCATCACCTGCTCTAGGCTTGGTCTTGGATGTTTCTGGGCAGGGGTAAGGAATGTACCACAGCTAAGGTTTGGATGTGCTCATTTCTCTGGGTCCTGTCAGTAATTAACATGGTCTCTGTTTGCAAGTTTTCATGAATTGAAATAAAATAGTTTTTTTTATCTTCTCCCTTGATATTCATAAAACCATCACAAGTGTTTGAAAAGCTACAAGCTGTTTCTGCAAAACAGGAACTCCAACTTTTGGGTTGGCTGAGTGAGGAGAGGCCCTGGGTTTCCTTGTGGAACTTACTCCAAAGTGTACCCTGAAGGTTTCAGCCACCTGCTAGTTTGGCGCCCTTCAAAACAGAATACTGCATCAAGACCCACAAGAGGAAATCTGACTTGGTTCAAATGTTCATGACCCACGTACTGGCTATGAGAAGGTTGGTAAAAGGACAAACTATATTTAAAAATGATCGAAAGCATTTTGATTGATGGCACTGTCAATATCCACCTAGCCTGGTGATGGTGGTGCGTGTAGAGAGGTGTAAACAACTTTCCTTTGGGAGGATGCTTGTCCCATGCCCCACACCCATGATGCTGCATTTGGTATTCATTGACCTGGTACATCATGTCTGGCATGACAGTAAGTGTTTTAGAAGCACCATGCCCCTCGATTCTCATCCCATACCACGTGAACCAGTATTTGAACTCTGTAGATGATGAAATCAGGATTTAGAAAAGCCACTCACGTTGTACTCCACAGTTAGTAAGAAAACACTTACCAAGGACAGAATGTTTCTTGGTCCAGAACCGTAATACACCATAGGTCAGAAAGTCAAGTTTGCGATTCATGGTCTGGTATCAGAAGATTTGGCAGGCGCTTAAAGAAGCAGAGACCAGCTCTGTAAACACTTGTCATAACAGTGCATTGCTCCGGGTAGGTAGAAGTACACGTGTGTTTGTGTGTATTTGGTTGTGATGTAAAATGCATTTCTTCCTATAAATTGTAATTGAAAAATCTGAATGGAACACCTCCCTCCAGTGGATGTATTTTTTTGTGTTTCGGACTTCACAAGCAACAGAGTCACACAAAGCATGTCTCAGGAGAATGACAAGGAGGACAGGAAAATAAGGCAGATAGGACAGCGCCTCAGGTGCTAACTTCTTCCTAAATATTCCCTTCCACTTTCCCAGTTTACTTTTCTCAAAATCTAGATTCTTCGTCTGAGAGGACTTATTTCACTTAACAATGATTTCCAGTTCCATCCATTTCTCTATTTCTTTGTAGCTACATAAACTCCACTGCGTGTATGTACCACACCTTTATCCAATCTACGCTGACTCTGTGAATAGTGCTTACATAAACACGGCTGTGCAAGAGGCTCTGTGGTATGTGACTTAGAATGCTTTGCATATACACCTGGGGAGGGGATGTGGTTGGACCATACGGCAGTCCTGTTTTCAGTTCTTGAAGAATATCCACACTGACTTCCATAATGGTCGCACAAGTGTGTATGTCCATGACACCTGTCTTTCTGAGCCTGGTTTAGTTCACTTAACATGATAATATTCAGTTCCATTTGTTTTCCTGCAAATGCTGTAATTTCCTTCTTTATTCCAGTCCTACTTTGTGAGAAACCAGAACCTTCTGTTGGGTACCACTTCCCAGGCCTGAGGATCATACTCTCTGCCTGCAGCACTGGTCGTTTTGGGCAGGTAGCCCAGGATGGTGCCTGGCAGTGTGTGGACGATGGTCAATGCAGGGGACTGGCCTGGGTGTTGGTTGCTGCCCATCAGCGGATTGTGAGGTCAGGAAGAGAGACTGCTGCACCACCCGGGAGATCAAGGGCAGGTCTGGTGTGCCACCTTGAACAGCTCCGGCGCAGCATCCTGGGTCTGGAGTCACTGGCCTTCAATCTTCGTTGCCTTGCATGCCGCTGTACATAAAACCTGGTGGACAATGAGACTTCCTTTTATAGATGTCAGAACATATCCAGCACTTTCCAAGACTATTTGCTTTGGAGAGCTGTGGTTTTGACTTTATACAGGCATGTACAAATCCATACATGTATACACACACACACACATGCAGACACTGTGCTATCTTTCCTGGGTCTATTTCAGACATGAGTAATCAGAGCGCCTATCTTCAATGGGCTTGAGAGGCCAGTCTGCTAAGACTTTATGTTCATTCTTGACACCATGAATCATTTGCCAAGTGGTGCTGTGGAAGAAGAACCAACTTTGGAAGCAGAAGAGTGAGTTCAGAATGAGTGGGAACTTGGTATTCATGTTCCTCCATGACAGCCAGTGGGTGGCATGCTGAGACCCTTGATCAGAATTTCTCAACTGAAGAGACTTCGGTATGTATTTCCATTCATCCTAAGGGCTTCTGGCAAGGTACAAACCTCTCTGAGCCTCAGTCTCCTCTTCTTTGGAGAGGGGAAAGGTTAATATGTACAATACAGTCTTGTCAGAAGACAGAGACACAGATCAGGCATTTAGTAGCTCTTGGTTTCTTTCTATCTAGGGAGGCAGTGTCTTTATCTTCTTCTCCCAGTGTCCTAAAGCCTCCTGCTTGCAAGAGCTCCTAAGGCCAATGTTGATTCTGAGACTGGAGCTGTATTTTTGAAGATCTAGCCTCGTGTGTGTGTGTGTGTGTGTGTGTATGCGTGCTGGTGGGCACGCCCATGTATATATATGTGGATGCCAGATGTTAATGTCAGGTGGGTGTCTTCCTCTAGTGCTGTGTACCTTATCCTTTGAGACAGTGTCTCTCACCAAACCTTGTGCTCATCCTTTGGCTGTTGGTTAGACTGGCTGGCCAGTCTGTCTATCTTTCTAGTCCTGAGGTTACAGGTATGTGCCACCATGCCCAGCTTTTTAATGTGATGCTCAGTTTCTCATGGCTTGCCCAGCAAGTACATTACCACTGAGCCACCCAGTTGGAGACCTCACGCAGACTGGGCCCTTTCCAATCAGCCACCACAGATTCTGACCATATTTTCCAGCAAAGCTTGCACTCCCAGGAGTACAGTCATGCAGCACTCTGTTTCCCAGTCATAATTTTCTTTTTAAAATATACATACAAAGCAACAATATTCATAATGTAAAGCAACATAAGAATTCATCAAAATAAGTCACTAATGGCATTTCACAATCCTAAATGTTAGGGGACTGGGGCTCAATGTGGCACATGTAAGTGTTTTTCTATGAGTTAGTGTTTGGTGTATATTTTGTGGATATACTTTTAGATGTGATCATTAGTTATAATATACTTTGGGCATTTAACATTTTATCAGAAGAAATGAACTATACTCCTTTTAAACATCTGCATAGTATTCCTTTATATCCAGTGTCCTTAACTTGACTGAACAGTTCTCATCTTTGGAGGTCATTTAGGTTGTTTTCAGTTTGTTATTAATGATGCATATCTTTGTCTACTTGGGATCTAAATGCTCAGATCTCCTGTGCAAGACATGTTAAAAAGAACTCCTGAAAAATATCTGGAGTTTAGAAATAGCCAAGTGATATGGCACTTGCCTGTCATTTCTCCCGTGACAGATGTTACCTCAGAATGTTCCAGATCCTGTGTTGGATTCTGTGGTGATAAAGGAGTCCAAAGTCTCCAATATGCCGTTACAGTCCGTCTGATGATGTCTAAGTGATGCTGCTGTGAGTGGCTGGGAAGGAATTCAGGTTTACAGAATATTCGGTTTGAACTTTGAGAGGAGCCATTGACATGGGACTGGAGAGATGGCTCAGTGCCTAAGAGCACTGGCTGCTCCTTCAGAGGACCCAGGTTTGGTTCCAAGGATCCACACGGCAGCTAACAACCATCCCTAACTCCAGTTCCAGGGGAGAGGACCCTCTTTTGTGACCTCTGTGGGCACTGAGGGCACGGGTGCACTTACATTCATACAATAAAGTAAAAATGAATAAATAAATAATTTAAAAAAGAAAAAAGAAAGAGAGGGCTTTTCAAGCGTAAGAACTAGAGCTTAAACAAGAGCAAGAGATGGGCGAGCCCTGAGGGAGGAGGGAGAGCAAGAGGTCGACTCAGGTCACTGGCTCTGGAGTCTAGTCAGGCTCCAGTCCTCACTTTGACGGTGTCAGTGGGCATGCAAGGGAGGCCGGAAAGGGTCTTTCTGTGATTGTGCCTCTCCAGATAGAACTGGGGGAGGACTCAGAGAGGAGAGGTCACCGAGACGTGGTCACCTGGAACCTGAGTTAATAGCAATTGTGAACTTGATGAGATCGACGATCACCTAGAAGATGGGCCTCTGGCAGGGTGGGGATACCTTGGTTTTATGTTAATTGAGATGGGAAGACACACCTACTGTGGATGGTACTGTTGCTTGGGCTGGGATCCTGGACTGTATGAATGGAGAGAGGAAGCTGAGAATGGTACTCATCCTGGCTGTGGATGTGACGTGAGCAGCTGCTTCTAGCTCCCATCACCATGACTTCCTCCCTCTAATGGACCGGCCCTTGGGCTGTGAACCACAGTGAACCTTTTCTCCCTTAAGTTGCTTTTGCCAGAGTATATTATTAGCCACAGAAAAGTAGCCAGATACCAGGTTCCTTTCTTTCAGACCCAGAAACCCAGGCCTCCAGATGTCTTCCAGAGTCTGAGGAACCTCCTCTGGGTACGCACCCCTGAGCATTCTGCTGGTGTGTACCTTCTGCTTCTGGGCCCAAAATGACAGGGGATACAGATGGAGTTTTTGTATGTAAGACAGAGGGATCCAGGTGCTGTAACAAAGCCTTTCAGTGGGAAATGGAGACGGGATGAAAGGGGAAGAGCTGGGAGCTCAGACTCCACTTGTCTGCCGACGATTGCTCTTCAAGCTCCTTCCTTCTTGGTTTCCTCTTTTATAGACTTTAAATAGACCCTGCATCATTGGGATTCCGTGAAGACCAAATAACAGATGTGATATAAAGAGTGGAGCAGAAAGCCTCGCTAGGGCTTCATTCAATGGGTCTCAATAAAGGCTTACTGTAGGCAGGGGGCTCTCAAGGGAGCCTTGCAGATGGACTGGGGGGTATGATATAGAGATGGGGTGGAGGTGGCAAACCCAGACAGGGAGCGTTGACGGTGAGGAGCTGGAAAGAGTGTTGACGCAGACAGTCGATGAGGACCCAAAGGGGACTCAGGGTGACTGGAAGGTCGGCCTGAGGGGAGCTGATGGTATCACTGGGATTGAGAACGTACACTCTGATGAAGCAGGAAACCAGCATTTCTTTAGCTTGACCCCTGACTGCCGCTGTGGGGGACCACAGTGGTTTTTCTAAATGCAGGTCCCATGGGTCTGAGGCAGACACAGGTCAGAGCCTCTGGCTGGCACTGACTCAGCAACTAGATTTGTGGACCACAGACATGGAGCTGAGACCAACATTGACTGCCAGCTGGTCTTAGAAATCTGGGTGGCCTGAGAAAGTGTGTGTGTGTGTGTGTGTGTGTGTATGTGTGTGTGTGTGTGTCTAGGAGATTGCAAATCGATATCCCATTTCCCTTGGAGTTTACACAGCTGCCTACAGGGCGATTCCTGACTGGAGGATAAATAGGGCCGTATCGCTCCACTATAGAACAATGAATTTTCCAGATGGACCACACATCCTTCCCATAGGTCTTTCTGGAGTCAGTCCAGGCCACTGAGAAGGCGCTTCCTGCTTCTACCACCCCTAGCCAGCTCCGCAGGGCGCATGGGTGGCCTGAATGATTGCTGTGTACAGGGAGATGCCTGGTTGCTGAGCCAGCTCCTGGGAAGTCACAGGTATAAGCATATTGTTATTCAGTGCTAGGTTTTCTACTGCTGGGCTGTGGTTCTATTGAGGGCAGGGCCATCTTGGATTTCTCTCTGTCCATTCTCCTAAATCCACTAGATATAGTCACATGATGCTTACCCATAAGCCATAGAGATTGATTTCTTATTTTTTTAAAATAAAAAGATTTATTCATATTTTTATTTATTCATGGGTATGTGCGTGTCTCTGCTATGCTGTGTGCAGGTGCCTCAGAAGCCAGAAGATGGTGTCAGATTCCCCTGGAGCTGGAGTTACAGGTGGTTGTGAGCTGCCCGATATGGGTTCTGGGACCTGAACTCCAGTCCTTGGAAGAGCAGCAAGTACCCTTAATGGCTGAGCCATCTCTCCAGTCACCAAGGGTTCATTCCTGCTCCTCTGATGCCTCCATCTGGGTCTGGGGAAGGCTGGATCAGTGACCTCTT
The DNA here is from genome assembly GCA_035773235.1 of Eospalax fontanierii. Lineage (NCBI taxonomy): Eukaryota > Metazoa > Chordata > Mammalia > Rodentia > Spalacidae > Eospalax > Eospalax fontanierii. The sequence continues at coordinate 50,980,365 of CM069546.1, read as the reverse complement.
TACTCAGACACCTAGGCCAGCTGATGGTCCTCCGGCACCTGGGCTGCTGCCAGCCGCAGGGAGAGGTGGGAACGCGGTGAAACTCCACCTGCATCTCAGCCTTCTGTCTGGGAGTCACAAGTGACGGCGTAGACGGGGGAAATCACCTGGGCCACCAAAGCTGCAGTCAGGAAGTTCAATGGAGGAGGAAACCTGGAGTGTTGGTTAGCCACGTGAAGGACTACACAGTGGTGTGAGACATTAGCTAGGGCCGGGAAAGAAGTGGGCTTCCCATGATCTCAAAACTATGTAGAATAAACACCTGGATGAATGCTTGTATCTAGAGTGTGCAGAGTGTGGAGTTCTGTAATTGAAAATGGACTGCTTTGACTGTTGACTTTGAACTCCACCTATCTCTGTAAGCTAAGAAGGGTCCGAGTGACGAGGCTCACATTTTGAGCTCCACTATTTGAACTCTGAGTACTCTTCTTGGCCTTCTGGAATAAATGCCTGGTACAAATACTTGTAGCTGCTTGCCTGGAGTACACGATGAAGGCCATCCTAGAGACTCCAGATGTGTACACCTGGGGAATCTGGAGGGCTCAGGGCAGCCTCAGTGCAGCTGTCTCCTTTTCAGAAAGCCGCAGAAGAGGAGTGGTGAGTGGGATGGTCTACAAGGCCAATCAGGAGGTCGAGTTAAAGTGTTACTTTCCTTACTTGCTGTGTGACCTCAGGCAGGTGACTTACCCTCTCTGTTATGAGTTTCCTCCCGGAGGGTTTCTGTGAGCTCCCATGGAAATCCTGCAGCATTATTCTTGATACTCAGCGAGCAGCCACGAGCCTTGCTGCGAGCCTGTTGTTAGTCAGTTCTGCTCTCTAAGATTCCCAGGTCTCCTAGCATCATGTCCTTGTGAGATAGAAATACCGCTAAGACCTGATCCCACAGACATAAGACTTGGAGTTGGTGGGAAGGCTTAGTTCAGTGCTGACTCTGGAACCGGAAGCCATGCCTGGGCGTTTCTTCTCTTTCCCCTTACCAACCACTGTGCCCTTAGACGAGCCAATTGATCCGTCTGTGCCCCGCTTTCCCTGTCAAGTGGGAATCGCTGGACCCATTACCATGAGCTGGGCTCCTGAGCCTCTGCTTTTAAGTCTCTAGCCCCTTGCTACGTCTTTCTTCGTGTGTTTGTATGTATTCATATGTGTGCACATGTCCGTGAGTCCATGCACATGGAGGCCAGGGGCTGATGTTGGATGTGTTCCTCAGCTGCTCTCCATTGTATTTTTTTTGAGACAGGGTTTCTCACTGGCCTGGAGCTCTCTGATAAGGGAGCTCGCCCATAAGGCCAGCAGAGAGCTCCAGGGCTCCTCCTGCCTCTGCCTACTTGGTGCTGCAATTACAGACCCATGCTGCTACACCAGCTTTTTCTGTGTATGCTGGGGAACCTAATGCAGGTCCTCATGCTTGTGGGGGAAGCATTTTACCAGTCGAACTCTTTCAAGCCTCCTCTTTTTCTTGGTGGGGGCGGGGTTTTGCTGTGTACCTCTAAACTCACACTCTGACCCATTTGAGGTAGACACTGACCCCTTCCTTCGTTTCCAGATCTTTCCTCACACGATGAATTTCCCTAAATTGTACCAAGGTCACCGAGTCCTGGCCAGCTGACATGGAACCACCAAGATGTGAGTGCTGGGCTTCAGCTGTGAGGGCTCACTTGGCCAATGGCCTCGCTGGTGACGGGGGAGACTTCCTTCTCCATACTGTAGCGACGGCAGGGGCTCTCGAGATATCAGGATCATGCAGGACTGTGACAGGCCGAGACTGGGGTACCTGGGCTTTGGAGCCTGGGTTCCATCAGCAGTTGGAGAGGAGGAGAAGAGAGTATATGTGAGAGTGAGATGGGGAGTGAGACTGACCTCACTACCAGGCAGGCAGATACAGACTCTTAGGGTGAGCTGGTTGTCTCGGTGGGAAGACTAGCAATACAGACTGATTAAGGACAAAGTAGAATGACCGGACCCTTGAGAGGCATTATTCTCCTGGATTTCAGTTGTCATTGCAGTGAGATGCATGAAACTGTCCACCTTCAAACAGCCCGTTTGAGGTCGAGATTCCTCTTTGCCTCTTTGGCAGTAGCTAGTTCAGAAGGGAGGATTCAGCTGGTGCCACCACATGTCAGGAGATGCCCCTGTTCAAGCACCCAACAGCCCTGGTGGAAGGACCGTCGCCTCCTATGCAAACTCTTGGTTCATTAGGGACAAGTATTGGGACTAGTCACACTTGGAAGTTCTCCTGACTCAGCCTTCCGGAGGCCGGGGTGAAAGCTATGTGCTACCACGTCAGGATGGAGTGGTTGATGTAAGAGCAAAATGATTGGGACTTAGTTTTAAAAGGACTGGATTCATGACAGACAACAAATGTGGTCTACTGTCCTTTGGTCAATTAAAATTTTGCCTTTGGATTCTATATACAGCTTCCTGGTGGGTTTGGGTTGACATGAACATTCATGTTGCACCAGAGACTGATGAAGAGCAGGTTGGAGATAGGTCAGCAACATCACTTGGCCTGTACAGTGACCAAGGACTCTCTCTACTTGTGAGAATTTTATGACATGGGCATACTCAGGACAGGTAACTTTCACTTAGCCTTCAACCAAAACATTAATCTTATCTTAGCTTGTTTATAATATAGACAAGCTCACTGAGCCTTGTGCTTTTCCTGGACAGATGGCCTTAATCTCTCCTGACCCTTCCTCGCCTGTGACCCAAAATAATGCACAAATGTGGGTAGGTGTGTTTTGCATATTAACATCCTGCAAACGGCACTTATCTCATTGAAAGCAATGAAAGAAATTAATAACATGTTTATAATTGTATGTGTGCTAGTCTAAGTGCATGGGGTCACAAGGGACAGAATCCTCGGATAAGGGTCTACTTTTACTTCCCCATTTCATGCTGGATATACCGTTTCAATAAAAAATGAACAAACCCTTATTGGAGAGAATTCTGAAGGATCAGGCTTTCAGTGGTTCAGGTCCAATCTTGATTGAAATGGATGCTAAGAGTTAGGATGCTTTTATTTAAGCACCACTGTGGAATCACACAGTAAATGCCACATCTGTTGATGGTGAACATGGGATGGATGTGAGTGGCCTCTCCAGCCAGAACATGCCAAGACTCCCAGGAGCTGCCTGGGTACCAGGCACTACATGTAAAGCATCTGCCTACTGGGCCAGAAATACAGACAATAGTCTGATTGGATTTTCAAGGAGGGCCAGGTAAAGTTTAAGATCCTATTTTCCAAAACCATTGGGTGTACCAAGCAGACTGTAGCTGTGAGTCAAACATGGCCTAAGATCTTCTCCACTTCTCGCTCCCTACCTTTCCCTCCGGTCTCCCCTCCTCCCCTCCCCCGTCCCGCCCACATCCTTTCCTTTGCTTTCTCCTTTCTTCCAGACACATTCTTACTACATCGCCCAGGCTTGGCTCATACTCACCATCCTACTGCGGCATTCTCTCAAGTCCTCGGGTTCCAGGTGTCCGCCACCCCCACAGGCCAATGTGGTGCTTGCGAATGTATCCTGCACAGCCCCAGCAAGCAGCCAGCCTTTAGCTGTCGCAGGCTCTCGGCTTCTCTCTTTATTCACAAAACTTTGGTGTCACACAGACGAAAAAAAAAGAAGCCCAAGATATGTGGAGGGGGAGGGTGCTGTCTGCTGTCTTAATGGGTTAAGTCTCACTGTTAAATTATTTTGAATCAATGGCTTTCTGAAGAAGAAATGCCAGCTGGGCCCGGGAACCCTGAAAGTTCTATCAATCTTTCTGTAACCCCATTAACACTTGCTGCATATCTCCTGTGAAAAAGGATTGGAAATGACCAGAACCCGAAGAATGGAAATATCTGTCACGTACGAGGCAGTCGTGTGGGCGCAGTGGGGAGACCGCACAGGCTTCCTTCAGAATTGTTGGGGGGTGGGAATCACTTAACCCTGGGAATCTCAAAACTTGACAATCATTACAATGGAGTCACCTGCACTTTCCGTCTAGAAATATCTATTACCTTGAACCTGGGGTGAGATGCCCGCTCCCCGGGGAGCCTCGGGAGAGGGAGATTTATTCGAGCAGCAATAATTGAGGACTTCATTTGACTCCAGTGTGGATCTTTCGACCACAATCAATTTCACGCTCCGTCATAAATAATAGAGGTCGAGGGGGCAACCGGGCAGGCGGGGGACCGGGCTGGCCCTGCTGACAGGATTCAAGCAGTGTCAGCTGAGAGACTGACAGAGCCGCGGTGACAGCAGCTCCGTCAGTGGCCCAGGCCCCACCCTTTAAGGAGAAAGACGTTCAGATTGTTGCAGATGAACCACATGGGAGACATGGTGATCTCATGCCGTGGTGGACCCGGCAGCCTAGGGAGTGTGCTGTCATAACGCCACTCGGTATTTGGTCTCCTCAGGCATCCGGCATTTCTTAGGGAAAACTGTCGGCTGAGAATTAATAAGTGACAGCTGTAATTGGCAGAGTTTCAGGGATGCTTCAGGTTAGGTGCCTGAGGCTGTGGAAGAAATGACTGAACTTGAAATTATATGAGAACCGGAAAGAGGGTTAAGTAAAAAAAGAGCAACAGTCTTAGTGGCTTTATAGAGATTTTTCCATTTCTAATGAATTGAAATGTAGAATTTTAAAAAATTCTGTATCTGGAAGATACTTACTTAAATACCTCCCAGCTTGGTTTCTCTCTCCTTGGCTCAGAGGACGAAGGACTTTTTGCTGACTTCTTATACCACAGGGCCTTTGCACACACAGTTTCCTCTGCCTTTCTTTTATTTACCTGGATGTCTTCTGGCTTGAATTAAGTTCCTCTACTTTCCAGACTGAGCTGTGTGGTTTCATTGGCAATCTACACCATTTTTTTCCTAGTGACAGTCTTGGTTGAAATGATCATTTGTGTAAGTGATCACTATCCACTTTATTTTGTAGCCTAAAAGCTTGTTAGGGAGCCACGGTACTCTGGGAGACACTCAACATGTTGGTTGAGTAAATGTTAAAGCAAAAGAGGAAGCTTTTTGGAGCTGTGTTGTACTCCTTTGTACTGGAGTGTAGGAGCTGTGCTGGGCAGCAGAAGCGGGCCATGGGAGCCTGCAGAGTTTGTATGGGACACTTGAGTCTACTTTTTGATTGACTTTGAGGATGTGGTCGCCATTGGTTACCCAATGACTTGATATTAACAAACCTAGGAAATGATATTTGAGTCTGCAGAGGCAACATCATCAGTGTTACCGTGATGGGACAGCAGGCAGATGGGACCACAAGGAGGCGTGGACAGAGGGGTTAGGTCGGCCACAGAACCCCAAGCTTCTCGAAGTTCATAGGAAAACTGGAGGTAGAGCTATACACAGGAGACCTGAGAAAGGGGTTCTGACCTTGGTCAAGGTCAGCTGTTAGTGAGCAGGTGTTGCTTCTGGAACCTTCACTCATCTCATTCAAGGCCCACAGCAGCCTTAGGAGGCTGGTGTTTTTAATCTATGCTTCACAGAGGAGTAAACAGATGGAAAAACTATAATAATTAATACAGAAGGTGGAAGCTAAGGGATGATGGGCTGTCCAGAGTTCGCATGATGGAGATTTAACTGCCAAAGACACAGTGTCAAGCTGGGGCCTACTGAGCTGATGGACGCTGTGTTCACGGAGTGTGTGGGTCACAGCCAGCGTGGGATGACAGTGAGCCTGGCCCCCACTCGCTCGCTCCTCTACATAATCTCTTGCTTAGCGGATACCCCTCCTCTGCAGGATTCTTGTTCCTAGAAACCAGAGTCAATGTCTGCTCTTTAAAAATTACTCACCTCAACTACGCTGTTATAGTCTCGGAAAAGGGAGACAGTTTGATCGATGTCAGCAGAAAGCAGGAGGCAGAGTCAAGAACAGCACAAGACGTTTACCATGACAAGCTTTTAGTTGTCCCCGGAGTAATACAGGCCTCCCAGTGGGGACTAGAGACATGCCTAGGCTGACAGACAAGCCAGTTGGGGCTTGTACACTGGTGTGTATGTGTGTGTGTGTGTGTGTGTGTATGCGTTCGTGAGCACAAACTATTCTTTTTGCTTGAAGCTAACGTAAGACATGTAAACCCTGTTCCCAAGCTGAACTTGCCCCATTGTGAATTCAAGTTAATTTGTTACTCTGAAGGGTTGTTTTGTGCCAGTGTGTCTCACCATCACAGATAAGGGTGGAGATCTTCTCAAGATGGGGTGGCTGCGTACTGAGCCACCTCTAGTCACTGAGGACCATACTGGGAGATCCTGGGCTCCTGTAGAGTCTACCTTGGGTCTGGATAAGGACAGGCCTACTCTACCTACCCTTGGCTTGTCTTCCTGAGGCCTTCCCAAAGTGAGTCTAACATCACATGAGATCTTAGGCAAGGCACTTCCCACTCTGTTTCTCTGTTTGCTTGGACATAGTCTGGGCTAGTCTGAGCAAAGCAGACAGAGGACTCCTCCGGACACAGTCAGTTCACACTCACCCTCCATTCCTAACCCTCAGTTGCCTCAATGGAAAAGTCCTTAAATGCTTGAGTGTACGCAGTCCTGCTCCGTCTCCTTGCGTTCACTCCATCCAATCCACATCCACTCCCTTCTCCTCTTCGTCATCCTGGCCCTGTCTCTGGTGTCCCTCTGCCTCTGAATGCCTTCCCACTGTTTAGTGGCTTGCTTCTGCCCCTGTTCAGGGTGTGTCGTTACTCCAAATGTTACCTTTCTAGGGAAGCCTTTCCCACTGTCCTCTGTAAAGTGCAGGACTTTGAACAGGCTCCTTCCTGCCCTGGTCCTCTGGGTCCATAGATGGTGGGGTGGAACCTGTGCTTGGGAAATAGTGAGTGCTCCAGGGTGTGGCCATGGCTAGCAGCCTCGTCACTGAGCTGTGAAGCTAAAGTCAGATGGGTCTGGGCACCCTGCTTCTCAGCATGTCTCCCCCTAAGGACGACTTCTCCTGGGAACGGGAAGAGAAGTGGGCAGGAATAAACACATCCTGAGCAACAGCCCTGCTTCCAGGTCATCTGGCCTCTCTGCCCGCTATGTCTCTTCCCCTGGGGCTGTACCCATGACTCTGCCTGTTGCACACCGACCCCAGGCCTCTCCCTAGCATAACATATCTGAACAGAGCGTCCTGTGGAGATGGCAAGGTGGGTCCTTCACAGCCTGCCGACCTGAGACAGAACAGCCTTTTCTTCCTCCTGTTTTATCTGTGTTTACTGCCTTTATTTTTTATCTTTAAAATGTCAGCATGGATATAAAAGCACTCTATAGGTGGCTAGTTTGTTTTTAATTGTGGGCAAACATAAATAAAACAAAACCCGCCAGGCTAATCATTTTAATGTGAAAGTTTTGTGTGGTAAAAGGCTTCTCACAGTGTATACTGCATCACAATCTCCAAAACTTTGCTGTCTTCCTGGGCTGAAAATGTGTTAGGTCATGGTTGTCCCATCTCTAGTCCCCAGCAACTGTCATTCTGCATTATCTGCAGATTTGGTTATTCTAGGAATCTTGGCCTTTGCGATTGACTTATTTCGCTCAGCAGACCATCGTCCGCGATCGTCCGTGCCGCACTGTACAATGCCCAATCCTCCTTTTCCTCGCACATGGACATCTGTGTGGTGTACGCGTGTGTATGTGCAGGCCTGAAGCTGATGTGAAGTGTGATCACTCTGCACTTTATTACCGGAGCAGGGTCTCTCGCTGAACCTGGAGCTTGCTTATTCTGGCTGATCTAGGTAGCCAGCTTGCCCAGGGGACCCCGTCTCTGCCTCCTGCGTGCTGGGACTACAGGTAGCCACCATGCCCACTTGACATTTATGTGGGTTTTGGGGGATCTAAATTCTGGTCCTCACACATTCAGGGAAAGCGCTTTATCCACTGAGCCATCTCTCCAGCCCTCCCTCCATTTTCAAAGCTGAATGGTGTTCTGTGTCTGTTACGTACCACATTTTGCTTGTCCATTCACTTGTCAGCACCCACTCGGCTTACTGCCCCTGTTTGTTGTCTGAATGTGGTTGCTAACAACGTATCTGTTTCAATTCCTCCTTTCATGCCTGCGCGACAGACGGGGGCTGTCTGACGGTGAATGAGCCCATGTTACTTCTCACGGAAGTGCTGTAGGGCCCTGTGTGGCAGCAGAACCATCCGCAGTCCCACTAGCACTGAGGTTTATTTATTTGATTAATTGCTTTGGATGTGACGTCTAGTATTCCAGAAAACAGAAGCGGTGAACTGAGCAGACTCGTTCCAGGATGCCTTCCGTCTTCCATTGTTGGAATTCAATGTCAGCTGTAGACGTTTCCCTTTTGGGTTTTTCTTATTATTAATAGTTTTTCTCCTGCTAATTTGGGGGGTTGTGTTTTGAATCATGAAGAAGTGTTGGGTTTTATTGAATGCCTCTACTTCATTAGTTGGGCTAATCATGTTCGCCCCTCTATCTATGTGCTATATTACACGGACGATAGTTTTTGTATATTGAACTGTTCTACCAAGAAGCTCAACTTGTCCACAGTGTTTAATCCAGTCACTATATTGGCCATTTCATTTGCTAGTGTTTTTATTGAGAATTTTTACATTAATATTCATATGGGATGCAGTTCGGCATTTTGTTTTCTTGTAGTACCTCTCTGGGACTGTGGAATCATGGTAAGGCCCGTGACATAGAATAAACTGAGAAGTGTTTCCTCCTCTTTATTTTAATTTATTAATTTTTTTGATTGATTTATTTTTATTTTATGTGTTTGAGTGTATTGCCTGCGTGTGGTGCCTGTGGAGGCCAGGAGAGGATGTTGGATCCCCTGGAACTGGAGTTACAGATGATTGTTAGCCGCCATGTGAATGCTGAGAAGTGAACCCGGGTCCTCTGCAAGAGCAGCCAGGGCTCTTAACCACTGAACATCTCTCCAGCCTCATCTTGACCTTTTGAAATACTTTGAGAAGGATTTATTTCTCTGTATATTTAGTGGGATTCACCAGTGAAGCCACTTACTTCTGGTCTTTTCTTCTCCGGAGGTTTTAAATTACTGGTTTGGTTTTATTACCAGTAACTGGTTCTCTTCAGATTTTCTCTTTTAAAAAATAATATTTTCATTAATGTTTTTGAGAATTTTGTACAATGCATTTGATCTCACACTGACCCCCTTCCCCGTCCATTCCATCTTCACCTTCCTAACCCAGCAACTCTGAATCCTCCTTTTTTTTTTTAAGCCCAGTGAGACCAATTTGTGTTGTTCAATACTCTTGGATATGGGACCATCCCCCACATCCAGGCCAGCATTTATTATCATTTAAAAAATTTTAAAATTATTTTCAAAAGTTTTATGTGCATGAGAGTATTGCCTGCACGTATGTAAGTGCACCCATGTCATGCAGTGCCCATGGAGGTCAGAAGAGGACATTGGAGTTCCCTGAAACTGGAGTTACAGATAGCTGTGAGCTGCCAAGTAGATAGTAGGAATTGAACCCAGGTCCTCTGCAAGTGCAGCCAGTGCACTTAACCACTGAGCCATCTCTCCAGCCCTTCATGTCATTTTTTAAAACCTTAGCCATTCTGACTAGAGTAAGGTGAAAATCACAAAGTAGTTTTGATTTCATCTCCTTGATGGTTGAAGATGTGGAACAGTTAAAGCGATGCTTCTCAGCCATTTGCGTTTCATGTTCTGAGGACTCTGTTTAGTTCCTTGCCCCAGTGCTTACTTAGGTTGCTTGTTTTCTTGATGTTTAGTTTTTCGAGTTGTTTCCGTATTCTAGATACTAACCCTCTGTCAGATGTATAGTGGATAATGATTTTTTCCCATTCTATATTTTTCCTCTTTACTCAAATGGTGGTGTCCTTTGCTGTACAGAAGCTGTCAGTTTCATACGGCCCCATTTACCAATTGTTAGTTTTAGTGCCTGTGCTATCAGGGTCCTGCTCAGAAAGTCTTTTCCTGCGTCTTGGAGTTCCAGTGTATTACCTACTTTCTTCTCTGTCAGATTCAGGGCATCAGGCCTTGTGCTGAGGTCCCTGACTACTTAGAGTTGAGCTTTGTGAAGGGTGAGAGATACAGATTTAGTTTCATTCATCTATATGCAGCTATGCAGTTTGACTAGAACAATCTTTTGAAAATGTCTTTTCTCTGATGTGTATTTTTGGCCCTTGTTATCAAAAAAGCCAGCTGGCTGTAGGTGTGTGGGCTTATATCCAGGGTCTAAACTCTATTCCATTGACCAAGGTGATACTTTTATGTCAGTACCATGACGTTCTTATTATTGTAACTCTGTACTATAACTTGAAATCAGGCACAGTGATCCTTTTACCATTCAGGATTATTCTGACTATCCTTTTGGTGTGTGTGTGTCTCCACATGTAATTTAAGATCACCTTTTCAATTTCTGTGAAGAACTGCATTGGAATTTTGTTGGGGATTGCATTGGCTCTGTAGATTGCTTTTGCTAGGAGCTTCATTTTCATAATATTAATCCTACTAACCCGTGGGCGTGGAAGGTCTTTGCATCTTCTGACTTATGATACTTGGTTTTTGTGATTGGTTAATTTCACTCAGCATATTGTCTTATTCAGTAACTTCTTCAGTATCTTTCTTTAGTGTCTTAAAGTTTTTATTATACAAGTCTTAACTTCTTTGGCTATATTATTCCAAGATACTGTTTTAAGCTATTGTGACTGGGACTGTTCTATGATTTTTTTCTTGGTATTTTTGTTGTTGGTATATTGAAATGCTATAGACTTTTGTGTTGTAGTTTTGCTATTCTGTTAAATGTATATACTTTGGTCTGAGGAGAAGGTTAAACAGACCCAAGAGAGCATGCAAAATAAACAGTTCCAGAAGTTAATCAGAAGAGGCCTAAGAAAACAGCACAAAATCAACAACATGGCAGGAATGAATACACATCCTTCAGTAATAACTCTCAATACTAATGGTTGATTAGTAATCAATTCGGTAATCAATTCCCGAATAAAGAGCCACAGACTAACAGACTAGATTTGAAAATGTTTCATATTTTTGCTGCCATGCAGAAGCACAATTCACCATCAGTGATAGATAGATAGGGCTAGAGGCTGAACAAAGGAAATGGAGCCAAGGAAAAAGTAGATGTAGCTATTTTAATATCTGAAAAAATAGACTTCAAACCAACACTAGTCAGAAGAGGTGTGGGGGTGCACTTTATACTCATTAAAGGAAATTCACACCAATAAGATACTAAATCCTAAGCACTGATGCACCAAACACAGGGGCACCCAATTTCATAAAAGAAATGGTATTATATCTAAAACTACACACTGACCACAACACAGTGATAATGTAACTTTAATACCTCACTATCATGAAAAACTAGGCCATGCAGACAAAAACTAAACAGAGAAACTCTGGAATTAAATGACATCATAAATCTAATAGACATCTACAGAACATTCCACCCAAACACTAAAGAATACATATTTTTCTCAGCAGCCTGTGGAATGTCCTCCACAATCAACTACGCGTTAGGACACAGTGCAAGTCGCAGCAAATACAGGAAAATTGAAATAACATCCTGCCTTCTATTGGACTGTAAGAGAATAAGGTGGATATCAAGAGCAAGAGAAATTACGGAAAGCATACACACTCACGGAAACAAAACAACACACTCCCAAATGAAAACTAGGTGATGGGAGCAACTAAGAAGGGAATGAAAAGATTCCTCGAACTGATGAAAATGAAAACACAGCATACCAAAAGTCTATGGGGCACAATGAAGACCGTCTTAAGAGGAAGGTTTAGAGCACTAAATGCCTGCATCAAAAAATGTGAGAAAAGCAAGTTACAGATTCAGTGCAGTCACAGGGGAATTCCCATGACCTTCTTCACAGAAACAGCAAAAAATTTCTTAAGTTCATATGGAAGCACAAGAGACCTTGGTAGTCAAAGAACCCTGGATTGGCAAAAGGAACAATGCTGGAGGGATTACCATACAAGCTTTCAAGCTATATTACAGAGCTATAATAATTGAACTGCATGACAGTAACACAAGAAAACAGACATATAGATCAATGAAACAAAACAGAAGACCCAGACATCAGTGCATATAATTACAGCTGCCTAATGCTTGACAAGCATGCCCAAAGTACACAGTGGAGAAATGGTGCTGGGAAAACTGGATGTCCACGTGAAGATGAATGAAATTAGACCTGGAGTTTTCATTCTGCACAAGAATCAGTTCTAAATGGAACAAGACCTCAGTGTGAAACCTGAAACACTGAAACTGCTAGAAGAAAATACAGGCAGCACCCTACAAGACACAGGAGCAGGAAATGACTTTTCAAGTAGGACTCCATACGCGGAGGAGTTAAGACCAACAACTGATAAATGGGACCTCGTAAAATGACAAAAGTTTCTGTGCGGCAAAGGAAGTGATCAACGGTGTGAAGAGGAAGCCCACAGAGTGGGAGCGGACCTTTGCCAACAATACCCACATAGAGGGTTAATATCTAGAATACACAAAGAACTAAAAAACCAAAGAATAATCCCGCCCCCCATTTCCCAGTTTAAAAATGGACTATGGAGCCGAACAGAGAGTTCTTAAAAGAAGAGATAAAAATGGCTAAGAAATAGCTTTAAAAATCTTCAGCATCCTTAGCAACACCTGGGCAGCTGTTAACTGCCAGTAGCTGCTCAGCTGGGGTTCGGCTCTGGGAGACCTTTCTACCTCCTTGTTGGAACTTTTAATCCTCTTGACCTTGTGCAGGTCTTATGCAGGTAACTGCGGCAGCTGCGAGTTCCTGTGTGTCACAGCTGTGGCATGACCAGGGGCCGCATCCCATCGCTCTCCTCCCCGGCTCCTGGTTCTTCCGTTCTTTCCGCCCACACTTCCATGTCTTGTATTGACTTCCTTATCTCGAGCATCTGCTCCTTTCCGTTCTCTTGAATTGTATTCAGCTGTTATTTGTGTCTCTTTTCAAATTTCTTTAAGCACACATATACATATATACACATGCGTGTGTGCATACAAACTCTTCTGAATTCTTCGTTTGGATGTCACTCAGTTCACTCCCATTTGAAGACGCTATTGTGGGATTAGTAATACTGGAAGGAGGCATGCTGTGTTCAGTTTTCGTGTTTCCTGCGTTTCCGTATTGGGAGTTGCACATCTGGGGTCAGGTTGTTGGTACAGAGTGACAGTTTTCTGTGGCTCTGTCTCAGTGTGGCTCTGGTCACACCGGCACTTCTAGAGACTGTATTTCCCCTGGTCTGTTTTAAAACTTTCTATTTTATTTTGTTAGTAGACAAGAGATTTTCTTCTGAGAGCTGTTATCCAGCTTTGTCCAGTTTATTCCCTGGAGAGTCCAGCAGACATGCCTGCATGTCATCCACCGTCTTACATCCCATGATTGAAACAGGTCAACCGATGCAGTCCACAGCACCCCGTCACCTCGCCCTTGCTCACCATCAACTCGCCTCCCCCTTCTCGCTGTCATGTTTTCTCTGGAGTTTCCCAGGACACTGCATTTATGTGGAATGGGAATTTCAGTATAATCGTAGGATCTCCAAGACTATGTGTGGCTGCTGGGTGGGAACGATTTCTCGATAATGGGCTCTTTCCTCTTAAATAACTGCTGGAGGGAAAAGACATTCTATTAATAAACAGCATTTCCACAGCACTTTACAGCTCTCAGTGCTCTAAGTAACACATGATTTTTCTCATTTAATGTTCATTGCACCTAGTGAGGTGGTCAGAGCTGGAATGGGGGAAGTAAGGTTTGGATGGAAGTGGCAGTGTTTTGCTTGGATCATGTAGGAGGTCAGGAGAGTCACGAACCCAGATCTTCAGGCCCCTAGTTACTATTACTCCTAAGCACAATGGCACTGCCTCGCTGCGCCTCCTTCTCCTCCCCCCTCCTCCTTCTCTTCCTTCTCCTCCCTCTGACAGGGTCTTACTATATAACCCAAGCTGTCTTTGAACTTTTGCTGCTCCTGGCTCTGCCTCCCGAGTTCTGAGATCACGGGCACATATCACCACAGCCAGCTACAGTGGCTTCTTTGGTGCAGGCCCTAAGTGGTGGCACTAGGATTCCATTAATTTCTCGACACCTTTGCAGCAGGCGAGGGTCACCCTGTGGGCTTTGCACTCGTGGAGGAAGACTGGCTTCTGCATCTTTCTTCGTGCCCTTCAGCAGTTCCACGTCCGTGAGGGACTGCCTGGGGCTGGCCTGGCAGAGCACACCTGGCCGCGCACATGTGAGAAGGAGCACTTACAGACCTGAGTTCTCGTCTTGGGTTGTAGCGATCTTGTCTGCTGGACTCTAAACTGTGGTGCCCTGGACATAGCTAGGTGCATGTTGTACAGCCATGAATATTTGAAGAAAGTCTGAGAACTGAGTTAATTAGGCTGCTTGAGGCACCTCACTGCCCCACCTCAGCAGTGAGTTAGGAATGGATCCCTCCAGCCTGCTTCCCACAATGACTAGCTTGGAAACGAAACCAGAAGAGTTCTGCCAACTCATCTTTCTTCAGGCCTTAAACTGTACCTCACATACGCCCACTAACCAAAGATGGTCTTATTGCCTGCCATACTGAAAAATAAAAACAAAAAATCAAAACACCAGACATGAGGCACGACCTCCAGAGAAGGTGATGTGGGATATTAGCAGGTTATCGACTTCATCATCACCACGAGTACCAGTAGCATCACCACTAACGTCATCTACACCAGCGCCAGCGGCCTCGTCTCCATCAACACTGTCAGCAGTGAGATCTGACCTCCACTGAGCATCCTGGGTGTTAGGTGTGCCTTTACACACTTCCTACATGCCCTCTCCTTTAAGTCTCACAATAACCCCACGTCCTGGGTTCTGATATGAGCTAACCTGAGTCACACATCCATTCACACAGAAACTGGGCATTGATCCTTGGTTTCTTTGATCCTGTGATGGTTAATGTGAATTGTTAACCTCGAAGAATCTAGAATGACCTGGGAATGGGGACTGTGAGGTCGCCTATAGAGGATTATCTTGATTGCCCTAATGGAGATGGGGTGACCCACCCACTGTGGGTGGTGGCATTCCCTAGGCAGGGGATTCAGCAAGCTGTGCACTAGCTGACATGTGTCAGTGCATTGCTATCTTCTGACTGAGGGCATCCTGTGGCCAGTTTCAAGCTCTTCATATTGTGACTTTCTTGAACAGTGCACAGTATCCTGGAGCTGTGAGCTAAAATAAACACTTTCTCCCTTAAATTGCCTTTATCACAGCAAGAGGAACAAAAGACAGACTCAGCCTAAGTCGTATATCACTCTTCCAGACAGAAGTGGAATGGTTCACTGACAGCTTAGTTGGTGAATTGATCATGAGGATCCATTTCCTTTCACCTCATACACTCAATGCCCAGGACTGGGGGTGTGCAAGAAAAAGAGCTATTTTGCAGGACAGTGTGGGAAACAGGGACAGCCGTGAGTGTTAAATAGGACAGAGGGAAATTCAAGGACAGGCTGTCCAAACAACATTGAACAATGAAGGAGGAGGAGAGAGCCAAGTTCAACTTCCTGGGAACATGTGGCTTCCTCCTCACAGCAGGAGGCACTGTGCACAAACCCACCTTTCCCTGGGGCATTTCTTTTCAGACATCTCCAGAATGCCTGAAGCCCGTCTTCTCTTCTCCACCATCAATGCTGCTCACACAGTTACCCTATGAGAAGGGAGAGAGATCGGTGCGATAGGGCCTCTCCTCCAAATCTCCCAGCAGACGGTCCAGGCACGCACGCAGACCTTGGCACATGACTTCCTGGAGGTGAAAAGTATGGGGCATTTGGTACTTGATACCAATTCTTGATCTTCATCAAAGCCATGTGTGGGATGCTTTGGAGTTCACCACAACCTCAGATACCACTTGACAGTGATGTGGCCCAGTGCTGGCCACAGAGACTGCCCTCAGTGGTACCACTTGTCAAGGCATTCTGGAGACCGCTGTCATCCGTCCACGTCTCAGGCCTGCACTTTCCTGCTTTAGCCAAGCCATACACCTGCCTTTCCTTCTTTGTCTTGGGGATCCCTGTAGCTCTGAAAAGGACAGGGGCCCTTTAAGAAGCCAGCCTCGTTCTTTAGTGCTGCATCAAAGAAATGTCAGAGGCTGAGTGGGCTGCGGAATGTAATGCACCCTGTCAATCAGCTGAGGACCGCAGACCTGCCAGGCCTACTGACAGAGGCCCAAGAAGATTTATTTTGTCTCGCTTAATTGCCCTTTTTGCTTTGCAAACATAAAGGTTGCAGCTTATGGTCTGACAGCGAGAGTAGCCTTTTCCTTATCAGAAAAAAAGTGACATTTGGGTTCTTATAAACCGTCTTCCTCAGCCTCGGATAGTTTACCTGCTTTCCTTTGCTGAGTTCAGGGTCTGGGAGGGTTGTCCATGAAGACCCCCACCCGAGTTGCAGTCGGATGCAGCTCCAGGACCCCAGGCAAGCAGCCACTTCTCTCAGTTTCAGTTTCTTCTTCTCTAAAATGAGGATATTAATAATCCTGACCTCAGAAGAATGCTGAGAAGATCCCCAGGTGTGACACATGGAGGGACTGAGAATCCCGAGTCAGTGCTGGGAGCTGGGGTTTCTGGGATCAAGTTCAGCTCTGCCTCTCACTGGTTATGAGTTTAACTGCTCTCTGCCTCAGTTTCCTTCTCTGTCAATTGGGGGAAAGAGTGAGAGCTCCCGCCACGTGGGGCTATTTGGTGGATCTTATGAATCAACAAGTGGGTGCTTAACGCAGACTTAGGCCCAGCTTGTTCCCGAGGCTGTGGGAGGGTGTGAATGGTGCTGAGCTCGTGCTATCCACACACAGGTGGGCAGCGATGTTATTTACAAAGTGACTCCTTTGTGTGGGAACGTTTGATAATTGGAAGCCAGGAATGGTGGTGTACAGCTGCGATCTCAGCACCAGGAGGCTGAGGCAGGAGAATCAGGGGTTTGAGTCCAGCCTGGGCTACACAGTGAGACCCTGCCTCAAACAAACAAACAAACAAACAAAACATGTGCACATTATTTCTGACTTTTCTTGCGAAGCTGGTGTGGCCGAGATGGCACTCGACGCTGTTGCTGACAGGGGCATCCCTCACTCTCGGAGCCATGGTACTTGAACCCCATCTATCAGCCCAGAGGGTTCTTTCCACAGAGCCTGTGGCCACCAGAGCTGTTCTCTCCTACAATTCTTGCCCACTATCAACCTGAAATTCACCTTCTTGCTGAGTCATGGCCATGCTCCTGGCTTCAGTTTTCTGAGTGGTTCCACCACTCTTGGATGACACTGGGCCAGGTAAAGTCTCTAAAAGAGTTGGAATAGAATTTCAAAGTAAGGAGTTACAAAGAGTTTGCCTGGTGCATACTCTGCTCCCGACCTACATGCCTGATTTGCTGTGTCTTCCAAGCGCACGTGGTCACTAGCCATTTTAACTTTAATCACTGGGCAATCTAGGTCATTAGACTATCATAGGATATAACAAAATGATTTTCATTTTGGAAACAGGAGAATCTGCAGCCCATAAACACATATGTGTGTATATAAATAAATATTTTCTCTACAAATTGTTCCTATCGGTACCACCAAAAGTTATTCATCTTCTGTTTCGGATTGTCTTGTCAGAAGCATCAGCCTAATTACATAATAGTTTATGAACAAATGCCAGTGACTGGAGCCTGTAGAAATCCCCCACCCTAGAACACAGAGAGGGAGAGAGAGAGAGCGGACAAAAATCCCTAACTCAAGGTGTTGGGTACAGGGAACTGGGTGTTGAGAAGAGAAAACTCTTTAGGTCTGGCAGCAGGAATGAGAAGTCTGTGTCATTAGACACAGAGCTTGAAGAAAAGGCACTTAATTCTGTTTTCTAAATCAGAAATCTGAGTTTTAAAGATTGGCAGCTACTGAACAATTAGAAAGCAGTCTGTGAACCAACAAAATATATCTGTTATCTATGGAATGAACTTGGCTCGGCGACATTGCCAAAAAGTGCCAAGACAATTCTTCAGTTGAGGCTCTCTGCTCAGGTGATTTTAAGTTGTGGCAAGTTAACAGGCACCTGTTCTGAAAATACCATTATACTTAAGTCCATGAAAGAGTTAATCCTTCGTTCCTTAGGTCAGAGCAGGTGACACATCCTGAACTGAGCCTCGGTGTAGCATTGGAAGACCCAGGGCTTGCTGCCAAGTCTTGTCTCTTATGAGCTGGTGGCCAGAGCCTTTCAACTCTCTCCTCTTTGATTTCCCTCCCATGAAGATGCAGGCATGACTATTTTCCTTAAGAGCTGTTAAATGAGAGAATTCTTGTGCAAAGCCTGGTGCCCTGCCAGCAAATTGTAAATGCCGAGGAAAGCAAAATCCTCTGTAGGTGTCCTTTTGGTGGCGATTCTCAAACAGCTTGTTGCCACAGCCAGAGCGGTGTGTTGGAGCCAATTAAAATGCAGACAGACAGGACTTACTTTGGTCACTTCCAGGGGTTCTGAGGGCTTGCCTCTATTTCCCCTTCTGACACTGGCTTCTCCAGGTGGAGCCCAGGGCCCCACGGGCTCTTTCCCCTCCATTCTTTGACTTGTTCTTGGCAGAGAAGCATTGCTATTTGCTGTGCGCTCAGTCTGCCGCCAGGTTCGTCAAGTAAGACCAAACTAGGGGCACTGTGGCACCACACGGAGTCCAGCAGGCCTTGGGTAGGGCTGTCCACTGCCACGTCCTTCCCTGGCACAAAACGAGCAGTCAGCAGAAGGTGTTTTATACCCTGCCCTAGATCCCTGTGAATTAGCCTGCCATTAGCATGGAAAATACTAAGCAATAAACAGTTTTGATATTTGGCACTCTCTACAGAGGCCAGTTGCCACAGGCACAGCCACTGCAGAGCCCGCGTTAATGAGCGATGGCAAGCCACGTGGCAGGAAGGGCCACATCTGGCATAAGCAAGCCCCAGCATCTCACAGTGTGCCAGGTTGAAGATGTGAATGCTCCGTAGGGAGATGTGTGCACACAGGCGTTCCTCCACACGGCACACACCCATAGGAACATAAACACACATGCATACGTACACATGCCCCTAGGCAGACACACAGTGATACATAAGCACACATGTATAGACATGCACAAGACACCCAGGTGACCAAACCCCCCACATCATAGACACAGGAACTCAGATGCCCCGTCCTTACACTCGTAGGTGTAGCAAATGCAAAGGCAAACACAAATGTTCAAGAGTGCACACTTGCCCCCTTCCTCAGTGACAGGTGCCATGGTCTGGTCCGACTCGAGAGCGGAAGCCATTGGCGTCCATCTGCAGAGCTGTTGGACAAATGATGACTTCACCTAGTGACAGCTAGTCTTGTGCACAGCTCCATGGGAAGGATTTTTGAGGCTAGGAGAGCCAGTTCCAGTACAGAAGTGCCTATGCAGAACCAGGCACATGGACACTCAAATTAAAACAATGGCCCCAGTGACCTTTCAAGAGTTGTTTCCGTGACTGAAGATTGGTGTAGACTTTCACAGTTTTGCTTCCGCAGGCTGCTAGTCAGAGACGGAGTTCAGGCTCAGGCACTGTTCTAGCCTCCTAACTTGTTTAGGAGCCTGCCTAGACTCATGACCTTTGGGCCCACCTTCTTGCTGTCACCATTCCTCAGGAGACTGTACCGATAGCCTAGACGAGTTGTGCCCTTTCCTTAAAAGATACCATTATGTCGGTCTCCACGTGTCTGTACACAGCTGACACCTAGTGAGCTCTTTTCTTCCTTTCTCCTCTTGGAAGGGCCAGCTGGAGTGTCACTCCTGGGAACATGTCTACTTGACTTACCAGGCAAAATCCAGTCATCCATTCCCAGGCTAGTGTGGGCAGGAACTGCATGCTCATCACCTTCCTCATCTCTGTCACAAAATGCCTGCCAGAACAATTTATGTAAAGGATTATCTGTTTTACTCGTGATTCCAGGGGGTTTGGGTCACGGTCACTTGGCCCCCTGTTCTTAGCAGAACACGGCAGTGGGAGTGTGTGGGAAGCTGCTTTTTACCTTGACAGACAGGAAGCAGAGAGAAGGGATACAGTAAGAAGCCAGCCAGCCAGAATTCTCAAAGACACTCCAAACTGACCCACTTCCTTCAGTCGCAACAGGGTTAGTGGCAAGACAGAGGGCCAGGGAGCAGAAAAGCAACGTTCCTTCTCCTGTGCCGCTAAAAAAGTCTACGGTAGGCACCCCACACCCAGAACAAAGAATAAACAGTGCGGTGTGGCCTCTGCCCGAGTGCACAGTACACAGGTCTGCCTGTCATGACCTTGGAGCAAGCCGCATCCAATCAGGATACCTATTACCATAAATGAGAGCCAAAGAGCCTGATCTGCAAAGGGAAGCAGAGAGCAGGAAAGGCTGGGTCTTTCTTTGTTCAAGGCTCTGCTTTTGAGAAGCATTTCAGAGAGCCAGGTGTTAGCAGGATAAACTGCTTCCTGGAGGAAAGCAACACCTTGGGGTCTCACCTCTGCACACAGCACCTGCGACATTGCCAAAAAGTGCCATCCACATTTGGGTTGGGTCTTCCCTCATCGACTAAGGAAATCAAGACAATTCCTCAATTGAGGCTCTCTGCTCAGGTGATTTTAAGCTGTGGCAAGTTAACAGGCACCCGTTCTGAAAATACCATTATACTTAAGTCCATGAAAGAGTTAATCCTTCGTTCCTTAGGTCAGAGCCGTCACCATCTAACTCTCCCTGGAACTGCCCTCATAGGCAAGCCCAGATATGTGTGTCACCAATCTCCCTAATCCAATCAAGTTGACAAGTCTAATTATCACAGTCTCGAGGTATAAAGGTGGATCCAAGCACTCGGGGGGCTGACACTGGAGGACTATGAGTCTGAGGCCAGCCTGGGCTACTTAGGGAGTTTCAGGTCAGTCTCAGATACACAGTGAGACTCTTTCCCTTTTCTCTCCTCCCCCTCTCTCTTACACACACACACACACACACACACACACACACACACACACACACACGTGAGGATGGAGATAATACTGTCTCACTGGTTGATCTTGTGATCCTAAAGCACTTTGTGCACATAAGACCTGGGTGCTTCAACCACTGTGTTGAGCACTGTTGAGGACTGCGTTGAAAGCATTTGCCACTCTGTGCGCTTCCTACATAGTGATCCCCTCAAACTAATTCTCACCTTGGTTTTTATTAGTGCGTTGTCCTCAGCAGAGGTTAGCTCAGGGTAGATTCTGATAGGTTCTCAGCAAGCACAAGAGGACATCAGTGGCAGTGACAGTAATGACACCAGCTGTAAGTAGGCTCCTTGGAGAAAACTCTTCTGAGGAGGGAGGAAAGAGGTCTTGTGGATGTGGGATGTGGTCTCACAGAGAACTGAAGTGCTTCGTTGAGATCGCTCTGACTAGCGAGGTGAAGGGAGAGGTCTCCACAGAGTCTACACTCCTGCTGCCACCAGGCGGCAAAGAATCAAGCAAATACTCAGGGCCGTGTTGAGGGGGCAGTGGGAGTCAGAAGCGGAAGAAATGAATGAGAAGGAAGAGTGGTCAGGACAGAAGAGCCTGCTGGATAGAGGTTGTCGGGGAGGAGGGTGGGACAGGTTGGGATCACTGGGTGGAGGTCGCATTCCCTGAGCAGGGGAAAACGAGGAAAGTGGATTTGGGGAACAGAGTCTGATTATGATATCAACAGGCACGGACAGTATTTTATTAGAAAATGATCCTTGGGTGCTAGAGAGATGGCTTTGTGGTCAAGAGCACTGAGTGCTCTTCTAGAGGACCTGGGTTCGGTTCTCAGCACCCACATGGCCACTAACAAGCACCTGCACCATCTGTATGCAACTCTAGTTCCAGGGGATCCGACACCATCTTCTGCCCTCTGTGGGCACTGAACACGTGTGGTGCATATGGGTGTACATATATACATGCATGCAAAGTGCTCATACACATGAAAATAAAATAATAAATAAAAAATACTAAAAAGAGAGAGAGAAAAAGAAAACAATCCTTGTAGGCTGCAAAGAACTTAAGAGAACTTGTTGCTTTTGCACAGGACTTGGGTTCAGTGTCCAGCATTCACCTCAGGTGGCTCTCAACTACCGATGGCTGCAGTTACAGGAAATCTGATATCCCCTTCTGGTCACCCCTGGCACCTGCACACATAAGCTGCACATACAATTGAGCAGGCATACACACATACACGTAAGTAAAAATAAGTCAAATTTTGAAAAAGGAAAATGGTTCCTGTAACCACTGGTAGGGGAGCGGGGTGTGGGACAGGGAAGGGGAGGGGAGGAGGCGGTGACGGACGAGAAACAGGACCCAGGGCGAGCGGGGCTCCCACCTGCAGGCAGACCTGGAGACAGTCTAGGAACAAGGACACCGGACCTGAGGGGTTTCTGTTCCCACACCTTTCAATCATGGTATGTTAGGCTTTGCATGGCCGGAACCAAAGGATTGCAAAACATCCCAAGGAAGGAACGATTTGGAATGCTGGCTCATGGTTTTAGCCCACGGTGGCCAAGTTCCATGTTTCTGAGCTTGTGGCGAGGCAGAAGCTTGAGCAGAGTTGTACATCTTAGAACATCCAGGGAAAAGAAAAATAAGAATAAGAAGAAGAGGAAGAAAAAGAAAGGAGAGAGAGAGAGAGAGAGAGAGAGAGATCCTCCAACAAAACTTTATATATGAGACTTCATATCCAGACTTATTCAGGCAAAAGAGTCAAACCCCACGCTATCCTCCCCCAGCCCCCACATCCCATGCTCAGTGCAGCAGCAAGTCCTATTGTACATACAGGCAAAGAATATTCTGGGTCTGCTTGCTACAGTCCAAATCCTCGCGGCACTCTCCAGAGACTTCCTGTCTCCATCCTGTCTCTGATGTACGGAGCCCTGCAGTGAACAGATTAACCTTCTAAAAAGGTAAAAAGCATAAACCCCACTATGTACAGCCTCAGGGATCGGCATCCATCTTTCTTTGTCTCTGGCAGCCTCTGGCAGCCATCAGACTACTCTGCTTCTAGGAGCCCCGTGTGTTTGTAGGTTGTGCATTTAAATGAGATCACGTGGGATTTGTGTTTTTGTGCCTTGCCTGTTTCACTTTGAATGACTTCCAAGTTTTTCCGGGTTATCACAAGAAACAATTTTCTTCTTCTTGAAGGTTGAATAATATTCCATTGTGTATGTGTACCAAATTTTGTGTCTCCATTCCTGTGTTGATGGACACTTGGGTTGCTTCCGTATCTTAGCTACTGTGAACAGCACTGCAATGGAGAATATTGATTGGATGGGGATTAATGGCGATTAATGACAATGTATTATGTATTTCAGTTGGCTGAAAGTGTAGGTTTCAAATGCTCTCACTATAAAAATAAGCATGTGAGGTAAAGGATATGCTAATTAGCACGTAATCATTCCACAGTGTAAACATACATCAACACATTGCAGAGTGCCTCAAGTTTATGCATTTTACGTGTAAACAGACTGGCAGTAGATGAACACACATGAACCGTCAGTGGCTGCCCATCACCCTTTGAACAAACCCATGACCAGGGTGCTGGTTGGATGCCCTGCTTCAGTGTCCTGTCTGTCCTCTTGCTGTCTGTAGTCATTCCAAGCTCTTTCTTTGCCAGACATTTTTGCCTGGAATGCTCTTTGCTGAGTGGTTGAGGTGGCAGCCCTCCACCTTTATTCAGGTCTCAACCGGAATGGCAGCTCCTTAAGCACACTCAGGCTTCTCCTCCCCCCTGTGCCGCAGTCGTGCTCTTTCCTCCCTAGTACGGAGTTACTCCCTAGCATGTCAGAGCTCTTTCATTTGGCACCAGCTTCTGCCTTGAGTAATGGAGTTCCAAGAGGGCATGGACTTTCACTTCCAAGAGCCTTGTCACCAGAGCAGAACTAAGCCCAGGTACCCTACACTACCGATGGGGTGGATGAGTGACTATGCGGCCAACCTGGTCACTCTAGCAGATGTTCACACCTGGTTCCTGGTCTAGCCTGGCCACCCACCTCTTGTTCTGTTGCCTAATTGCTTTGTCAAAGGGCTGCACAGCTACTGGAAACCACTCTCCTTTACGCACTCAGCAGTGCGGGCGTCTGTCCTCACTGAGGCAGCTTCCAGCCACTTGTTGTGGTTTGGCTATGTAGTGCCCTCTCCAAAATTCATGTGGTGAAGGTTTAGACCCCAGTGCAAGCAATACTCAGAGACCGGGCCTTTTGGAGGTGACTAGACCATAAAGGTTCAGACTTCATGAATGGACAGTTCATAATAGACATGATTGAGAAGTATTGGAAACTGAAGAAGGTGGGTCACCAGGCACGCCCCCTAGAAAGAGAAAGTGGATCCCTGCTCCCTGCCTCAGTCCCTCTCTAATTCTTGACCAGCCATGACATGAGAAACTTAGCCGTGTTCTGCCTCACATGGCCCCGAAACAATAGAACTGGATGACCGTGGACTAGAACTTCTAAGCTGTGAGACAAAATAAAACTTTCCTCCTTTGAGTGTTTCTTCTCAGGTATTTTGTCACAGTAACTAAAAGAGACCAACACAGACAGGTGAAGTGGTCTTTCACTGAGGCAGGGAAATCAGTCAGAGAGGTAGGCTTGGGGGATCACATCAAGTTCCTACTTGGTCAGGCCACATGAGTGGACACAAGACAGAAGCAGGCAATGGCATAAACAAGCCTGGGCCTCAGGGAGGAACTGAGAACCATCAATGTATAGACAGTATTTAAAGATGGGGCTTGGTGAGATCCCCAGGGAGTACGTGTAGCTGGAGAGGAGACGGGGCCTGAGGAGTCATCCCTGGCCATTCTGAGATGGAGTGGTTGGAAACAGGCAAAGCCAGCGAAGGAGACCCAGATGGAGACAAGCGAGGGAGGGTGAACCGGAAGAGCACGGGTCTCAAGAAGGAGCCAGCACACAGGGGAGGCTGCGCTGAAGCTTGCTGAGCAGCAAAGTCAGAGCAGGAAGGATGGAGGGGTGGCTGGTGCGGGGGAAGCCTCAGATGAGAGTTGGAGAGAATGCAGAATAAGCTTGGAGTGAGAGTGAAGAAAGACTGCTTTCCAGAGGTTTCCCCGCAAAAGGAAATCTACAAGCAAAATCTAGGTGGTTCCTTTTCTTCTTTTTCTTTTCATATTTTATTTTATTTTTTAGACAAGTCTCTCTATATCCCTGGCTGGCCTGGAATTCACTATGTAGACCAGGCTGGCCTTGATCTTACAGAGATCTGCCTGCTTCTGCTTCCCAATTGCTGGGATTAAAGGTGTGAGCCACTATGCCCAACATGATTTCTTTAAAAAAATGTTTTCTTTGTTCTGGAGAATTTCATACATGTATATGATGAGATACAATCATATCTACGCCCATCTTCCCTGCAACTCCTCTGTGTCCTCCCCAACACAGCCCTTTTATGACAACACACTAAGTCTGGTTAGTGTTGACCATGTGTACATGGATATGAGACTGGATATCCACCAGAGCATGGGAAATCCTCCAGTGGCCACATCCTCAAAAAAGAATGACTTTCCCTTCCTCAACAACTATCCCCCATCTGTGGCCCCGCAGTAAGGGCTGGGGCCTGGAGATACCTACTCCAACAATGCTGGGATTTTGGCTGGCTTGTTCTTGTGGAAGTCTTATGCAGGAAACAGCAAAAAGAAGCTTCCCTGACCAAGGATGAGAGCAGCCCAGATTAATGGGTGTAAACATGAATTTTTAGAAGGTCATTTTCAGTAGGATCATTTAGCAAAACAACACTACAGGTTCCGCCCTGACTGGGTGATTTTGGCGAATGTCCCTGTGTACAGAGTCTGGCACTCAAGATGAGGGTCTGGGCTCAAATTCTGAGAAGTATCGTTCAGGTGCTTGTGTCTATTAGCGGCTTAATGCAGCAGCCCCAGCTGACACAAACCACGGGGAGGCTTCTTATTATGAAGCAGGGATGTTAGATGTAGGGCAGCTGCAGGCTTGATTGTTCATCAGCCAATGACATCACCTGAGACGCAAGTCCACCTGTTTCTCTGCTCCTTGTTCGGCTTCATCTTAGGGCTGCTGGCAGCCATGTGGGCTATATATTTCCCTATTCAAATTAATCTAGGTAGATCAAACCTCTCTCTTACTGATCCTTAAAGCTACTTTCCTCTGTCTGATTGACCAACAGTCACTGTTGGGATGTATGGATTGGTTGACTGGTAAACCAGACTCTACTGGTGCTGGGGGTGAGGTCAGTCTCTCATGAGTCTCATGGAGTTGTGGGAAAGACAGCTTTTAACAAAATCTATTGGAAGGTGGGAAAGGAGGGGTGCTGTGTGGGGGCAGAGGACAAACAGTACTGTTACCTGGGGTAGCATCAGGGCACAGAGAGCAGTGGACACTCTTGGAAAGTGGGTGAGAGAAGAGTTGCTCAGATGAAGCTTTCTTTGTACAGCTCTGTTGATACAGGTCTTTGAAACGGACATGATAATTTCTCTACTTATCTTGTGAAGCACAGAAGAAAGAACATAGGAGAGTTCCGTGTCACATCACAGCCAAGAAGCTTAGACAAGGGAGGGCCAGGCACCCACAATCATGAGAATGCCACAGTCATGGCATCCTCTCGGGGAGAATAAGGTCTTGGTCATTCTACAGAATTTCTACCATGGAGCATCAGGAACAGGTACCTGGGGACCACATCAGACCATTGCATGAGCTGGGAGGGCTCAGCTGTGCTCCACACTGAATCACCTAGTAGGCTTGGGAAGGTTTACAGGCTAGCTCAGTTCCTCTGATGGCCCTTCTTACTGGGACACAAGGCAGGGCCTCTCTCAGTCATTCAAATGCATATGAAAGCAACAGATTCAAGAAAGATCCCAACCTTCATCTGTGAGTGGCAGATACTTAAGATGAACACTGGTGTCTGACTCTGGGTCCTCGTTGCACAGAAGTCTCTGCCGACCTAACTTGACGTCTTTTGACTTTGAGTAGGAATACATGTATGTGGAATCTATGGTGTTTGAACTTGAAATGTCTTCTGTAGGCTCAGGTTTGGACCCAGTTGATACTATTTGGAAGGCTGTGGACCCTTTGTGGTGGGGCCTAGCTGTGGAAGCAGGAACCTAAGGGCTGGCCTTTGAGTGCTATGGTCTCGCCCTGGTTCGATCTAGCACTCTGCTTTCCCGTTGGCTGCAATGTGAGAAGTTTCTGCACATACTTCCACTGCTGTGTGTCGAGCTGCTCCGTCAAGCCTTCCCAACTGGGGAAGACACCATGAGCTGAAATAAGCCCTTCTTCCCTCAAGTTGTTTCCGTCAGGTACTTCGCCATGTGGAAAGTGACTAAGAAATATGGCTTCATTAAACGTCACAGACAAACAACTAGTGAAACCCAACGGGACAAGGTGGAAAAGTCATGCTGGGATCAAATGAGTTTGTAGACATGCGCCTTCCACTTCGTGAGCAGTTCTGTGAATACAGTGTCTGGTACCATCAGTTGCTGCTAGAATGTCTCTTATTTTGTTTAGAGAGGGTCTTAGTAGACCTGGTTGGCTTAGAACTAACCATGTAGACCAGGCTGGCCTTGAACCTGAGATGGATCCGCTGGCCTCTGCATCTCAAGTACTGGGATTAGAGGCATGTGCCACTATGCCTAGCAGGAATGATCCTCCTGACCAGTGTTGTAATCACAATAAGAAGTCTTCTCATAGCCAGTGTAGTCTAGTGGACAACAATATGTTTTGAAGACAGAGCTGAGTTTAGATCCCAGACCTACGCTCATTTGCTATATGGCTACGGATAAGTGATGTGGACATTTGTAGCTACAACTTCCTCATCTGTGAAATGGGGAACATGTCAAATGTTGTCCTGGAGATATTAAGTGGATTAAATGAGATAGTGTAGAGAAAGCTTTGAGCACTTAAATATGTAGCTGCTATCGTAGGAAGGACAGCTAGGTTCTTAAACCTTAAGAGCACCTGCCAACTCACTCAAGGCTCTGCAGAGATCTTCTGGATGTCGTTGTCGTAGGGCACTGCTGATAACTGCTGAACAATCCCTGTGGCTCAGCAGGAGCTAAGGAGAATGGGAATGAAGCTCTTCCAAATGCAAGGGCAGTCATTTGCCTTGTGCAAGGGAGGGACTGAGATGACACAGACATAAATATGTTGTCCAGATCTCCACGCAGAGCAGCGGAGGGGGAACTCTGCCTTCGTTGTGTGCCTCACCACAGGCAGTGAGCAGCCCTGTATTCTACCGAGTTCTCCTGGGTCCATTGCTATTCTTGGTGCATGCTCAGGGTCTGATCGTGCCAGACCCTTCAGTTGTTCACTCTTGCAGAGAGGAGGAAGTTCCAAATCCTTCATCTGACTTTAAAACTCTTTTATGACCTAGAATTCTACTTGCAGTTCCCACTTGACATTTCAAGCTTGGTACACCTGCCTTCTTCTATACTGTTCCTTCATCAGTGTACAGGCCTCCTAGGAGCTCTCAGAATGTGAGCTGCCCAAGTCACACCCCAGAGTAGGGCATCTACACCTCACCTGTCCCAGGATGACATGCTGGTAGCTGCTGAGGCCCCCGTGTTAGGCCCAGGCCCTTGACTACACTTGTGCCTTTCTTTCCACAGCAAGGACTAAAGACTAAACATTTTGGTTGGATCTTTGATGTTTTCCATCAAAGTAAGTATTCCCTATACTCTTGAACACACTGAAGGGGTCTGTAGTTCCTAAATTCTCATCACTGGGACACAATTCCTGATGAAAGTAACCTCAGGGAGAAAAGGTTTACCTTGACTCATGGTTTAGAGTGTTCATCACCAGGGTGGGGAGAAAATAATGGCTGGAATGTCTTGGTCAATGGCATCGAGAGCATTGCAGCACCAGGAAGGCGAAAGTTGAGTCTGAGGCTTGGCTAAACTATAACCCTCAAAGGTTCACCTTCACAGCCATGCCTCCTACCCCAAAGGTCCCACAGCCTCCCCAAACAGCATCACAGTTGGAGACCAAATATTAAACATTTAAGCTTGTGGGAGACATTCTACATTCAAATCATAGCAGAATCCAACCACCCAAAGAGTGACATCATCCTTAAAGGTGTTGTGAACACGGTCCACCAGGGCTGTAGCTTCACTTGCAGGTCTTCTAGATGTGCAGATGACCCCCAGACCACCCTGGACTGAACTTGAACCTACTCTATGATCCAACTTGCCTTCACATGGCAAAGGCAAATATTTCACTTGCCTGGATAACCCCTACCATAAGGGATAGCTCAGAGGACTGAATGAAATTCAGAAAATGGCTTATTCCAGTGCCCAGTGTGGGCAGTAGGTCTGCTTATTACTGTTGCTATTGTGTGTATCTATGTCATGTGTATGTGATTTATGCACACTCAAGTGTGTGCACATGTGTGTGTGTATGACCTAAGTGTGTACACGTGTGTGTGTGTATGACCTAAGGCAGATGCTGCTGTCCCACCAACTTCAAGGGCTTTGTTTTTTCAACCCACTGAGTTCTTTTTTAAGCCCACTGCTGCCATCGAGTGCATGGTTATACAGCCATACACTGTAGCATGGGCAACCCAAGAGGCCACATTCTTGAAGAAACTAGAATCAATTGCTAATAGCTCTCCAGGCCAGGGTGGGTTGTGACTGCACTCACTAGACCTTCACAGATCAAACCAGCCAAAGTTCCAAGATGGATGAGGAAGGGGCTCAGGAAACCCCACAAAATAAACCAACTAGGGGACTGCAGAGCAGGCTCAGCAGTTCAGAGCACTGACTGCTCTTGCAGAGGACTTGGGTTTGGTTCCCAGTACCCATAGGGCAGCTAACAACTGTCTGTAACTCCAGTTCCAGGGGATCTGATGCCCTCTTCTGGCCACCACGGGCACCCAGAGTGTGCCTACAAATATGCAGACAAAGCACTCATACACATAAAATAAAAACATAAGAATTAGTAAAATGGTAGGAATCAACACATCCTTCAGCATCAACTTTGAATATCAATGGTCTCAATTCCATCATTAATTTTTGAGACAGGGTCTCTCACTGAACCTGAATCTCATTGATTAAGCTAGACTGGCTGGCCAATAAGCTTCAGGAGTCTGTCTATTCCTCTGATCTGCTTTCCCAGTCCCGGGATACGGTTGTACTCCAGGCGCTTGACTTTTCGTGTGGCTGATGTGGATTGGAACTCATGCTTGAGTGGCAGGCACCTCCTCAGTCCTAGGTCTGATTATTGCTATTGCTGTTACTGCCCTTCCAGGACGTGACCTAGATCTTTCTAGACCCTGCAACACTTCTGATGTCAGTGTCTCTATCTAAACCCGTCTCAAAGTCCCTCTTTAGCTAGAATTTGACTTACTATGGACAGGCTCAGTTCCTCTACACATGGCAGAGCTGTGTCAGCTCACCGATAACGTGCACAGCATTAAGTCATTAAAAGACAGCAGTCACATTGATTGAAACCCAAAGAGATATTTTTTTGACTCACAAAATGCGTTCACTGGCTTGGCCCCAACTTGACTTTTCCTTCCATTGCGTTCCCCCAGCGCAGGCTTTCTTATGGCTGCTGGTAGGCTCTGGTGTGCAATAGACCAGTGCACAAGCCAAAGTCGAGAATACCTTTGTTTCAGCCATCCGTTAAAAGCTCTGCATTCCCATCTCCAGGACTGACTGGATTAGGTATGCATCCCTGAGTCACCACCATGTCCAAGTTGTCACCAACTGCAGGTGTTGGTGATAGAGCTAGTCCCATCGGTTGATCCTCACGGGATGGGGAGACAGGGAAGGTGATGCCACAGGCAAAGTGGAGTGCTGCAGGGGAAGAGCTGCTGCAGGCTAGACCCAACATCCGCTGTCCACAGAAATGGCTGTCAGTGAAGCCACCGTAGGAAGATGTCTCTACTCTTTCCTCAGCATTCCCCCAACACTGAACCTCTAGCCTCGGCTCAGAGCCTGCGAGCGCAGAAGTGACTCCTCCGTTCTGTGCCTGCCTTCTCCACTAACCTGTGAGTTCCTCAAGGCAGAGCTGTGAGACTTATCTTTGTGGTGCTTGTGCCTGCAGTAGCGTGGTGTACAGTAGGCACTTAATAAATGTTGCACTAAAAGGTTTCTGCCAAGCTGCAATTTGTCTGAGCTTTGTCACTGTCCCCAGCTGCGCATCATTTTCTGGTGTGCTAGAGGATGCTGAATAGATCAATGCCACAGTGCTACGAAGGCCCGGGAGAGGAGGGCTGCAGTGAATAGAGGTTTTGTTATTAGTGGTGTATTGCTTATTAAGAGACCCTGGCACATTGCATCTGCCAGGGCCCGGACAAGAGAATGAGAAAGTTGTGACCAGAATGCCAAAGTGGGAAAAAGTTCAGTTGGCAAACATTGAAAACATGAGCCTAAGAGCCCATCATTTACATTGGGTTAGCAGGTGAAAGATGAGGCAGCCACCACAACAATCCCTTCCTGGCGTATCAACATCTCATTTATAAAAATATTGATTCCACTTCTTTGGACATAATAGATTAATTATATTTTGGGAGAGAAAAATCGTTTCCAGGTCTCTGTAGGGTTTGCCTTGCTGCATCTCAGTGTCCCATTTCCCCAACTATTGATGGCTTAGTTTTCAAGGCTACAGCTCCCCACTCTCTGGAAGTGGTGGGGTGGGGGTGGGGCAAGGAGTTTACCAGAAAGCAAGAAGAGCCCATCTCTGAGAACTTAGGATGTCTGGGAAGAGCAACAGTCCAGACATGGAATGGCAGAGCGACAGATGACGATCTTAGAAACTGACTCAGGAGTTCTTGGTTTTGAATCTTACAAACCATCAATCACTGCAGCTCTGGAGAGGATGGCTGGAAAGTGTACAGGAATTCCACTTTTCCCACCATTAAAAGTGCAGCACACCTTCTCTGAGGAAACACATAGAATAATATTGACCACATGTTAAGTGTAAACGGTAATAGTACCTGGAACAGTCAGCAAAATAAAAATGACTTTCTAGGACTACATCCCATAAGAAAACTTCCGTACTTTACAGCTGATACCTCCAGCATCAGGACCAGTCTTCTTACTGCTTCCCGGATCTCTCCTCACTCACTGTGACTATTATGTAGTTCTGTCTTATTATTACCCTTAGTTTCTTTATAAAGGTTTATTTGGCTCACAGTTCTGGGCACTGGGAAGTTCAAGGGCGTGGTGCCAGCATCTGCTCGTGTCTAGCTAGGGAATCCTGCTGCATTAGAACATGGTGGAATCCGCCCTGACTGAGAGTCAGCTAGTGTGTCTGCTCAGGTTTCTCTTTCTCTTCTTGCAAAGCCACTGATGCTATCCCGACTCTCAAGACCTCACCTAACCCTAATCGCTTCCCACAGGCTCCACCTCTTCACACCACTATCCTATGAGGTTCTGGGTTAAGTTTCCAAGAGATGGACTTAGAGGGGCACATTAAAACCTTGCCATGGCCTGTCAGCAATTTAGAAATATTCCTACTAAAAATGTGAAAAATAATCCAGCTATCATTTCACATACACTGATAAGAGTACAAGAAACCATGTTCAGTGGACTGAGAACACTGAGAATGACATGTGAGGGGTAGCGTGCCCGTCCCCTGTGTAGGA
The DNA here is from genome assembly GCA_035773235.1 of Eospalax fontanierii. NCBI lineage: Eukaryota > Metazoa > Chordata > Mammalia > Rodentia > Spalacidae > Eospalax > Eospalax fontanierii. Next base: position 50,947,817 of record CM069546.1, on the reverse strand, counting down.
GTGTCTGCTCTGCGGTCCTTGTGGGTCGGTGCTGCCCACCAAAGACAGAGGCGCGGCCCAGCTCATGATGCTGCTGGAGCTGAGATGACTTGTCTATACATCTGACAGAGGATTAGTGTCTAGAACATACAAGGAATTCAAAAACTAAACACTAAGAAACAAACAGCCTGGTTACAAAGTGGGCTCTGGGATTGAGCAGAGTTTTCAGAAGAAGAAACGTAAGTGGCTAGTGAGTACTTTACAAGCGTTCACCACCCTTAGCTGTCAGGAAAACGCAACTTTAAAGCACTTTGAGATTTCATCTTACCCCAGTCAGAATGGCTAAAATTAAGAAAATAAGTGGGGTATGTGGGGAATGGGGAACACTCAGGCACTGTTGGTGGGGAGTGCAAATTGGAGCCACTGTGGAAATCAGTGTAGTGGTTCTTCAGAAAACTACAGATAGAGCTGGCATATGACCCAACTATACCATGTCCGGGCATATTTCCAAACGACTGTTTCCTACAATAGAGACACATGATCATCCGTGCTATAGCTGGTCTTGTCACAATAGCTAGGACAGGGAATCAGCCTAGACGTCCGGCAGCTAAGGGACGGATAATGAGAATGTGCTGCATCCACACAATGGAATTTTATGCAGCTGTAAAGAAATTTTGAAATTTTCAGATAAAGCGGTAGAGCTGGAAAACATTACACCGAGTGAGGTAACCCAGACCCAGAAGACAACTGCTGCATGTTCTCACTCACATGTGGTTATTAGCATCTAATCTTCAGATCTGTGTGTTTAATTTGGAGTAGCCAAAGAATCAGGGGTGCTGGAAAGGGATGATTAGATCTTGAGGGGGGATAGGAGAGCACAGGTGACAGGAAAGGGCGGGGGAGGAATGCAAAAGGAGGGTTAAGTGGGGAGAGGGCTGATGCAGGGGGGGGGCGGGAATTGAGGGAAGGATAACTGACACTAGAATGTTTGAAAAAGCCACGTGGAAGCTGTATCATAAACTTCCCGTCATCTATCTATCTATTTATCTATCATCTATCTATCTATCTATCTATCTATCTATCATCTATCATCTCTCAATTGGAGTTACCCTACACAGGGGATTGTTATCTGGCTCATTCCAGAAGCCATAAGCTGCTAAATAAAAACCTCCGTGCCGGGTATGGGATACTTCCCCTTTTGTCGTCGGTCAGAGGTGGCCCAGCAACTCCCCAAACAATACAGGTTTTTGCTATGGCTCCTGGGTGCCCACCAGAACTTGATGGTAAGTCTCTATTACTGAAGACACTACACACTTTGGTCACAGGACATGGAGAAATCAAAAATTGGTACTGACAGGGAAGCACCCTCTCTGATGGCTAGTTTTCACAGTACTAGAATGTACTATGAAACCTACTGGGGTAGAAGTAATAAAAAAAAGTCTTTCCCAACTGTGAATCTTATGAGCTATGATAATGACCAGCTTGGCAAGATAAGCCCATGAATGTGATAGTGGTACAGATGTTTTGGGGGTAACCAACTGCTCTCTGCTTAGATTTAAGACCTACTCCACAGTAAGAAGCACATACCTATTACTGCAAACCTAGCCAAGAACCCATGGATAGGAAGCTCGTAGGACCCAGAGGTGCTGTTACTTTGCTAAGTGGACATAGTCTCAAATTGCCCTCTAAATTCATGTGTCTTGCCTGTCACACCTCATCAGAAAAGTTTTGTTGTATAATGGATGGTAGTTAACACAGAAACTCATAACTGAGCCTCCTGTGGGTACCACAGGAGTTTGTTTCTCTCTGCTCCCTCCTTGAAGAGAGAGCATCCCTGTGTAGCTTCATAAGGCCGACCTCCTGCTCCTCAGTACACAGTGGCAAACACAATGGGGCTGAGAAGTCCAAATGATGTGTTTGAGATTGATTGGTGCCAAGCATTCTCAGCCTGAGAAAATACAGCACCGATCTCAGATTTCCCTTTTCTGGAAATTTTTATTGAGCCTGGAGAAAAAGACACATGTATGATAAGATGGGACATTGGCACCAAAGCTCACAAAAATGGTATAAGAAATAAGATTTCAGGCCAATCTCATTTACAAACATAAATGGAAAAGCAATACCCAACATTGCTACCGAAAGAATCTAGTGTTAATAGGTCACGTTCAGGCTGGGTTTGTTTCTCTAACGTGTTTGGATCACGCTAGAGAAACAATTAATGTAATTCACTCCACTAAAAGATTAAAGGAAAAATGGCTTGACATAATTTCAAGGTATGGAGAAAAGGCTGCTAAAATGTATTAGCAAAAGAATAGAAAGAATTTCTTCTTAGCTTGATCAAAAACTCTTCTAGGAAACATCACATCTCATAGAAAATTGAGGTAAGCGTTTCTTTTAAGATAAAAACCAAGAAAATGATATTTATTATCCAGCGACTGCTGGATATCTACACAGCACAGTAAAGAGAATAAATAAAATCCATAATGTTAGAGGAGAAAACTGTTGAAACTCGCAGATGATATGATTATTTACATAGAATCCCCCAAAGAAGTTACAGATAAGTTATTAGCAGTAATAGAACATAGCAACGCTCTTTCACACAGATTTAATATCCGAAAGTAAATTGTGCTTGTAGTAAACAGCCACCAATGGGTAGAATGTGCAGTAAATGGGCACCATTTGTAATAGCACATATAAAGAAATCTAAATCTAAAGACTTAGAAGACTTTTAAGGAAAAAATGATAGAATGTTATTGGAAGAAGTTAACAGAATCATAAAAGAATGTTTTATGCTCATGGATAAGAAGGCTCAATTTTGTAAAGCTGAATCCAGCTCTTCTCAAGTTACTGCAAAGAACCAACACTAATTCCTAGGACTCCAGTGTGGCAGATGCGATGCACAGAGAGGTGAGACCACAAGGTGTTTCTTTCCTACAGAAAGTAGTTTATGGGACTAGCACTGGACTCCGTGAGGTAGTGCTCAAAAACAGACTCTTGAACAAAGAAAGACCCACCCTTTCATACCCTCTGTCTGTGTGTCCTGTACGGAACACACGTACCCTGACTGGGTACTCGGTGCTCCAAGGTCAAGACAGGTGGAACTGTGTACCGGCCTCAGGCACAGTCTGTACTGCGTTTCTGTTTCTTGTTCTGTAAGGGATGGGTTTCTTCCATAATAGGGTTTTGTGTGTGTGTGTGTGTGTGTGTGTGTGTGTGTGTGTGAGAGAGAGAGAGAGAGAGAGAGAGAGAGAGAGAGAGAGAGAGAGATTTAATGCAAACACTGAGTTTTATGAGAGACTAAAGGTTAATAACCTCCAGAATACTGATAACAAGAAAAGTGAGGGAGATACCTCCCTCACATTCAAAACTGGTACGACCCGTGTTGGTTAAAGTTCTGATCAATATATGCCAATTAAGATAGCATGACCTAGGGCTCAACAGCAGCTGCATTCCCTACCTCACGCCACACACAAAAGCAGTCTTGGACACATTAAATGTGTAAATGTGTAAACCAAATCTTTCAGAAGATGATACTGGAGAATATATACGTGATTCTGCATCAGAAAACAATGTTCTAAAAAAAACCCCATAAAAAAAACAGTAAATTTGATTATATGAAAACAACAAACTAAAAACAATCTGTTAAAAGATGAAAAGAAAATTAAAATACAAGTCATAGTGTGGGATAAGATATCTGCAACAGCAAAACTGTCAAAATAGTATCAGGCAAATAAAGAATTCCTATCCAGGCCTCAGTATGAGTGGGGCAAAGAATGAAACTGAAAAATTTAGACTCAACTTGACAAGGTGATCACCGGGAGTTCAAAGATCCGCCATTAACCAGACAAGATAGCCAACTTCATTATATTCTGAAAAATAAAAATGAGAAAGAGCAGTCATGAGCTATTGTATTGTATCATCTACCTGGGTAAAAACCTAGACGATGTCCATTGTAGGTGAGCTGAGAAATGTAATTCATTTCTGAAAGCAGTTTGGCGTTCTCTGGTGAAACCTAGGCCGCCCATGTGTTAGAAGAAGATCTGAACCAGTCATTGACTCTGGAAGGGAGGAGTCTGTCTTCTGCGCACAACGCGATTCCAGAGAGCAGCGAACACGAGCCGCAGCTCCACGCAGCCCTGAGCTCGAGTCTCAGAAGCACAATCAAGAAACCAAAAAAAGCAAATGCCCAATGCACAGTACACGACGGGGCGATAGTATTTATTTAAGAACCCCAACGCAGGGAAAGTGAAACAGCTCATTGTTTACAGGCACGATGGCATTACAATGACCAAAACGACGGGAAGGACGCAGGAGTGATGGGCAGGAGGGGGCTGAGACCCTGTGCAGATCCGGAACTACCTGCGTACAGTCAGAGGCGTGGTGAGGCCTCGCTGCCAAACTGCGTGTTGGGCACGCTTGTTTCCCGCTTCACCTGGATGTTATAAATACTTATTTGAATCTATTTGATATTCAGTCACACTGGAAAAGACACCTCTGTGCCCATGAACGTTCCCATGAACGCTTAGCTGACTGCAAAGCCTCTGTTCATTTGATCATTTCTCGCGTTGTAGCTTGAATCTGTACAGATCATAAGAAAACGAATGGGCATAGAGGTGTCCCGATAAGACTTTATTTACAAAAGCAGGTGGGACTGGGCCCTCAGGGGACACTTTGTGACATTGACTAACAATAAAAAATATCGATAACAAAGGATTAAAGCGCAAGGTGCTCAGAATAATCTGAGAGAGTGGATGAATACAGTTGAGTTAGAAATACAACGGGTCCTATTGATATAAAAGAAAAATGTATAGAAAATAGACAGAAGCTGAAGTGGGACTTGCTCAGCCTAGGAGACGGACCCTGGTTGCCGCACACCCAGTTGCAACCCAGTGCGCCGCGTGCAGTGGAGACTATAACCCTAGGGAAGTGCTCCCACACCGCAGCACCCTAAGAATCAGCAGGTCTGGGCCTGGGAACACACCCGGAGGCTGACGCGCAGTGTTGAAGGACGCAGGAGCCAGCCTGCGGGGTGTGCCCTGCACCTGCGGAGCGCGCTGGAGGTGAAGTGTCCCCAGCAGCACCGCGCCACAGCTGAGCTTCGGGCTGTTGAGACGCACCCTGGCCGGGGTGGCCTGCTCGGAGCCGGCTGCAGCCGGGTGCCACGGTGCTGAGCAGCTGAGACTGGCCAATGCAGGACTTCCAAGGATGGGGCGAGCCGCGTGGGGACTCTGGACGAGTACCCTGGAGCCCAGCGCAGTGTCCTGTCCCACAAAAAGGCAACGAGGCACTCTCCACAGCCCCCAGGGGCCCAGTTTCAGAAAACCGTGGAGTGGAAAGTTGAAAAACCTGGATTCACCAGAGGAAAGCTGTGACTTGCAGGAGTCGGTGGGAGGGGAAGGGCGGGAGCCTCAGAGGAGGGCATTTTGGCAGAAAGCAGACTTAGGTCACAATGACTGAACTTGTCTGAACTACTGAGACCAGCAGGGTCCTGCTGCCTCACCCCAGGGGATATAAAGGATGTCAGGAGATGAAAGGAAACCTCAGGAGACCGGGAAGGGAGAAACGGGCTCCTATGACATGATACTGCTTACACTTTTCAGTATATAATTCTTTGAGTTGTTGAGTTTTTCAGTCTTAAACTGTTTTATTATTGTTCACAATGTTGTACATTAGTTGTTAAAAAGAGACTTTTATTCTTTCTCTACATTAAAACATTTTTTTCTGTATTTCTACAGCAATCTCTTCTGCCTCTCACTCCAGGTCCCACGTCTCCTTCCTCTGTCTTCATTTCACTTCTTAGCTCTTTAAAAAATCTAAAAGCTCCATTTTCTCCATCCAGTATCCTAGTGGCTAGTCTCTGAACCGTAGTGGGGACACAAGTGAAGTGACAGATGTCTCTGACTGAATGCCAACGCCAGGACCACCGGTAAATCTTAAGGGGGACTGAAGCTACCTTCCTCCTTAAGAGCAGCAGGAAGCTATTTCTAGTGGAGACAGCTGACCAAGAGGACTCATGTAAGGGGAAAGGGAGAAGAAATAAGACCCAGAAGACATGTTTCCCAACAGACGTGCAAAACACAACGAAGAAACACAAAGCTATGACACGTACAACTCCAATGCCCCTCAGCCTCACCTCTCCTCAGTACTAGAAAATGAAGAAAACAAGATGGCTGAAACGCCAGAGAAAGAGTTCCGAGTGCTACTTTAAAAACTGGCTGGGGATGATAGAGAAGATTCATATAAGCAGATCAAGGTAGGAAAGGTGTGAGTTCAGAACCTAGAGAAGAGAGTTAGCAAAGGAGAGGGAGCAGTAAGATGGAGGAGGAAGGAGGAATCATAGAGGAAAAGAAATCAAGACTCTAACAGAAATGAGACAAACTCTAGACATGAAAGAACCAACCAATCAAATAAAAAAACACAACAGAAGGCATCATGAACAGACAATATCAAGGACAATATCAGCACTATCCTATTTCAGGGATAGAAGACAAGGCTGAGACAAAAATACATTCACACATTCACAAAGGAAAAAAAAAAAGAAGAAGAAAAGAAAGAGGAGGAGGAGGAGGAGGAGGAGGAACTCCAAACCAATACAGGACCTAAATTTCTATAAATTACGCTGTATATGCTCAGGGAGGGATGGGGTCTCTGGAGCCCCTCCCTTTTGCAACTTTAATTGCCTATAGAAATCCTCAATTAGTAGTGGGGCCTTATAAGGCCGTCTGCCCTGTATGACGGAATATCAACAGGTCAATCTTAAGTCTTGTTCAGGTACTCACAGCTGCTTAAGATCAAGCATGTGATAACACGCCATAACACTCCTCTGGCTCTTACGTTCTTTTCATTCCTGTCTCTGCAATGTTCCTCAGTCTCAGGCAGTGATATAAAGGGCTCATTTAGGGCTGAGCATTCAGTAGCCTTTCATTGACAGCACTTCAACCAGTTGTGAATCTGTAGTAATTACCACTCATTGAAGAAAGAAGCTTCTCTGACTAAATGTGACAGTAGCACTGATCTACGGGCATAAACATAGTGATTAACAGGTGCATCATGTCCATTTGGCAGTACGGTGTTAGTGGCTCCTGAACTGGGATCTAGGACCTCTCTAGCCATGGGATTTTACAGGTTCCCAGTACCCAATGTGAATTTCCTCTTGTGGAGCACAGTTCCATCCAAACAGAAAGTATTTGGTTATCCTCATTACATACATGCTACTACTGCACCAGTGGGCATATCGTGCCTAGTAGGTTTGTAATGCAGAATGTAGAGTTCACAGCTGTGCGGGACTATGGATGACAATTCTCCACTAGCCAGTTGCATAGCACCTTTCAGTGCTATGAAACCTAACCATCAGGAAGGAAAATTCCCCAAATATAGAGGAAAAAAAGGACAAAGATGCACTTAGAATCCCAAATAAATATGATCATAGATGAACTTCTCCACAACATATTGTAGTCAAAATGTCAAAAATACAAAGCAAAGAATCAGCACTAAAAGCTTTAAGGGGAAAACAGCAACTCAAATGCAAAGACAGAAACATCAGAATAGTATAAGACCATTCATCAGCAGTCCTTAAATCCAGGAAAGCATGGAATAAGTCAAACTCTGAAAATACTGTTAGTCAAAGTTGTTACAACCACCAAAATTAGCTGTTTACCTTGACAGAGAAATAACAGCATTCAAGGCAAGCACAAGTTAAGGCAGTTTATGAAAACCAAGTCAGCACTGCAGAAAAATTTTAAAGGAATATTATATACACAGGAGGATGGACAGTGTCATTCATGAGAACACAAGAAGGAATTAATTTCAGGAGAGGAAAAGGTGAACAGGGGAGATTCAGGAAAGTATCTATCATGCCTAACATCGTAAACCAGCAAAACTTTAATACTGACAGGGAGGAAGAAAAAGTAGCAATAACCCAGTCAATCAGAACAACAAACAGCATAAAAGTAGCAAACCTCCTAAGACACGTTAAATACAAATGACTTCAACTGACCAGCAAAGATGCAGACTAACTGACTGCATTAAAAAAACAAGATTCAACTGTTCATTGGCTCTAAGAAACACACCTCAAAGGCAAAGACACCCCAAATCCCAAAGCTGAAGAAACCTACAGAGCAGACAAAAGCTATAAACAAATTTGTGTACTAATTCTCATGTCTGATAAATTACATTTCTAACCAAAAGTAATTAGAAGAGGAGCAAGAAGTCAAACTATCCCTATTTTTAGATGACTTGATTTTATATATAAAAAAATCCTGGAGACTTTCCCCATCCCCCAGGAAAAACTTTCAGCCTGTCGCAGGCTATAAAGTCAATATACAAAATTCAATAATTTTTCTATATACCAATAATGAACTTGCTATGAAAGAAATTAGGAAAAATATCCCATTCACAATACCTTAAAAATCCTTAGATATAAACCTAATTGAGGAGGCAGAAGACCTCTATGTTGAAAACTTCGCACACTGAAGAAAGAATTTGAAGATGACGCTAGTAGATGGAAAGACTTTCCATGGTCCTGGTTGGGCCAAATTGTGAAAATGTCTATATTACAAAAACTAATCTACAGATTCATTCAAATTTCCAGCAACATTCTTCATACAACTAGAAAAATAATTCTGAAATTCATATGGAAATGACAAATAGCCAAAGCAACCCAAAACAGAAAGCACAATGCTGAAGCTATAACAATAACTGACCTCAAATTATACTACAGAGCCATAGTGACAAAGACAGAGAGGTACTTGCACAAAACAAGTGTGTAGACCAATAGACTAGAATGGAGAACTCAGAAACAAACCCGCACAGCCATAACTGCCTGATTTCTGACAAAGCTATCAAAAGCATACACTGGAAAACAAAGATAGCCTCCTTAACAAACAGTGACAAAGCTGAATATCTACATACAGAAGAATGTAATTAGATTCATATCTCTTACCCTGCATAAAAATCAACTCAGAATGGATCAAAGACCCAATTTTAAAACTTGAAACTACTGTAGGAAAATGCTTCAAGATAAATGCAAGAACCATTATGAAAAGGATTCCAGTAGCATAGGAAATAATACTAAGAATTAACAAATGGGATTACATAAAATTAAAACAAAACATTTTACACAGTAAAGGAGACAATCACCGGCATCCACAGGCAGCCTACAGAATGAGAAAAATGATCTTTGCTAAGTAGACATCAGGCTGGGGATTAATATCCATGATATATAAAAAAACTGCAAAAATTAAATAACCCCAAACCATTCAGTCAATAAATGGGCTAATGAACTGAATAGATAGTTCTTCCAAGAAAAAAGTACGAATGTCCAATAAGTACTTGAAAAAGTGTTCAATGGCCTTAGTCATTGGGGAAATCAACATTTAAAACTTTTTTTTTAGGCCAGGTGTGGTGGCACACACCTCTAGCTGAAGCACTTGCGAGGCGGGGGCAAAGAGATCTCATGTGAGATCAGGCCAGACTGGCCTACATGAAGTGTGTGAGGCCAGCTGGGGCTATGGGGAAACTTTTGAGATTCTAATCCTAGCCAAAATGGTTATCATTAAGAAAACAAATGTGAACAAATACTGTTAAAGATGGGGGTGTGGATCTTTATCCACTGCTGATGGGAGGGTAAATGTGTATAACCACTGTGAAAATCAGTATGGAAGTTCCTAAAAATCACAAATAGAGTCACCATGTGGTCTATTCATACAGTTCTTAGGTAGATACTCTAAGTCAGTGTAACACAGAGACACCTGCACACCCATGTGTACAGCTGCACTGTTCACAACAGCCAGGAAATGGGACCAGCCTAGATGTCCATCAACTGAAGAAAATGTGATACATATATACAAAAGAATATTATGCAGCTACAAAGAAAATGAAAGAATAAAATGTTTAAGAAAATGAATGGATCTAGACATTTTTAAGTGAGGTAACCCAGACTCAGAAATAGCGCCTGCTTCTCTCTCATGTATGAGGCTTAGATTTTCCTTTTTATATGTGTACATATGTATGTATGTGGTGTGAGTGTAGGTCATGAAAATAGAAAGGGGACCTTGAGAGGGGAAGAAGAGTTCTTAAGGTAGCAGAGAGGGATCTAGCGTACAGGTGACATGGACGAGGCTAGGGATTTGATGAGGGAGAAGAGAGTCAAGTGGAGTGGGAAAGGCCCAGCAAAAATAACATATGTGTGAAATGCTGCCATGGAACCCATCAGTTCACACACTAAAAACAAACAAAACACACGTTCTAGCACATACTAGCCAAAAGAGATATTTTGTAGCTATATTAAACAATATTTTCAAAGAGAGATTCATTACTGATGATCAGATGGAGCTGTCATGCAATGGTCCTGAGAGATTCTTCAGCACTCTCTATTACAGGTGGGTTAGTGTGACTCAAAAAGATAGAAAAAATGTATAAAGAAGAGCTGACAAGTTACAAGGGGAAGCTAGGTGTGGTAGTACACACCTACAGTCCCAGCACTCCAGGATGACAAAGGAGGATCTTGAGTTTGAGGCCAGAGGGGCATATACAAATCTAAATTACGGGCAGAAGAACTGAATAACCTTTCCTTGGAAACTGTTTACTTGAAACATAAAAAGTTAGAAAGCCATAGAAAATGTGAACCACAAAATCAGCGAGTTTTGCATTATTGGACATCATATAAAATTTGGCAAGTAAAAAAATTAAAGCTTGTATAAGTTCTTTTCTAAAACCCGTGGAAGATAATGAATAAATACCAAATCCTTTAATTTCAGTGGCATACAAGTACAAATAAAGAAAAACATGTATTTTAGAATTTGGCAATATACTAGTGTGTATGAGAAAAAAGACACAACGACACACCATTTTTTTCATATCATAATTCATGACCTACATCTAAGGTAAGGACAAACCTAACATCTTAAATAAGAGAAGAAGATCCCCCAATACAAGGATCTTTAATCCAACATTTAGGGAATAGATAATAACTACCCAATGCCAAAAACTAAAAAAAAGAACGACTAATATACAATGATATTATGAGGATAATAGAATCTTGGAGCAAGAATCAGAAAGTTAGCACAATAGATACAGACTGTGCAAGTTACACTTAAGAACAAGCATCGTTAAGGAAAATGTAATAATCCAGCATCTTGTGTTGAAGATATATGATGCTCAAGTCAGAATCTTTCCAACAGCTTAAGAAGAGCTTCCTATTTTAAAATGCAGGGTAATACCTATGTAATGTGGTGAAGTGAATGAGAATGTCTCCCATAGGCATCAAATGCCTGGACACTTGGTCCCCAGTTTATGGTGCTGTTTGGGGGAGGGTCACCTTTAGCAGGTGCAGCCTTGCTGGAGGAAGCACGTCACTGGGGCGGGCTTTAAGAGTTCACGACCTTGATCCATTTCCAATTTCCCCCTCTGCTTCCTGTGCCTGCTTGAAGTTGTGAACACTCAGCTTTCTGATTTGGTCACTTCTGCTACCGTACCTTCCCACCGCGATGGGCTCTTCTCCCTCTCGAACCGTAAGCCAGATAAACCCTTCCTTCTATAAGTTGCCTTGGTTATGGTGTTAGAGCAGCAGAAAAGTAACTAAGACACGTAGGATGAATAAGTCTGGAACGCTCAAGTAAATCATGAAAACTATGGTAAATAATAGTGTATTAAATACTGGTGATCTGCCAGAGAATGGATTTTAGATAGTCATCCCCTCCTTAGAACAAGATAACTAACTGATGTGGTTGTTATGTTTGCCTGACTGTTATAAACATCAAGTTGTGCCCATTAAATATACACAACAAGGAAAGAAAAAGGAAAAATTTAAATATACCTACTTAATACCATTCCCTTTCCCAGAATGGTGGCATAGGCGTATGACCTAGCTATTCCAGATGCTGAAGCAGAAAGATCCTAAGTTCAAGGTCTGCCTGGGTAACTTAGTGAGGTTGTGTTCTGAAATAAAAAAGTGTCCAGGGAGAGTGCCTGGCCAGCATGTGCAAGACTCTAGTACACACACACACACACACACACACACACACACACACACATACACACACACATCTATGTATATTTATCTATATCTATACCTATATCTATTTCTATATATCTATAATCTATCTATATGCACAGACTTACATGCACATACTTACATACACATATAATTCACCAAATTAAGGAGTTAAACATATAAAATCATATGAGCCTTTCAATTAAGTTCAGTTAATTTACTTAATAAAAATCGGGAAATGTTCATGATTAAGGACGTTTTGTTTTGGGGGGGTCTTCTTGAGGCAGAGTCCCCTTGTAGCCCCAGCTGCCCTATAGACCAGGATGGCTTCCATCTTACAGAGATCTGCTTACCTCTGTCTCTGTCGGGATTATAGGCACGCGCCACCACACCTGGCTAAAAAACAAAACTTTTAAGAAGTTAGAACAGAAAACTCTGTTTTCTAGCTCTCTGAGTACTGCTCCTGACTCAGAAGAGTCTCCACCCCGAGGCATGGAGATGAATGTCTCAGGGTCTCAGCATCCTTGTTTGTAGGTGTTTTCATGCACGGAGAAGAAAATTTCCAAAGCTCGTCTACTTCATGCGGAAACTTCCTACGATTTGCACCTTTAAATAAACAGCAAAGCCATTTACATTTACAAGTGCAAAAAGCTATGAAGTGGGAGGAATTGCTGAGAACTGGAGGCACCTTAGGGTCCCGGGCCGTATTTCACAGGCTGGGCAGCGGGTCCAGGTGGGGTGATAGGAAGCAGGAGAATATATCCCGTGTTCTCCACTCTACACTCCGGAGGGAGGATGGATGAACGTGTTAATATGCTCAGCGATCGTATTACAGTAACTTTACATGCAGCTAGACTGTTCTGTGGGTGTTTTTCTTTTGACAGCTCTTTGGGGATTAAAGAAACATTTCTTTCTTGTTCCTGAAATTTCTCTAGGGAGTACTTAAAAGGCGGGGTTCTGTTTTCAGGTTAAGCACTGGAAATCCTTTAGTTTGCACCAAGAGAAATATAGTTACTTTAAACACCCAATAAGAAAAAATGAGGAGCAGAAAGAATTTTAACAAGAGCATGAGACATCCGTGGAAATCTTTGAGCAGCCATCCATGATGGAGAAATTCAAGCAGAGCTCTCTTTTTGAAAATTATGTTTATTTTATGTGTATGAGTGTATTGCCTGCATGGATGTAAGCTCACCCATGTTGTGCAATGCCCATGAAGGACAGAAGGGGGAATTGGATTCCCCTAGAACTGGAGTTAACAACTGGACAGTTGTCAGCCACCATGTGGGTGCTGAGAATTGAACCTGGGTCCTCTTTACGTAAGGGCAACCCGTCCTCTTAACTGCTGAGCCATCTCTCTAGACCCCAAGCAGAGCTTTCTAAAACACTGGCAGTGGCATTTCTGCTCCTCTCATAATTTTTGCTATTAAGAATAGCTTTGTGGAAGTCCAATTTGGTGTTCTTTATGTATGTATACACTCACAGATTTTTCATCACTAAGAACAGACATGACCGTCACCTCCAGAGTTTCCTAGGGACTTTTCATCCTCTCTCCCGCACTTTCTTAACACACCATCTCCTTCCTGGTAACCACTGTCTGTCTGTTGTCTGTCCCCGTAGATCAGTAGTCACTTTCTTTTAACTTAATACTAATGAAATAACTCAACATATGTCCGGAGCTCTCTTCCGGGCTAGCCTGGCCAGTCAGGGAATCCCGGTAGTCATCCTGTGTCCCCTTCCCCAGTGATGGGGTTATAAGTGCATGGCACCATGTCCAACTCTTTTCTGAGTTCTGGGGAGCAAACTCAGGTCCTCATGCCTGTATAGCAATCAGTTTACCAACTGAGTCATTGCCTCAGTCCTCCTCCTGCCTTCTTTTACCAATAACGACTGTAAGATTTACCCATGGGAACGGAAGCATAGCTCAGTGACAGCGCATGCCTGGCATGCAAGGACCTGAAGAGATCTACCATGCAGTGCCCGGCACCACTGTTTCCTTCCTTTCCATTGCTGAGAACTAGTCCTTTGCAAAAACAGACAGCAGAAGTGACTGCGCCCCCTAGAGCTCCCTAGGGGCCTCGCAACTCTTCTGGCCCCCCTCATCACACCCTCCCCGTCCCTGGAAGCGCTGTTTGCTTTCTGGACGTGTGTTGTTTCCAGCTTGATGCTGCTGTGAACACTGGCACACAGTCCCTAACTAACACGCTCATTTCTCCTGTGTAAATGCCTCTGAGAAGACAGCACGCAGGGTCTTCATACAGGTGCATGTTTAACTTTAAAGATCTGCTAAAATGTTTCCCTAAGTCCTCCTTACAACCATGTCACACCTGGGAGTCCAATGAACATCCTTTCCCAAACACAGTGGGTTCAAATCTTTTGTGTGGCTTGTTTTTATCCTTACTCTTTATTCTGGATGAAAGTCTGAAAAACTCACGTGTGAATTGCAAATATTTTCTCAGTGTCTTCCCCTTTCATTCATCTTTCTGGAGGTACATACATCAAACAGTTTATACACACATAATTCATACTTAGGGAGCATAAAATTCACCCATTCTGAGTAAACAATTGAATGCTATTTTGTTGACTCAGAACGGTGCAATAATCTCTGTGGTCCATTTTTTGGGGGGTAAGGTGAGTTGTTGAAACAGAGTCTCTCTGCAGCCCCAGCTGACCTGGCACTTGTTATGTAGACCAGGCTGGCCTTGATCTTACAGAGATCCTTCTGCAGCTGCCTCCTGAGCGCTGGGACTAAAGGTATGCGTCACCATGTCCGGCTCTGTGGTCCAATTTTAGAACATCCTATCACTCAGTACAGTTCCCTTATGCTAAGAACCCAGCATGGTGGACTCAGTAAGGCCAGCATCTGGGAGGCCCAGGCAGGAACAGCACAAGTTCCAAGCCAACCTGGACTACGTAATGAGTTCCCATTTCATAAAAACAAAGCACCAACAGCAAATGAAACTCCTGTTCTCATTTGCAGCCATCCCCTCTCCCTCCCTCTAGCCCTGAGTGACACTGCTGGCAAACCAGGAGCCTCCGTTTCCGACCGTGGACTTGACTTTTCCAGTCCTGTTACAGAGATGCCCTTCGGGATAGTATTTACAAGGTCCATTCATGCCGTTGTGGGCCAGTTCTCAGCTTTTGATTTCTGAATGGCCCCAGATTCTAGTGATGGATGCTTTGATTATTTTAAGATTTTTGACTACTATGATTACTGCTACTGTGCACATCCAGATGTACTCTTTTATGTATTTTTATTGTTTTAAACAGTAATTGATGAATTTGTATGTGTTTGTGTCTGTGTGAGTGTATGCATACGTGTGTTCAAGTGAGTGTGCCTGTCTGTGTATGCATGAGGCCAGAAAAGGGAGTCAGATGTCTTCCTCTATCACTCACTGCCTTTGAGGCACAATCTCTCCCTAAGTCTAGGGCTCCTGCTTTCTTGGTTAGGTTGGAAGCCATTCGGTTCTACCAGTCCTTCTGTCTCCACATCCTCTAAGAGCTGGGGTTACAGGTGCATATGGGATGTCTGGCTTGTCACAAGGGTTCTGGGATCCAAACTCCAGACCTCATGATTGCACAGGAAATTTTCTTAACTGCTGAAGCATCTTTCCAGCCTGGTAGTTTTTTAGTTTGCTTGGGGCGTAAATCTAGAGTTGTGGGAATCTCATATAAAGGTTGTGCTTAAATTTCGGGGGATCTATCAGGCATTTTTCTAAAATGACTGCATCAGTTCACAGTCCCATCTGTCGTCTGAAAGGGTTCCAGTTTCTTCTAGTTTGTGTTCTTTATTATTTTCCTTATGATGTATGTGAAGGTATCTCATGGAATTTTGAAACTGATTTCTTTGTTATCAACACTGGAATCTTCCCATATATTCATTGGTTGTTTACATTGGTAAAATTTCCACTCAAATGTTATACATACTTTAACACTTCAGTCATTATACCTCTAATACTTTTCAATGGATCCTTCAGGGACTCCAGTTTCATGTATTCCAGGGAACGTGGTTGTCCAACAGATCAATGGTTCTACTCACTTTCTGAACCTTGCGTGTGTTTAATTTGAGTAGTTGCTGTTGTTGTGTCTACAATCTCTTCCATCTCATCCACGCTTTGTCTACAGCTAGTCCACTGTATCCGGCATGCTTTCCATCAGAGGCATTTTAGTTTCTGTCTCTACAAGTTGACGGTGTGTTTCTTCACATATTCCATGTCTCTAAGCAACAAGCTCGAAGTGTTCTCTAGCTATTCGTGATTCTATGTGTCTATCCTACATCACTTTTTCTTTCTTTGGGGGTTATATTTTGTAAATGTATGTCGTAGAGCATCCATGCAGCAAATCTAATGTCCTGTGACATTTGTTACAGGACTCCTACAATATTTCTAAGCGATCATTTGATAAAATATCTCCATGATAGAATTCCACAGCAATCTAACACAATGTGTTTTAACTATCCCACAGCTGATGGGCTGACATCCTAGATCGATGTCTCTAGGATCTTTTGATTTAAAGTTTAATTAAAAAATGCATTTAATATCCATACATGTATATAATGTGCTTTAATCGATTCCACCCCCTTCCTTCCTTCTAATTTCTCCCATGTTCCTTGAACATTTTCCCTCCCAACTTTGTCTGATCTCTCACTTAAAAAAAAAAAACAAACAGCTAGTTAGGGGGCTGGAGAGATGGCTCAGTAGTTATGGCACCGATTGCTCTTGCAGAGGATCCAATTCAATTCCCAGCACCCACATGGTGGCTAGCAACCACCTGTAACTCTAGTTCCAGGGATTCTGACACTCTCTTCTAACTTCTGCGGGCATTGCATGACACAGGTGCACTTACATACATGCAGGCGTACATGTAAAGTAAAAATAATAAAGTTAAAAAAAATACTAAGTGTCATTCAGTCCTGGCCCTATGTGCATGAGGAGCCTCTTGGTTGCCCTTTATCACTGCAGAAAACTTACTCTCCCTCCCCTAATAGTCATCAATTGCCAATAGCTCCTCAGCTAGGAGTGGAACTTAATGATTACCTCCTCCATCCATGTTGGGCTTTTGTCTGGCTTGAGCTTGTGTAATTCTTGTGCATGCAGTCCAAACTGCTGTGAGTTCATGTGTGCAAAAGAGCTGCCATGTCCAAGAAAGACTGTTTTTCTAACCCTCTTCCTAGATGGTATCTAAGCCTTGGGGGAGGGCTTATGATGTTGATGTCACATTTATTCTCATAGTCTCTGCAGGTTGACCTGTTGTGGGTCTCTGTTAGTCACCATCCACTGCACAAAGAAGCATCTCTGATGAGGGCTGAGAGGTGCACTAATCTAGGGGAATATATGAGTATGCATACAAACTTAAGGGGCAGTTTATGACTGTGTCCATTTGTCAGAATAATAGTACTAGGCTCTCTTCTAGTGTCTATGATCTAGCCAGTCATTGGGCTGAGGCTAGTTAGTGGTCCTATGCACGGGTTCCATGTTGTGAAATGGGCTTTAAATCCAAACAGAAAGTGGTCAGTTACTCTCACAGCATGTACGCCACTATTGCGCCAGCGAGCTTATCTAGCCAGGTCGCTCATTATCTTAGCTGGCAGGGTTCGCAGCTGGCTGGGATTGTTGATGAGCCCCTCTCCCCATCACTGCGCATAGAACCCATCAGCACGATGAAAGCTAGCAGGTAGGGATGAAGCTTCTAGGTCTGAACTAGCTTGATTTCTCCTGTCCTATAACTCAGTTATGTGGTGTCTTCAGCAATAAGATCTCATTGTGTTAGGTCCTGGATGGTAACCAAAAGCAGTAACAATAGCCTATAATGTTTGGAGGTCTATGGGATCCCACTGATTGACAACTCAGAAAGAGGTAATCCATAACTGGGCTTTTAATTTGATAGTCTGTTGTGTCTGGAGGAGGCATTGTCCTGTGTTGTAGGGTAGCTACATTTAAACCCTTTATAGATACATATATGTATATATTTTAGGAATCTTCTGTGGGAGTGGACTTCCATATGGCATTTTCAGAGGTTTTAAGTATCCCTCCACACACTCCCCTCCCCGCCTACCCCTACCACATGTAATATTTCCTGCTCCATGATTCCCAACCTAAGGGAATTCCCAACCTGTGTTCTGTCTCTCCTCATGGCCCTTTCATAGTTTCCTGCTTTCTATGTGTATTCTGATTCACACACACACATCTAGAGATTCAAAGTTAGCATTCACATAGGGAGAAAGCATCGTGTTGGCTCTGGGTCTGGGTCACCTCACTCAGGATGACTCTTTCCGGCGCCATCTGTTCTGAAATGCCTGCCGATTTCATAATTTCATTTTCTTTAATGCTGAATGAGATTCCGTTGTGTATATGAGCCCATCTTCATTATTGATGGGCATCTAGGTTGTTTCCGTTTCCTGACTTCTGTGAATAGAGCAGCAATGAACACGGAAGGCCGGGTCTCTGTAGTAGGATACAGAATCCTTTGGGGATATGGCCAGGAGTGGTAGTGGGATCACGTGGCAGATCTATTTCTAGGTTTTTGAGGAACCCCCACATTGAGTTCCAGAGTGGCTGCACCAGTCTGCCCTGCCAGCAGAGAAGTGTTTCCTTTACGCCACCCCCACTCCAGAATTTGTTGTCATTATATTTTGGGCTTAGCCATTCTCAAAGCAGTTTTAATTTGCATTTCCCTGGTGGCTAAGAATTACTGGACGTTTAGAAAACATTTCTTATCCACTTTCACTTCCCTATTTCTTTCCTGTGTCTCCAAGTTGAAGTGCCCTTCCTGCTTCCTCCTCTTCCAGATTCATGGTACTGTGTCTTATATTGAGTCCTTGATCCGTTTGGAGATGAGTTTTGTACAGGGTGCAATATAAGTATCTGGTTTCATTCTTCTACTTGTAGCTACCAATTTGTTGGACCTTCAATATGTATTTTTGATCTCCTTGTCAAAAAGCAGATGGTTGTAGGAGCATGGGCTCCTCGATTCCACTGACTTTTGGATGCCAATACCATGCTGTTTTAATCACCATAGCTCTGTAATATAACTTGAAGTCAGTGACGGTTATCTAATTTATTGTTCAGGTTGTTTTGCTTATTCTGGGTCTTTTATGTTTCCGTATCATTTCTGAGTTTTTTTTTTTGTTTTTCAATTTCTGCTAAATATTGTATTAGAACTCTGATGAGGAGTGCACTGAATTAGGAAGTTGGTTTTGTTAAGAAGGTCATTTTCAAAGTATTGATTCTATCAATTCTTGAGCATGAGAGGTCTTTCCATTTTATGGTCTCTTCCTCATTTTTTTTCCTTCAGTATCTTTAACTTTTCATCAACTTTTATGTCCTTGATTAGAATTTTCCAAGAATTTTTTGAAGCTATTATGAATAGGATTGATTCTCTGATTTTCTTCTTGGTGTGTTTGTTGGTGTATTGTTAATATTTAGGAAGGTTTCTGATTTCTTAGTGTTAATTTTGTACCCTGTTGTTTCTGCACTTTTGATTGTTTTGCTCAATAAGGATACATTTTCTCGTGCATTTGGATAGTTTGATATTTAATAATTGTTTATTGAGTGCCAAACTTGATTCTTAACTTCATTTTGAAGCACACGCTCAGGTATACAAACATGTTATTTTTGAAACTTCTCCTGACCTTTTTCTTTTGTTCTAAGATGTGGTTATGTTATTTGAGTCCTGCTTGGTGTTTTGGATCTTATGTTAAAGCTTTCCTAGTTGGCACCAGAGCAATGCTTAGTCAAAGACTAACTTTTACTTCATTAGTGATGCAAACTCCATCCAGTCCACTACCCCACGCTGTGATCATGAGGTTTTCCCATTTTGACTTGTGTGGCCTCCTGTGAGTCCTGAGTATTGCACTCTCTAATCATCTATGATGCTTGTTTACCCAGCTTCTGGATATGGCCTTTTCTATATCCAAGAGCTTATCTATATCTGAGCTGAAGATTTAGCTATGGAGTATGTCTGGAAATTGCTTTCCGAAGAGCCTTCGTCTCTGGGGTCTGCCCTGGGAACATCTGCCTTTGCTTGGACTCACTTCTTCCTCCTTGCCTTTCTCTCCCTAGGGCCACTCTCCTGTACTTCCACAGAAAACCTTTCCTGGCCAGTAAGTTTGGAGGAATATAGGATTTAGCTCAGTGTTTCCTGTCTTTTGAAGACCACTGATGTCCTTTCCTAATGTCCAAGATCTTGAGAAGCATTGACTCATAATTTTAAAATGATTTTAAGGAGTTACAGCTAAGGAGCTAAATCTAGTTTCTGTTCTTGACAGGAAAGAACGTTTATTTTACATTGAGCTGAAGCTGTGACACATAACAAGCTACATGTGCACATATGTGCCCGCAAGTGCACACTGAGAGGACAGGTAGAACTGTAAAGAAACAAAGCCATCACTATGTATATTCAAAGGGCTTACAAAGGAAAACTGCACAGAACAGACAATCATATTAATAACAAATGCCAGAGTTCAGCGAGTTACTGGAATCACGGTCCATACAGGGGGAAAATCAACTGCGTTCTTAAACCGTGTTCAGGCATAATTACAGAGTTTCAACGTGTCCTTGCAACAAAAATGTTAAGTTAATAAATACTATATCCTGCAGTGGATGTACATAAGAGAAAGCATCTCATTGAAGAAGCATGGGAAAACAGAAAGAGGCCGGAAAGTCATGGGCACTGTGGGAAACTCCCAGTGAGGGTGGGGGGCCCAGCGGAGAGACAGAGGCACATGAGTTACTTCAACAAAGTGCTTAATAGGAGGAAAAGGCAATTGGATATAAATTGGCAGTAAATAAATAAAGAGCTGAAAGGGACACAAAGACACAGTGCAGGCAGGGTCGGGATGATCTCTTGCTCCAAAACTGAGACACAAGGAAAACATCTGGAACTGCGAAAAGTTCGTGCTTAGAGGAGACGGCACACAGGACCCTTGCCTTGGGAGGACTGCTTTGGGTCCGAGCTCTGGGCACTGCCCCACTGGGGCTGCTGTCTCTGAAGGGGGACATCATTCATATGGCTTGTCAGGTGTTGGAAAGCTGCCATATGTTGGCCAGTGCTCCATGGCAGGAGCACCGTCCACCCCCAGGTAGAAAGGGAGGGGAGGGTGGAGTCACCATCAGACTGAGAGGAGCCAGAGAGCCCCAGTTCCGCTCTAGCTCTGTGGCTCTTTCAAGAGTTCAGCACGGGAAAAGCAGAACTGAGGTTTGCAGGGCCAGCTCCAGGTCATGGAAGGAACAGAGTGCTGAAGGGGAGATTTGCCACTGAGACACAAGAAGACACCTGGGAATGCCACCTGTAATTAAACTTTGTGAATGGTATGGGACCAGAAAATCAGAGCAAGGGTCCCAGCCTACCTAGACTAGCCCTTCGTGGAGTAGGGGCGCTGGGCATGACGAGATTGCAGATTAATGAATCATTACTATAGAGAGTACTTGCCATCCAAGTAGGAAACAAAAATCAGAAGCTTAACTTTATTCCTTCTGAGAAAATATATTCCAGATATATTCAGATTACACACGTGGAAAATCAAGGATGTAAAACTTTTAGAAGAATGCCTTGGAGATCCTTTTTCATGAGATTGTGATGGGGGAAAGGATGTTAACTGTAACAAAACAAACCGAAGCCACAAAGAAGAACACTGATATGTACCACTGCATCAAATTAAAGCTTCTTTATGACAACATGCATCTTAGATCTAGGGAACAAAACATCTGAGCGAGGATACTTGCAGACCATATAATTAGTAAAGGATTCATACCCCGAATATATTAAGAATTCTCACAAAATCGTCAACACATTAAGAGCACAATCATGACAAAATTCATAAAATAAATAATTAAAGGAAACCCCAATATCTAACAGTCTATAGTGCTATTCTCAAGACCACTGGGGGGTCTATTGAGTCAAATACTGTGTTGTACTTTTCAGATCGACAGTCATCAAGTCTATTGCAAATGTTGGTGAGGGGATGGGGAGATGAAAAAAAATCATTCCTCTGCAGTGAATATCATGCGTTAAACTGCTTTGGGTGGCAATTTGGCATTACCTAGTGAAACTGAACACGCCCAACTGTTTTCCTTCCAATTCCACTTATGGATATTTGTGCTAAAGAAACTCCCTTACCGGCCCAAGGAGAACTATCTAAGAACACTTATTGCTGTAGTTTGTAATGGCAAGAACGGAAAAGCAACCAACATTTGCTCATTTGGGGAAGGGCAAATTGTAGTTTATTCACAACAGGATGTGGTATTGCCGTTGAAATGAGTGAATGAGATCCATATGAGTCACATGTACATGTGAAAAAGAAGAAACTCTGTCTCTTTCGCCCTCCCTCTGTCGGGGCATGTACGAGCCACGGTGAATGTCAGAGGACCACCTCAGGCGGCCACTGCAGTCCCCATTGTTCACTGTCTATGAGACAGGGTGTTTTGCTGTTTTCTCTCACAGCACGTACCAGGCTAGCCAATCCATGAGCTTCTGAGGGTTCTTTTATTTCAACTGCCCATCTTCCTGTAGGAGGACTGGGATTACAGATGCAGGCGTTACTGTGACTGACGATATGACATTTGGGTTCTGGAGATTGGAATTCATGTCTGTATGCGTGCATGGACAAGTGTTGTACCCACTGAGCCATCTCCTCAAGAAGATGCAAGTTTTAAAAGAATACTGAGTGCAGGAATGGGGGAGTTCTACAACACACGTCAGGAACTGCGTACCCAGGGAGCAGATGGGAGCTGACTAGAGGAAACTGTCCAGGTGTGGGGAGTCCCACAACTCATGAGAGGACTTGCAGATCCAGAGAGGAGGTCAGCACTGATGCAGTGAAGTAGCTGACTCTCAGACGAAGACTATGGATAGAGCCCATTGTCCTCAAAACCTGTTCCAAGAAGAAAAAAGCACCTCAGGCCCACTGTGACTTCTGAACATTGTGAATGTTTTCACTGAAAGAAGGGTGACTTGAAAAGAGTCAACCAATAAACTAACTGCAGATGCACAACTCCCAATGCAGAAACTAAACCACACACACAGACACAGACAGACAGACACACACAACAAATAAAAAACAAAATGAAACAAATGAAAAACCAAGAAATATGCCTCTTCTAAAAATTACTAATCTTCTAGTAATGGTCCCCAATGTAAATGACTTGGAAGAATGTACAGAGAGGATTCAAAAGAATGATTGTAACTCTGTTCAAACAGCTCAAAGAAGACATGAATACACTCCAAGAAGAGTGAAAACAAAAAGACACATGTAACAGGGACGCCAGATCAAGATATAAGGATAGAACGCCATAGAGAAATAGAATTGCTAAAGAAAAGCCAAACTGAAATGATACTGGAAATGAACATCTCAACAAGCCGAACTGAAACCTCAGTGGAAAGCCTCACCAGTAGAACAGAAACCTGGGAAGCAGAGTACCAGGGCTGGAAGACAACGCAGAGGAACTGGATCATTCAGTAGAGGTCATTGATAAACTAAAGAAGGGTATATGAATAGAGCGTGATCGAGATATTTGGGACACCAAGCAAAGGCCAAATGTTCAGACTTTGGACACAGGAGGAGAAGAATACCACACCAAAGGCATAGAAAATACCTTCAATAAAATAGTAGGAGAATTCCCAAACCTAGAGAAAGATGCTCATTCACATGCGAGAGACCTACCGAGCACCAAACAGGATGAGAAAAGAAATTTCCAGTGTCATATTATAGTTAAAACACCAAAACACAGACAAAAGAAAATAGGGAAAGCTTCAAGAGAAAAGGGTCAAGTCACTTATAAAGGCCCATCACAGTTATTCAACAGAAGCATCCGAAGCCCAAAGGGTCTGGGAAGATGTTATCCACGCTCTGAAAGATCACAGCTGCCAACCTAGACTGTTATCCCAAGAAAACAGGCTATTGACATTGAAGGAGAAATATAGACTTCCCATGATGAAAAACAGACTAAAAGAATTTATGGTCACTAAGAGAGTTCCACGGAAGATTCTGGAAGGGATACCTCAGCTAAAGAGAAGGGTAAACATGCTAAAGATGCTACAAAGGATAAATGAACAATAACAGGACGATTAATTAAAAGATATCTAAGAAAACACTGCAAAATCAACAGCATGCCAGGAATCCATACACATCTTTCAATAATAACTCTCAGTATTAATGGTCTCAGTTTTCCAATAAAAAGTCACAGACTAGAATATTGGATAAGCTGGGGAGATGGGCGGGAGGTCACAATGTTGTCAAGGAACTATTAGTAACTGATCACCACTGGGTGAGGGATCAAGGAACTGGGTGAGGACGAGTGGATCTTCTTTAAGGGAGTGGTCATACACAGGCTGACCAGGCTCAAGTGGACGAACTCACACTGAGGAACCTCTGGGTACACACACTTGGCTCAATAGGCCTCGATACATATGCATGCAAACTGTTCTGTGGGTGGGCTATGGGAAGGTCAGATAGGGAGGGGCGCCAATATGATTAAGATGTACTGTGTAAAACTCACAAAAATTCAATAAAAAATGTATTAAAAAATAAAATTAGGTTAGAAAACAGGATCTGTCTTTGTGTTGCGTCCAAGAAACACACCTCATCACCAAAGATAGACTCCACTCTAGTGTAAAGGGATGGAAAAAGAGAGTCCCAGGAAATGGGACTAAACAACAAACAGGCATAGCTATTCTAATATCAGACAAAATAGAATTCAAGGCGAAACTAGTCAGAGGAGATAAAGGAGATCACATCCTACACATTAAGGGAACAGTTCATCAAGAGGTATTACAGTTGTAAATTACACACTAAGCATTTATCACATTTCATAAAACAAATACTACTAGATATAAAGTAGATTAACCCCCAACACAGTGATCCTTGGTGACTTTGATACCCCATTATCACCAATAGGCAGTTCATCCAGACAAAAACTACTCAGAGAAATACTGGAGCTAACTGACCATAAATTGAATGAACCCAATAGACATCTACAGAGCATTTCGCACAAACACTAAAGACTACATGCTATTTTCAGCCCATGGCACTTTCTCTAAAATTGATATCATATTAAGATATAAAGTATCAACAAATATAGGAAACTTAAATCAACGTGCTGTATTGCATCTGATCACAATGGAAGAAGGTTAGACATAAAAATTACTAGATAAAGTCCACAAACTCATGGAGATTAAATGGCATACTATTAAATGATGGCCACTGAAGAAATTAATAAGGAAGCAGAAAAAAATACTCAAATAGAATGAAAGGTAAAAAATATACCCAAATCTGTGGGACACACAAAGGCAAGTTTATAGTGCTAAGTGCCTCCATAGAAACATCTGAGAGATGCTCAAATACATAATTATATACCTTAAGGCTTTGGGAAAAATGAACACGCCAAATCCAAAAGGAGTAGATGGGAAGAAATAATCAGAATCAAAACAGAAATGAATGAAATAGAGGTGGAAAAACATGCAAAGGATCAACAAAACAGAAATGTGGCTCTTTGAAAAAGATACAAGATTGAAAAACCCTTAGATGAATTATCCAAAAGAAAGAAGACCCACAGTGATAATAAAAAGGGAAATACTAAAACAGACACCAATGAAATTCAGAAAATGATGACATACGTTAAAGACCTGTACTCCAGTAAATTGGAAAGTCTAAAGAAATGGATGAATTTCTAGATACATATGACATAAAATTAAGCCAAGTTGAAATGAATAGTTTAATCAAATCTATAAACAGTAATGAGATTGAAGCCATAATAATAATCTCCTAACTAAAAAATAGCCTGGATCCAGATGGATTTGTTGCAGAATTCTATCAGAGCTTCAAAGAAGAATTAACATCAATCCTACTCAAACCGTCTGATAAAATAGAGAAAGGTTTCCAAATTCTTTTTATGAGTCCAGAATCATCCCGACACCAAACCCAGGTTACCAAACACAGTAACAAAGAAGAGGAGGAGGAGGAGGAGGAGGAGGAAGAGGAGGAGGAAAAGAAAGAAGATTAGACTGATCTCTCCACTGAACACATTCATAAAACACTTGCAAAACAGGATTCATAATCATATAGAAAATACCATTCATTATGACCAAGTTGAATTCATCACAGCCATGTAGGAATGGTTCAACATATGTAAATCAATAAACACAATTCATCACATAAATGCTCTCAAAGACAGATATTACGTGATCATCTCGATAAATGCAGAACTGACCTTTGACAAAGTCTAACTTTCCTTCATAATAAAATTCATGGTCACCACAGGGATGGAGGGAGAATACCTCACCACAATAAAGGCTGTCTACGCCAAACCTACAGCTAATATCATGCTGAAGAGAGAAAAACTCAAAGCAGTCTCAACCAAGATCAGGAACTAGACAAAGGTGCCTGGTCTTTCTGCTTCTATTCAATATGGTGTTTTATGTCTTGGCAAGAGAAGGGAATGGAAAGAAATTGGAAAAGAAGCCAAAGTTTCCGTCTTTGCAGATGCTGTGATGGTACACATAAGAGAACCTGAACACTTCACCCGAAATTCTTAGAACTGGGATGTCTGAAGGAGCTGTTAGGAATGAGAAACATTCCTTCCATGAGTGTTGTTGAGCAAATGGGACAGGAGCCAGACTTTGCTGGTCTCCTCGTCATCTTAGGACGGCATAAGAGGGAAAAGTGCACAAGGCAGAGAGATTTGCTTCTGCTACTGTTGAGTGCCCTGGATCCAGCCCCACCTGAACCTACACACGGACCCTCTGTCAAATGGGCTCACTCAGCCTCCTCACTCTCCGCTTCTTTCTCTTTTATTTAGATTTAGTTTCTTAGTTATACTTTGGTTCAGATTTCTACAACTTAAACCGAAGGAGTTAAAAAATCCTGTCTGCCTCAAACTCTTAATCTTATCATTAACTTTAAAATGACGGATGGGACATTAACAGCCTTACAACCTGTTCCTCCTTTTTTTTGGTGGGGGATAAACCTCAGCACCTGCCCAACTGTTCCCTATGGAACAGTGTTCTAACATCTTGAATCATATCCTGAGAAACTGTTGTCCAAAACCTGTCCCAGGGGGGCTCCTGCATTGAGGTAAGTCTCTGGCATGTAAAGGACTCAAAGAGAGAGTCCTGGGTTCTACAGTAGTGTGAGCATCTGAAAGGCAGATGATTGATGCTCCTGTCATTAACCTCAGGTGAGAGTGAACATCTGGGCTGCCTTCTGGAGTTGACGTGGGGCAATGTGACAGATAGCTGGGCATGGGGTATTCATCTAGGTGCTCTGGCAGCTGGGCACAGGGGTGCAGAATGGCCTTCCTGATGCACTTGCTCCCCATTTGTTTAGCCATCACTGCTGATTCCCACAATCTTCAGGGTCGGCTTCATCTCATACATGATTTGGCTTGTCCTTAAAGAGGCACCTTCTCACAGGTGGCCAGGTAGTGACTACTAAGCTGAGCCCTGGAGACCTTCAACTTCAGCCTTTGTGTGCAATAATAGCATTTTGAGTTTATAGGTTTTCAAGTCAGAAACGATGGGTCCCCATGATATTATTTCCACCCTTTTTTATCTATAGGGTTTGGCCAACAATAGTGCCTGCCTCCCAGGGCTGCGGTGATGGTTCATGGTAATCCATACAGAAGAAGCTTAGAACATGGCCTGCTGTGCCCCAGACACTGAAAATGTAAACCACTGCTATAATCATAAATATGTCTCGTGGGATGGCTCTCTACCCAGTCTGTCCCCAAGGTCCACCAACAGAGATCTTAAATGAGAAGAACCTGTGAGTTCCTTGTTGGATGTGGCCAGGAGGACTGGGTCTAGGGATCCTGAGAGAGAGTGTATGTCTTCCTATAGTGCCAGTGATGCCTGAGGATCTGTGTAGAAAGGTGAGCAGGAGAATAGGGCTCGACAAAGAGGCAGGAAAATTAACACGTGGGGGAGGGGGAGGGTCATGTGACATAACCTGGACACAGAAAGTCAAACATAAACCCCATAAACCCTACGGTCTCCTGCACACGCGGCCCACAACTCTTAATGTTTGAATCTATGTGAATAAGGGCGTGTGCAGTGGATATAGATTACGAAGATGGGGAGGGGACTATGAGAGGAGAACTAGAGAGAGTGGGAAGAGGGGGTCAACTGAGACCCGAAAGCAGAAATCCTCATTGCTTCAGGAGGAAGAGGGTACGAGACGGATGGGACTCTGGAAGAGGGAAGAAACAACCCAAACAACTTTCTGTTTGAAAGAAATGCCACAGTGAAACTTAATTCTTTGTGTGCTAATAAGACATAAAACTTAAAAAAAAAAAAAAGAAAGTGGTCAGTGGACCGAGGGCTGGAAGCCCCTCCCCAGCAGGACTACATGTAACAAATCAGAGCATTCTGGAGAACAGCTTTATGGTCTCCAAATATGGAAGAAGGGAGGTGCTGTGTGAGTGGCCTGTGAAGTGAATGAGGACACCTGCCACGTGTTTGAGTCTCAGACTTGTCCCAGCCCTAGGTCACTTTCGTATTCAGGAGTGCGTTTGTCTTCTGTGGTAAAATGGTTGATTCTGTCAGCATCCTTGTCCCTGGTCTGATTCTTTCTTTTGGGATACCAGAACTTGGAAGTTTCAGTGGGTGCCCTCTGGACTCAGATCCACGCTATAACAAAGGGGTCCTAGGGACCACTGTCCCCCGCCCAAGGAGTGTTTAGTTTACAGCAAGCTGGGCTAGCCTGTGGCACCACAGCTGGAGAGGATCCTCTTCCAGGACCCTTCTAGGTCCCATCACACCAATGCCTGCGGTGTCAGACAGTTGGTCATTGCCACCAGCAGCTAAGTGAGCCCAGCAGCTGGAGGCTGTCCATCTACCCTGAAATCCAGCTGCCACTAAGTGTGGCTCTCCTTGCTTGGCATACGGGGCAAAGGTGGGAGTTGGATCCCCAAGGGTTAGGGGCAGCAGAAAGGGTGGCCCTGGTTGCGCAATGGATGCAGATCAACCTTTACAGTCTCAGGAGTGGAAGAAATAGAATCTTTAAAATTTATACCTAAGGAGAGAGAAATATTAAACCTTGGACGTGGGGGTGGCTGGAGACCAGTGGCTGTGTGACTTCCACGCTTGGCTGCCTCCCCCAGTAAGGTGCGAAGGCTTCTCCAGCCTCCTTTCCCAGACAGACCACACAACCCCAAACACAAGGTGCTCCCTGAAGCTCTGAAGAAAAGCACAAAATCCCCAAAGTGTACTGTCTGAGGGAGAGGATCTCCTCATATTTGATGCACAAGATCTGAGAGAGAGTTCTGGGCAGGAAAACCCCACCTGCGCTCTCTCTCTCTCTCTCTCTCTCTCTCCCCATCCCTCTGTTTCTCTCTTTCTCTTTCCCTTTTCTACAATTTTCCCTTCTGATATTCAGGACTTGGACCATCCCTTGAACCTACGCTGGCTAAACGGTGACTAGAAAGTGGCCAGGGGCTTAACTGCCTGACAAAGGACAGCTCGCAACATCCCATTGCTCCCAGGCCCTTGCTGAGGTTCTTATTGACTGGGCCAGGGAACCTCCTGCCTGAAACCCACCCATTATTTCTATTGCTGACCTTGCATCTCTAGCTTTGCCTTATACCCGGGCTGGACCCTATACCTGGGTAGAAACTGACCATCAGTGGAATGGCCTCCTTTTGCTGACCACATCTAGTTTGGAGGTTAACCTAACTGGCCTGATTATACCCTTCCATCTAGCTGTCAGACTATTGAAACAATGTACCCCAAGAAAACAGGATTCCCCCAGAAATATCCTCCTGGAAGAAGAAAAGGCTGAAGTCTTGGGAGCAGCCACAGGCTGAAGTTGTCTACCAGAAAAAGACTTCAAACTTGTCAGGCTACTTTGCAAGAGAGACTTGGACTGTGGCAATGATGGAGGGACCACACCTTGGCTGGACCACTTAATTATCTCAGGACCTCAAGGTTGAACTTGATGGGGGAGGTCACTGAATCTTTTGTTGCTCTTCCCCATGTGGCCACACGGAATAAATTTCCTTTTTGTTTTTTTTTTTTTCTCTATTAATTCATGTGCTTTTAATTGGCTTACTGAGAATGGGTGGCTGAACCTGGCTTGCTGGGGCACAGGCTGTGACTAAGTTTGTTAACAGTCGTGGGAGTAGAGGAGGGCTGTTGGCCTAGGTGTGGGTGTCTGTCTCTTTTGGTTGTCCCTGTGATATGCTGGGGTCTGGTTCTCTTGCTTGCAACCCAGCCAGGCCAATACTTTGCCCCATCTCTGCTCAGCAGCTAGACTTCTGCATGTTACATAGCTTTCCTGCGGTCTCCATCCAGGGCCAACTCTGCCAGTCCCTCTTGAGGTCATCAGCACAGCCTGCAATCACACCACTTTTCTGCCCCACCCTTGCTGCAGGAGACACTGGAGTCCTGACATACTTGGAGACCTAAGTCCTGGGATGGAGAGTACAGGTCCCCTCTGCCTTTGGGTCCTTATTCTAAGTCAGGATTTTACAATCCCTCCAAACCCTACCCTGTTTTTGGCCTTGGGGGAAGGTCACACAGCCCCTTCTTGCTGACTCTACAAAGTCAAACTTTCTTGTCTTTTAATTGTCCTTCCCCAGACCTGATCTGGAGACTGTCTTTGAATAGTAATTCTGGAGAAATGCTTGCCTCACCAAGCCTTCACCTGGTCAGCATGCTAACCACCCAACCCTTTGTGACTCAGGGAAGTGTCTTGAGCAATAGGAATTTCTAGGAGTGAAAAAGAAAAACAGGCACCTTAGTAAATGTATCAGAGCATTCCTCTCCCCAGAGCCTGAGAAAGTCCTGGTAAATCACCCAGGGAAAGAGTGTAATGGCATATGCCTTTAATGCCAGCTCTGAAGACAGACAGCAGAGCTCTGTCTGACTGAGACCCTGTCTCAAATAAATAAATAAATGAATAAATGAATAAATAAATAAATATCCAAATATCCAGGGAAACTTCTAACTGTCGCCCCAGACAGGCAGTTTTCTTTGTCAATCCCTTCCTGGACCCCAGCTTGGTGTCTGGGAGCAGAAGAGGGGAAGGATTTGTCTTAGAATGATACAGTGGCATTTCCATCCCCTTGCAACATCTCCTGCTCACTACAAACCTTCAGGATAAGAAGCACATTTTCTGAAACATTGCTGAAGCAGAGACTCCACCGAGGTCAGAAGTGAGCAGCTCAGGCTCAAAGCATTTGGGTAATCAAATAGGGGTACCATGGTCTTAGGACTCATGTTCCTCATGTTTGAGAGGAGTTAGGACAGCAGACGAGGTGCAGCCATTACCCCTGGGCTCATGTTGAGGGTCTGGTGGAGCGCCATGAAATGTGTGGAAGCACCACACACGACGAATCTGAGAATGCAAAGCATGGTCAAGACTTTCACAATCTGGACATAATCTGGACGAATGACTTCTAACCAACTTTGTAACCAAAGAGCAAAGCTGAATTTACCTTGTCTATGATGTAGACAAGCTCACTGAGTCATGTGCTCTTCTTGTGACCTGGGAATACAGCCTTAATCCCTCATGACTCTTCCTTGCCCTTGTCCCAGAATAATGCATGAATGTACATGCGGGAGTTTTGCATATCAAGAAAATGCAACCGTGCAAATAATTGTTGGAAGACATGAAGATTTGAAGGTTAGATTTTTTTGTGTTGCAAACAATAGATGGGATTAAATTGACAATGTCTGTGTGTGACTATGTGTGTCCTAGATCAATAGGGTTCAGAAGGGACATAATTTTCTGCTTAGACAGTTCTTTTCCTTCTCTATACATGCTATTTCAGTAAAAGAGTGGGCCCAGGGCTGGAGAGATGGCTCAGTGGTTAACAGCACTGGATGCTCTTGCAAAGAACCCAGATTTGATTTCCAGCACCCACGTGGGGGCTAACAACCATCATAACTCCAGTTCCAGGGGATCCAACGCCCTCTTCTATCTCTGTGGGCATTGCACTGCATAGGTGTGCTTACAAACATGCAGGCAATATACTTGAACACAGAAAATGAAAACAATAAATAAAATATTTTTAAAAAGAGTGAGTCCTGGTTTGGGAGCACAGTTCCAAGGGAATTCTGAAGGAATGGGTGTCCAGAGCAGTTTGGGATGCTGAGTTAGGCTGTCTTTAAGTATTCCTGTAATATGGCATTGCATAGTGACCACCACACCACAGAAATTTCTCTAGAAAGGTGAATTATTGTTCCCAAACTTGGGGGTCACAGTCTGTGGCCCAACAAACCAGATCTGGACACTCATTTTCAATATGCCAATTAAAAGAGCCAAATTATCGTGGAAAGCAGAAAAGGGAGATTTATTTAATGTGGTCACAATGGGGAGTAGGGACAAAGATATCAAGTGGTCATCCCCAAGTCTACCTTCAGGACCCTGAAATGTGGACAGGGTTTAAATAGAAGGCAAGAGATATGTGTGACTAAGCAGTCTGGCCAACGGTGGTCTCACCGCTGACCCATTTCTGGGCTTCAGTGTCATCTTGTAAGGTTATCTTGTTACAGTAGCAAGAGAGGCCCCTTAAGGGCATAGTTGGAAAACCTAGCATTCCAGTTTTGAAGGGTCAATCTTCTGGTCACAGGATCATCCCTGCGATGATGAGTTCACCTTGAGTTGTGCTAAAGAGACAGGCGGGATACCTAGTGAGTTAATGACGTGGGTGGACGGCCCCTTAAAGCAGCAGCTTTCCAGCTGGCCATAGAAGTAGCCTCTTTTTTCATCTTTCTCTTTTCTAAGAATGCTTTCTTTAGCACTTTGGGCTGTTTCAACATTTTGGGCTTTTCTATGCTTTCTCTAAAGCATCTCTTCCTTCCCTGCCATGTGATTGCGAGTCTGTCACATATATGACTTCCGTGCTGGCTTTAAATCATTGTGGGTTTTCTTTTTCTTCCCTCCCTTCTCCTCAGAGTATCTGCTGAAATTTCCACTCTACATGGCCTAGAGGTTCTTCTTTAAACTAATAAAATTGTCTTTATGTTTCCATTTGAGTCCATTCTTAGCTTCTTTTATTGAGACAAGGAACCATAAGAGGGGACCCTGTTTTTCCCAGTATCAGTCTGACAAGTTATAAAGTTCCTTGTAGAGACAAGTACTCCCTTTGGCTGGCACCTTTTCTTTATCCCCGCCTGAGGTCACTGGGGAAATTCCCATTTCTTTGGGGTTCATGGTTACAATAGTGAGAGAGATTGAAAGATACCAGTGTCTCTTTAGAGTTTCTCCGTTTTTTTCTAGACCAGTTACTATGTTGGCAGTTCTCCAGCCTTTTCTTGGAAGTTGGGTGAGGGTACATCTGTTATGAAGTTAGACTTGGGTTTTGAGCACCAGACACAGTATTGATGATTTTGGACAAGTAATTCAGTCTTTGAATATCTTATTTCCGTAAGAAAATATGAACTGAGAAAGAACTGTAGACTGACCTCTATGGAACAAGGCTAATTAGGGAACAAACCTGAGAGGCACCCTCCTCCCACAGCCTGGGGGCTCAAGGAGTTGGCCACCTCCTCACAGCCCAGAATCTAGAAAGATCTAGAGGAGGAGCAGGCTCTCACAGACTCAGGGTTTAAAATCTTTTCTCCCTTCAGGGAGGAGGAAGGGGCTCATGGTTGAGGTTGTGTCATATCAGCGGATGATATGACACATTGCAGGGGGGGTTGCACCATTTTGGGGAGTGCAGTTGCAGGGTGGGTTGGAGTCATGTGAGATGCTGGGCTCTGGGAAAACCACCAGAAGGAGGTGACCATGAAAGAAGTGCTCAGGATCTCATCGTTCTCCATCATTCCCGACTCTAAAGGGATATAAATGGGAGTGGAGGCATGGCCATCACGTCTGACTGCTTCCTACTGGCCAGGGGACTGCAGAGGGTAACTGCTCATAACTCTCTTAAGAGGAGAATGGTCTCCATGTGGTCCCTAGTGGCCACTTGAGACATTGCTGTGACCCAGTTAATCAAGAATTTCTGGAATAGACTCAAACAACATGTCAAAAGGGTGTATAGCAGGGTGAGTACAGTCAGAAGAGTGGGCGCTGGGAGGATGAGGGGGCAGCTGCGAGAAAGTCCCTTGTGAGGTGTCCCCTCCCAATTAGCATACTCATTCTTTAACTGTTTTTCTATTTCTTCTTGGGCCACACCTGACCTGCTGGTGATAAAGTAACAATCATCTCCTACAAAGAGGCACAAGCCTCCCTTTGCCATGGTCAGATCTAAGCCCCACGTTTTGAAGAACCATGGCAGCTCCTCCCCGGGTGTGTAGGAAAGAGGTTTTAATGATGAATGCAAAGAGTTGGATAGTGAGTGAGCAATGTCTTCCCGGGGGATAGCTTCTGGGGAAGGATGGGTGGGTGAAAGAGGCAGAGGGGTGTGCATCCCTTTGAGGAGTCCTGGGCTATGGCCTCCGTGGTGGGTGATTTCAGGTGGAACTGCGGAGAAAGCTGAGCCAATTTGTGGGTGCTGATCTGGTGCAGACTCAACAGGAGGTCAATTAGGATTGGCGACCGAGAGAAGGGAAATGAGAGAAAGCACAGAGCAGGAGTTCTGGATGGCGCCCAGGAGAGAGGACTGAGTAAAGAGGCTGCGGAAGCTCATCATTCCCAGTGTGTCCAGGATGTGTCCCAGAGTACAGAGATGAGGCCGAAGGAGAAGGAGGGATGGGTGTGGGCAGAAGTGGAAGATTCTCTGGAGCCAGAATTCCTCTGTGACTGAAAGGAGGTTGCATAGCAGAGGCTAGCTGTTGGCATTTAACCTTAAGATGTCTCTCTTTTTCCTTTTTCTATCTCTTTCTCTCAGCTTTTAAAGACCTTGAAGGCCAGGTTGAGGAGCTCTTGTGGGGTTTGGTAGAAGTACTTCAAGTGTTTGGAGCTTTCCTGGATGTTGTGGACTGACTGGCTAGCGAACTGAATATGGGGAGCAATTGTCCCTTTGGGGTATTGGAATCCATCTTAATAATTTAGTAACAGCTTCCCAGGTGGAGCACTCTGCAACTTAGTTGTGGTTGGAGTAAGGAACCATCCTTGACTAGCAAAGCTTAAATCAGGTATATGGTAGAGCAAAGGGCAGAATGTTTCAGATCACTGAATTTATAGAGAATAATAAGGCACGTGTGGGTCCCTAATAAAAGTTAAGATAGCACAAAAACAAAGGCTAACACAGTTAATATTTTTGTATCAGTGAGAAGAGAGAAAAATATGAGTTTTAAAATAACTAAAGGGTCTATTGACATAGCTATATTTTTCCAGATGTGTTTATCACCAACATTTGGTGCTTGGGCTGTTGCTACCACAAGTACTTGGCTTTGTCATTTCAAAATATTCAGTGAAGCATTATGAAAAAGATCAAGACCGAGTGAAATAGTTTTTAGCCTTTAGTTAATCAGGTTCAGATTCATTATATGAACACGTATAACACAGAGTTGAATAATAGCAAAATAACATTGCAGTCCATGAGATCCATGAGATCATCTTAAACCCTGTACTCGTTCCCCTAGCCACTAAACAGAGTCTTTTAATTGTTGAATCTCTCCACAAATTCTGTTTGAATGGTTTGATGTGAAGCCATGACAGGGGTGGCTACTGTAAATACGATAGTGGCTACCAAAACAGTTAACAAGACTTTTTAGGATTAAAACTTTTATATCATCCCTTTCTGAATGGAAGTGATCAATGCCTTGTTGCAGTCTGAAGTTTGTACAAGTGATATGATATAATTCTGTTTTGTTGTGGATAATGACAGTATTATTAGACAAAATTATGTAAGGGTTTCACATGATGTTAACTAGATTCTGCATAGAATAATACTTAGGCAAATATTATTTTTACTTTATACTGAAAATATCCATTTCAGATGTGATATAACTTAAAGTTAATCCTAATTTCCAAATAGGTTGATATATTCCATGGAGATTCCCTATGCTGAAATTCTGCTTCTACCATTCATCTGTTGTCCTTGTCTTGTCAGAGTCAGGGGGTCAGCATGACTTAGTAGATAGATTTGGAGGACTCTTTGAGATAGGCATGCTTGAATCTGAATTGGGAGGACCAATCCCATCTGCAGGGCCTCAGACCATCTGCCATTCCTGTGTATGAAATGTTCAAGATCTCATAGAACATTTGGAGCAAATGTGCCAAATTCAGGTCACTGGCTATCATTACCTAAATTTATAGTGGCCAGTTGAAGGTTGGCAGCTGAAAGAATGGAATCTCAAAGATGAGAGTTCTTTTAAGAGATAAGCCAAGGAAGTGTTTCCATGGATCTTGGAAATTTGTGAGCCCATGTTACAGAGTAAAAATTCTGAGGCAAGATGCTGAGAGCTTGGGATTTGAGTCAGGGCATCCTCCAAGGCAACAATGAGGCTGACAGGTTGATTCTCAGCCCATCCACTGGGGTATTACCAAAAGTGGGGCCCTGAGAGATCTCCAAGATCCAAAATATGAAATTTCTGTCCTAGGGTCATCAACTAGGCAGACAGGGGTTGCTTACCCTGCACTTGGGTTGAGGATGGCTGGTGTTGAGTAGAATGGACTGGCATGGTGGGTGATGACCCTTGCTATAGAGGTAGGAGTGATAACAAGTCAGAGGGGAACGATCAATGACAGGAAGAACTGGGAGAGGGGTTTGGCAGCAGGTTCCCTAGACCAGTCAATAAAGACCTTGATACAAGGTCCTGCCTCTCCTGGAGTAATAAAGCAGAAAACCAAAGCTCTGGGTCACTGTTTGCCATTCATTCTAAGTAGGCATTAGGATGGTCCAAATTGTGGATACTAGAAATGGGAATGGAAGGAAAGGAGAGAGAGAGAGAGAGAGAGAGAGAGAGAGAGAGAGAGAGAGAGAGAGAGAGAATATGAATCAGCTAACGGCTAGGGTCCTAGCTCTACTGAGAACTCTCTCCTGGGTTTTGGCATGACCTGTAAGAATATATGAAGCAAGAAAGGAGAGGAAGAGATCGACCTCTACAAAACAAACAGGGTCATTGAGAAACAAACCTGAGAGGCACTGCCCCCCTCCCCCAGCAGGGTCCAGAGGAGGTGGGCACTTTCTTACAGCCTGGAATCAGAAAAAGGAATAACCTCTCACAGACCCGGGGTTTTTATATTTTTCTCTCTTGTCTAGGCCCCCATGGAGTTCGTGGTAGTTGCTCCCTTTACAGGTGACTTAGTCATCACTGATACCATGCTTTCGTGACGGTGTGAGAGCTTCCCTTGCCTAGACAGGGCCAAGACCTTCTATTACTGTGGGGTGTGTCATAAAGTGTACTGTGATGTGGTATCAAGAGTCTTGTGTCTCAAAGAGTTGAGCAAGACGTATGTTACTGGTGAATCAGGGTCTGTTCTGTAAATTTTTAGTCTCACCAGTAATAAATTTTGAAACGAACTCAGAAGGAAGCACTAGGACCATTTTACTAGAGTTTGAGAGAAACACCACAAGACTGACAAACTGTAATTCCGGCAGCTGCCAGAAGGAGAGAAATGGAGAAGAGAGACAGACAATGTCGTTTGAGTTAGAGTCAGCCATGGAAGTTATCAGGCAGCTGTGAAATGTGGGGGGAGGTCTTCAGAGAAATCAGGGAGAAAGTGTTAAGACAAGCATGCTTGTGAATTTGGTCAGTATCCAAAGAGGAAGTAGAAAGGGGAAAAGGGAGAATTGAGCTTTTGAGTCAGAACTCAGAAAAGCAGACAAGGCTTATCAGTGAAGGTCTGCAATCAACTGCCCGAGGAAGGGGCTTCTGGGAAGGATATGTACATTTTATCATTAGGAGAATAATCATTTCCCCCATCTCAGCATGTCTTCAGGTGAATCAGCTTTCCAGAGGAGTGGTCCCTGGCCTGGTGATTGTCAGACCCAGTTGAATTACTAGAGGAGACAGGAACAGTAATGTTCTACTATGCAGGGCTGATTAGAAAGTCATGTCTCTGCCCAGGCCAGAGAAAGACGCAGGAGGGAGCAGCTTTCCATTAATGGACCTCAGCAGAGCCACGAATCTCTACCTTTGCAGATGGTGAATGGGAGGTGAGGTCCAAAGCTGGTCCAGGAGGGGTTCAACCTCACTGGTGTCTGAGCTTGCTAATGTCTGTGTAACTGCACAATGCTGTGATAGCAAGAAAATCCTGCTTTACAACCTTGGGAGGACATTCTGATGCCAGCAGGCGGAAACAGGACACACACAAGGACTTGTGAAGACAGCGGAAGGAGTGGCTGTCTCCTTCACAAGGTGCATACTTACAGACCCGAAATCCTCCCTCCATGCAGATGCTTAAGTTCCCTCTGGCTAAGCTGGCTGCTTTCTGATTCTAACCTAGAAAACATACATTTTTCTTTTCTCTCTTTCTGTTTCCTCTTTCTGGAGACCCACTAAAAGCTCAAGCCTGCTTGCCCCGACTCTTTGAACATTCTCTCCCTTCGAAGTTCACCCTCTGCAGAGCTCCTCACAGACCTCATTGCTAAGCCCGCCTGCTTTCCTGACATCAAACTCAAGAAGCACGTCTTTCTCTTATTCATCTCCCTCTTCCCAGCAGATTCCAAAGCTCCTGCTTGCCTGACCTGTTGTTTTTCTCTCAAACTCTAGTAAACATCTTCTTATGTTTCCTTCCAAGTTCATTTTAGATTCTTTAATCTACAAGACTAAGTGCCTGCAAAGGAGGCCCTCCCCTCTGACAAGTCTACCTTTCCTACCTCCTGAGGCTTTGTTCTTTTCTTCCTATAAGAAGGGGAATACAACTTGGATGGGCCCTGCTGCAACCTCTGAATTAATTTCCTGGCAAGCTTATCTATCGGGAATCCAAACTGTGGGGACATGACTTCATCCAAAGTTTGTATGACTTCCCTCAGTAGTTTGAGAAAGAACTCTTCTCTTCAACCCTTTCTGTTTAGTTTAGTTCTTGTGACATACACTTGAGAACTGTCTGGAAATGCAGATACACTACATTACATTTATTGACTTCCTGGGCATGTGGCTATATGAACTGAGTTCTAACCAGTAGAATTTGGGCAGGAGTGATATAAGCCCCTTCCAGACCTGAATTTATGACTATGTGTCCAGCTCTGCTCACTGTGGTCAGCTTATTGCCGGTGAGTCCAGTGAGATTGGAAGGCAAGGACTGGAGATAGAAGAGCCACAACATGGAAGGAGCCTGGGTTCCTAGACACTCAAGGGAGATTAATGGACAGCCAGTAGAACTTCAGACAAGCCTGAAGTTGTACTGAGCCACT
Source organism: Eospalax fontanierii (assembly GCA_035773235.1). Lineage (NCBI taxonomy): Eukaryota > Metazoa > Chordata > Mammalia > Rodentia > Spalacidae > Eospalax > Eospalax fontanierii. The sequence continues at coordinate 50,908,667 of CM069546.1, read as the reverse complement.
GAAGGTTAAAGGATTGCTTGTTAGATTAATTTCCTCCTTGAAAACAATCCACTTGCACCGTCCAACGTCTAGCAGCAATCTTCTTTATCATTAAGCAGCTTTCTTAACACTTGTCATTCCCTGATCATTCCACATGGCCTGGAGAACAGTCATTCCTCACTGCTGTTGCTGTTATACCGAATGATTTATAGCAGTTAGTATTACAAGTATAGCATAAAGAATGCATGCACCCAGAATCACCAGATATCATGCCTCGGAAGATAACCTTCAGGCATCCTCCTCTGGCTGTTTTCTATCACGTACCTTGTGCTATTGCTATTCTATATGCCAACCTTGTAGTCATCAAATGACTCACCATTCTTCAGGCTATAGTGCCTCTCTGTCTGCTTTCTCCTCCAGGACATGCCCTAGTCCTCACTTACAGGTTCCTAAGGGTTGACTTCCCCACCTGAGATTCTCCAATCCCCAGCCTTCTTTATCCTATTTTCCTGAATTGAAGGCCCTCGGTGCACCCTTCCCTGAGAACATTCTGCTGTAACTATCTGTGTGAGTGTGTCTGTATCTCTCACTAGACAATGAGCTTCAGAGGACAGGAATATTAGTATTCACACAGCAGACACTTGGCAAATATTAAATGACTCTGTGATAGGAGGGTCAGAGGACAGAGTCTGTGTGTCTGAATGTGATTCAGTCAGAACACTGGCCCTTGGATGGTGGTGACAGCCACTGGGCAGCAGGCAGGCCACTTGACATGTTCCCACTGTCTGGGAAAATGTGGTATGGGGAGAAAGAAAATTTATTCCAGCTTGTATCCGAGCTAGGACCAGCATGTGGAGCCTGATGCCAGCAGAGTTAAAGAAAATAGCTTTCCCTGTTCATGAAAATACATGGAAAAATGAACATATAGTTCCAACATTAGAAATGTTCAGAAAACACAGCACTCGACTCTGTGCCTTCCACCAAGACGCAACAGATGCTGACAGTTTGCTGTATTTGCTTTGTGCTTGTTAGCCTGCTTTTCTGCTGCTGTGACAAAATACATGAGATGACTACCTTGGAAACAAGGAAGGGTTCATTTTGGCTCACAGGTTCAGTCCATGTAGGCTGGCTCCACTACTTTTGGGTCCAAGGTGAGGCAGAACATTATTTCAGGGGGAGTGTGGAAGGTCAGAGCTGCAGGAAGCACAATGCAAAGGACTGGAGAAAACATATACCCCATCAAGGCATGTCCCACTGACCCACTTCCTCCAACTAGCCTCCCCCAAATTTCATTGTGGCATGAATTCATTAGTAGGTTAATCCACTAAGGACATTAGTGCCTTGTGACCTCATCATCTCTGAGCCGCATGGTGAGCTCAGTCAAGCACCAACATGTGTGCTTTCTACCTGCTGGGGTAAATTTACAGAGTTTCTCTCTGCCTTGAAGAACATGCCTCCAAGAATGTAATTGACACAGATGAAGCCAATAGAGTCAATTACTTTCCAACCAACCAGTGACTTGCGGGGGAGTGGTCCAGAGGGAAAGTAGAAAAAACTGGGTAGGAGATGCAGGCGGGGGGGCCACGGGTCTCCATCTTGGGGATGTGTGCTGGAGCTCCACCAGACTTCTGATCAGAATGCTGGCTTCCTACATACAAAATTTCTGTCTCTTTCTATGGGAATGAATTCTTTGCAAGTAATCTGGGATAAACTGGTTTCTCCAATTGGAGAGCGTTCTCTGTTTGTTCAGTTGGTTCAAACCTGGGCGTGGGGTGGGGCTGAACTTCTGGTCTCATTGTGAGAGGAGAATTCTTAAGATACAAATGGTGTAGTCAGGCAGGACCGACTGACAAAATGGAAAAAGCTTCCAGGAAAAGAGTTATATGGCTGCTGCTAATGTGAGGACCAGAGAAGGAAAGAGTGTGGAGAGAGGAAATTTTGACATGGTAGATTATCCCCATAGGACTGGTGTCTGTGGTGGCCATTGCAGGGATAGTGTGGTTTATAGTGAAATATGTAACTAAGGTAAACTCACCTAAGCAGATGAGATTGGTGGGGCAAATACCGGGGTGGCAGTCTCAGGCTGAGGTTATAGCCCCGAGAGAGATTCAAAGTGAGAGAGATGAATTAGATTGAGAGAAAGATATGAGGCTTGCATCTTCAGTACTAGCCTCTGACCTTGCTAGCAAATTGGATAAAAGAGAACAGGGTATAGAGGTTTTAGCCTGTCACTTTTTACAGCTAGGAGGTCGAAAAGGGATGAAAACCCAGGTCATGTTGATAATAAAAGACCCATTCTGGGACCCTAGGACCTGGAACCCCTAGGAAGACCCAGGCAGCAATGAGGGAGGGAGCAACCTAGAAGGAGCTAAAAGTGCCACTTAGGTTCGTCCTGTAATACAAAGAATGTCTGCATGCTGATAGAGGCCTCAAGGAGCATGAGAATTTAGTGAACAAAGGGTTCTCAGCCCTAGAGCTGCTGGAGCTAGGAAAGACGTTCAAACAAACCATGAAGGAGCCCTTAACTACCTGGCTTGCAAGGCTGTGGGACATGGGAGCAGATGAGATTATTTTCAATGCTGCAGAAGCAGGACAGCTGAGCAACATAACAGCTCACCCCTCCTTGAGGTTTAGGCTGTGTAGCCTAAGGCAGTACAAAGGGAAGTGGTCTCTGGTAGACTGGCTTGATCAAGCCATTGGAGACACTTGGTTATCACCAGTGGAGGTTCCCATGAATGTCAGGAGCTGGAGAATAATGAAAGGGGGACAGGCACTCCTGAGAGAACTGGGTGTGAGGAAAGGCACATATGGTGCCCCTGTAACAGGACCAGAGAGGACTGTGTTCACTAGAGAGTTAATGAAGGACTTCACAGAACAAGGACCGTGACATTGGTGTGGAGGTTTAGTGTCCCTGCCAAGTCCTCTAGTGGGACAAGAACTTTACAAGGCAGGAGAGGCTTTGACAGATTTAAGCAACCTAGAACAGCATGTAAAACATGTCTTTAGAAGACTAGAACAACCTAAAAGATGTATAAGAGAGACAAAACAGAAAAGGAGGTCTGCTTGGGTTACTTGTAGGCAAATGTGGCGAGACTTGTGTCTAGCCCAAGTTCCTAAATAAACGATTGATAAAAAGCCAAATTCTGTGCTAAAGCACCTCTGGGAGGACTTGAGCCCTGAGAAACAGTTCACAAATGTACACAGAGGATAAGATTATCCCAGGGGTGGATACTAACCCCCGCCAGAGTAAAGATACATTTCTCCCCTGTGAATGGCTATTCCAGGGGTTGAGACAGTTTGCCCAGCCAGGGCCTCTTCCAACAGCCAGGTGTGGTCAATGGAGAGACCACAGGTGTGGCTAGAGCCAGGAGTCAGATCTAGCATCTGCCTGACCCTGGGAAACAACAGGGGCAACAGAGGCAAGAGGAGCCTTTTTCCTCCTTGGCCCTATGTAGGACCAAGTAGTTTGGGCCAGCCCCAGTGAGGTTATCAAGGATAAAGGGATGCATGGAGGCTCCATGTGAGAACTCCAGGACACTAAGTGGATTCCAGATGATAAATAAGGATAGTAAAGGACTGACTAATTTACATGCCACTGTACCCAACATGGATCTGTTGAAATAACAGCTGATACAAATAAAAAATAAAAAAATAATAACATGCTATGTTAGATTTTGTGTATGTGTATAATGTTAACTTCTGAGTGTTGTACAGATGTGAAACCCAGTTGATAGAAGATGAAACAAGGATGGAATGTAACTCATACAGGGTACATGGGTGAAGTATAACTGTGGAATTCTGGGGAGCTCTATGGGCCTAGGCCTATAGATGCCAAAGAGTAAAAAGGATACTTTATATAATTGTTAACTAGTAATTCCAGTACCAGGCATGAGTTGCTCCTGCTGTGAGCTGTTGGCCAGGGGAGCCTTGGAATCCCCCTTCTACAAAAAAGGCAATTGCCACATTATAATGCTGGTTGCACACTGGAAGTGACGGTAAGGCCCTATTACTGAAGACATGGTGTGGTTTGAGCATGGAAAAGAGAGATGTAGCTGGGACCGAGCTGAAAACTCCTCAGAAATTGATGGCTGGCCTTCATAGTGCTAGAGGGCATTATGTAGGCTGCTTTGGGAGAATGGTCCTGAAAATCTCTGCTTGACAGATCTTGCATGCTTCACTGTCAGATGTCTCTACAGTTGTAATAGAGGCTTGTCTGGTATGCGCACCCCCCAGCATATTTATAATTGGATTTAGGGTCTGCTCTTCGGGGAGGGAACACACATCTGATATTAGGAAAAAAAAATGTCCACCCCCAGTGGTGATGGGGGAGTTATAGCCCCCATAAAGAAGCTACTGCAGTTGTTTGCAAGATGAATATGATGCACACATGTAGGTACTGCTCAAGCACTTGTGTTTACATGCATAGGTTAGGTCATTCAGTATTTTTGTGAATGTTACTTTTGCTGTTCTTGTTGTTGTTGTTTTGCAATTATTGTGTTCTTACAGTAGAAGGAGTATCACTGAAGCAAGATGATAATCCATGCCACAGTGGAAAGAACATCATCTTACACCTGTTACTCCCTCTCAAACCCCTTCTCTTGAGGCTCAGGGACTATTGCAGAAGAGGATGGTGGAAAGTTTTGTAAGAGCCAGAGAGAAAGGTGGGGGGAGTGTTGGGGTAAATTTACAGAGTTTCTCTCTGCCATGAGGAACATGCACTGCAGAATGTGATTGACACAGATGAAGCCAATAGAGTCAACTACTTTCCAAAGAACCAGTGACTTATGGGGGAGGGTCCAGCGGGAAAGTAGAAAAAGCTGGGTAGGAGACATGACGGGGGGCTGCAGATCTCCATCTTGGGGGTGTGTCCTGAAGGTCCACTGGACTTCTGATCAGGATGCTGGCTTCCCCCATATGAAATTTCTGTCTCTCTCCATGGGGACGAATCCTTTGTAAGTAACCCAGAATGAATTGATTTCTCCAGTTGGAGAGCATTCTCCATTTGCTCAATCAGTTCAAACCTGGGGGTGGGGTGGGGCTGAAATCCTGACCTCACTGTGAGAGGAGAATTCATAAGACACTACCCAAAACATGACAACCTTCCATGTTGAAGAATGAGCTCTTCCAGACAGCACTGGAGACTGTCATACACCCTCTTGTTCACGTGTTCACTCCCCCCTCCCAAGTCATTCCTGGAGGCAAGCTCTGCTCTGACAGTTTGTATCCTTCACGTGCATGTTTGTGTATATTCACTAAACCAAATGTAAGTATTTAAAAATGAATATCCATTTCTATAGTCGTGTACTTCATTAAGACATTTTGGCGATTGGTACTCACATATAAGATTTTTTCATAACATTTTATTGCTTAAGGGTGCTTTAGTTATCTTATCTTGGTGTCATTATATGATGGCATCTTCACAGTGACAAAATTGCTTAATGACACATTTTGTAGACAATATCCTGATCATCAAATGATGTCTAAGTATATGTGAAATACATAAACGAATATACAGCATGTGTTTGTGTTGCAGTTTCATATGGTCTGTATCAATAATGTGTTTTTGAATACATCTATTTAGTTGCATGTTGATCTAATACATTCATCTAAGTGGAAGAAGCTTCCCTACCATATGGAACACCAGCTAATCACCCATTTGCCTACTTGGAGATATTTGTTTTCATTCTTTATTACAATCCAGCTCCATGCAGAACATCTTTGCTTATGCTCTATTGTGTATGCAAAATAATACATTCTCATAGGCAGAGCTCTCCAGCCCCAGAACTGACTACTCCCAGAGTCAAAGTGCTTCCCAGTGCCCAGAGAGCACCCACAGATGACAGCAAGGCTTTTAAAGAGGGTTTCCTTCCTGGACTGTAAGTTAAATTTCATTACTGCTAAATTCTCTTGCAACTCTGAAGCTCAAGTTTTCCATGACTTTGAGAATGAATACATTAATAAACAAGCCTGGGATTTCTCTCTGAATTCCAAGGTCACAAGGGAGATGCATCAGAAGTTAACTGAGGTCAATGATTTGAAGGGCCTTCAGAAGAGAAGAACTGCTGTTGCCTGTTGATAGACTCCTTCCTGCCGGAATGCTGATGTGTTGAAATCACTGCACTGCAAAGCACTGTCATGAAGTCATTCAGCAAATGTTTATGAGCACCTACTACGCACCAGACATCATTGTAGCAGGTATGTATGGTAGAGAATATAAAGCTTGGGCCTGGGGAGATGGATCAGCAGTTAAGAGCACTGACTGCTTTTGCGGAGTACCTGGTGTTGGGAGCCATTTGCCTGCCTTGAACTATACCCTGGTCGAGGGTTAGGCAGAGGTCAGTCTTCTTGTTCACACAAGTGCTATGTAAGCAGGATGTTTACTAGCTTGTAAATTTACGGCACCTGAGGGGAAGTTTCTCTTGGGCCCAAGGCTGAGGACCATTGTAAGAAGATGTGGGTGGTTTAGATGATTCTACCTACGTAAATGCACGCTTGTTTTTTGCATTGAGCTCATGACTTGTTGTTTTGTTCCTCATGCAGCTGTAAGGGTATAAATACACTGAGCAAAATAAAGTCTGGGCCTCAGTACTGACTGACAGCCCTCGCTGTCTATCCTTTGTCTCTCTCTTCATTTCATAATCATCACTTCCCCTTCAGGTACTGTTTGATTCTGCTGGCTGGCTCACCAACCTGGGTTTGGTTTCCAGCACCCACATGACAACTAACAACCATCTGTAATTGCAGTTCCAGATCTCATACCCTCTTCTGGCCCCCATGGGCATTACATGACCCAGGTGCACATGCATATATGCAGGCAACACACACACACACACACACACACACACACACACACACACACACGAAGAATATAAAGCTTGCCATGGAATTTACCATTGCAAGTATATGTATTACAAAATGTGAGGTATTGTTAGAGGCTGAGTTGTCTCACTTGAAAAATGTATAGGTAGACAGGATCAACTTCAAGTGGATTTAGAGAAAAAGCCTGCCTTGTCCTGTGTTAAAACAAGGCCCTTCTACTGGGCCAGCCCAGTCTGACCCCTGTCTTTAGAAGAAAGAAATTTGGACACACAGACAATGGGTGTATGCATATATATATACACACACACAGAAAGAGAGAGAGAGAGAGAGAAGAGAGAGAAACCATGAATGATACAGAAGGAAGGGGGCCATCTGCAAGCCAAGGAGGCTCCAGAAGGTGCCATCCATTCTTGTTATCAGAGATTTTTGGTTCTAAGTTTGGGTTCCCACAACAACCTCAACAAAACAAGCTTAGCCTCCCTTCCTCAATACACTGATTAAAACCAGCAATAATGAAGAGCAGAGAGAGAATTATTCAATGTGGCCACTTTGAGAAGAGGACAGACAAAAGGGATCAGTGACCCCCATGTCAATCTTGGGGTCATGACATTAGGTTTAAGCTTAAACAGGACAAGAGAGAGGTGGGCAGAACCAAGCAGCCTTGGCCAGGACCTGGTCCTGCCCATCGACTGCCCACCATTGTCTCAGTAACAGTCTCTCCTGCAGGCAGTCTGCTAAGGTGTTAAACTGGGTAAATTCAGTTGTCAGTCTGTTCTTTGCTGAGGGAGTAGCCTTAGCGTCAAGAGTAGCTGTCTTCCTCTAGGAGGGGTGGGGACTGGGTCTGTCCTGAAAAATTTTGCTTTTCTTGGAATTCAAGGAAATGAATGAGGAAAGATTAAGGACAATGATTTGTGTCTGTGCTTCAGTCAAATGAAGGCAGAGACATCAGTCCGAATCCTGTGTTCAGTTCCCTTGTGGGTTCAAGCGAGGAACCCACTCTTTCCAGCAAAAGCATTGACTTTATGCCAACATCGGATTCAGGCTCTGCTTACAGCCTGAGAGGAAACCCCTGTATGTTAAGCAGTCCTGTCTGTCTTTTTGCCCTATTAGTCCTGACAGATTCATGTGGGACATAGTAGGAGACACAGAAGAGGGCAGCTATTGCTTTGCGAAAGTGGTCAGGGAGTCCCTTCTCTCTGACTTATCTCAATAGGCTTTGCGACAAATCTCACTTTACAGAGAGGTGGCTTAAGATCGGAGAGGTGAAGGGAGCTCCACAATGCCATGCGGCTGGAAAGCAGCAGAGGTTCCAACTGAAGTCTTTTGATTCACAGCTACCCTTGGTCTCGCAGTGCTGGGTAGCTTCTGCTTCTTGTTGGATGGAAAACTGACATGAAGCCATGCTTATAGCTTACAAATTAATGTTATAGTGCTCTCACACTGGAGCCTCAGCACAAAGCATCCAGGTAGGTGATCTGCCCGTTCTCCCGCCATCTTCCCTTCTTCAGTGTTCTTCTTCCCTCTCTTCCTTTATGCCATCCTCTGCTCCAAGTTTTTAGTGAGGTCCTGATAAAAGACCCTCTGTTTCCCTTCCTAAGAGAAACCCCACAACTCTGGGGCTCTGTGAATGCCAGAGTTGGTCCCTGCTCCTGCCTCCATTTTCCAAAGGCTCCAGCTCCTTCAGCCCCCATCAATCAGGACCACCCACATCTGGCTGAGGATGAGACACTGAATGGCACACGAAATTCCCTGCCACTGGATAAATCACCTTAAGTGTGGAGAGTTAATCTGTCTGACTATAAAGTACATTCAATAAGTGTAAAACAAAACTAATTGGTTCTCTTCCATACAGATTTAATCATACCATAAAATGTGATCGATGCAAATAAAACCCATTGAGCGGGTTAAGTGTCAGGGATCCATAAAGGGGAAAAATGGTCTGTGCGCATAATCGCAGGAATCGAAGTCTGGATGTGTGTTCACATGTGTGTTAATCATTTCCCATGCCAGGGATGACAACAGCCCAGCTGGGTTGGAGGGACCCTGGAAATTTCCTTCTTTTGTGCCATTGTGTGGAAGAGCTAATTCCTTCATTGGTTGTGGGGCACTTGTGTTCTCAGTTAATACATCCTAGACGGCGTTCGTCCGTTCATCCGTGCCTGCTCTGTGTGTCTGCAGTGTATGGGCTGCTGTGGCCATGGCTTACAGTTGCTTGATGTGGGGGCAGACAGGTTTGTGTGATGACATCACATATGTGGCCTAAATGGTGGAATGATGTGGAAGGCACACAGAGGCCTCTTTTGTATATAATTTATTTGGTAATGACAAACCAGGTTTGATCTGGCAACTTTTTAATCGTCAAATCTAGGCCGCTGTCTCACTGTCACTCAGACAGAGGAAGCAGCAAACTGTCCCAGTGATGACAGAGCTAGACATGGAGGCTGAGCATGAACATCGAGGTCTTCCCTGGGGAGAGAAGGGCCAGCTCCACCTGCGGTGGATTCTGAGGAGTTCCAGTGTTTCACTGAGTTCAGGAGAGGTCTAAGGTTGTGAGCCATGAGGATGACATTTTGATTTTGATAGATTTTTCTCATGGTTTGTTGGGAACTTCCCACGTAAGATGCGTTTCTGTGACTAGTTTCTCCCTGGTCTGATCGTGTACTGTTGGCTGTGTCTCCGTGCTAAGTGAGGGTGTGTGGGCACACTGTGGGAGGGGGGGAGGACCTCTGTTCTGTCCAGTCCTCATGAAGTTCCCAATTTCTATTTCAAGTCTATCTGAGGGACAAATACAGGCCTTTAAAAGCCATTAGCCTTTGTCCATATGTGATATTTAAGCTTGATGGCTAACTTCATGGAAACAAGCTGCTTGGCATATCTGTGAAAGCGTTTCTGATTAACTGAGATGAGAAGACTTAGCCTAAGTGTGGGCAGCACTATTCCATGGGCTGGGGTCACAGAGTGAATAGAAAGAAGACACCGAGCTGAGAACCAGCACTTACCCCTCTCTGCTTCCTAACTGTGGACACAATGCGACCAGTTCCTTCCTCACGCTCTGCCACCATGACAGAATGTACCCTCCAGCTGTGAGCCCCATAAACCCTTCCTCAGATTGCTTTTGTCGGGTATTTTGTAGCAGCGACAGGAAACATAACCAATACACCTAGTGGTACGCACTCTTGGGTCTTTTTCGGTCCCAACAGGAATCACTAGGCCTTGCCTGGAAACAACCCTGTTCAGTCCCTGAATAAGACCTATTCGCACCAGGTCCAGGGGAAAAGGTGGCCTGCCATAATCATGAGCTGGGGAGCTTTGCACACTCCTCCCTAGAGAGATGGCCGCTTTCATGTTGCATTATGACTAAGCTCTATGACTATGCTAAGATTGTACCTAGACTTTGGACTCAGAGCGTGGCTACCTATGTACTACCATGAACTCTGAGCATCACCACAGCTTGGCATGGCCTGATGTCACATGTCAGGTATGTGAAGCTTTTGATGGACCCGTGATTTCTGCTGCAGTCACTTCCTATGTCTCTTCCTTTGACCTCTTCTCTGGATTCTACCCCGAAAGAAACCAGCACCACTATAAGCAACTAATTTTGTTGTTGTTTGAGGCAGGGTTTTACTATATAGCCCTAGCTGTCCTGAAACTTGCTATGTAGACCAGGATGGCCTTAAACTCACTGGGATCTACCTGCCTCTGCCTCTTGAGAATTGGGACTAAAGGTATACCACCTTGCTCAGTTTCAACCACCTAATTTTTGACACAGGTGTCAAAAATATAGATTGGATAAAGAACAGCCTCCCTAACAAATTGTGCTGGGAAAACTTGATTCTTGTATGTAGAAGACTTAAACTAGATCTGTATCTCTTATCCTGCAAAAACTCACTTCAAATTGGATCAAAGACCTTCATGTAAGATCTGAAACTTTGAAACTGTTGAGAGAAAACATTTCAAGATATCAGTATGGCAGGGAATTTTTGAGAACTCCAACAGTACAGGAAATAATATTAAGAATTGACAAATAGGATGACATGAAATTAGACAGCATTTACACAGCAAAGGGATCAATCATCAGTGAGACAGCCCACAGAATGGAGAAAACCACTGCCAGCTACACATAAGACTGGGGTTAAAAGCTAAGATATATAAAGAACTATAAAAATTAAACAGCAAACCCAGAAAATCATCCATACAATAAGTGGGCTAGTGAATCAAATAGAAAGTTCTTCAAAGGAGAGCTATAAATGGCCAAGAAGTACTTGAAAAAATGTTCAACCTCCTTAGCCATGAGGGAGATGAAGAATCAAACTACTTTAAGAGTCCTTCTGACCCCAGTCAGAACTGCTATCGCTATGAGAACAATGATACCAATCCAGGATGAGGAGAAAGAGGCTCCTTTGGGTGCCTGCAGATGGGAATGCAAATGTGTAGTCATTATAGAATTGGTATCGAGATTACTAAAAATCTGAAAATGGAACTGCTCGGGGGCACATACCCAAAGCACTCTAAGTCAGCATTTCAAGAGATACTTGTAGAGCCATGTCTATTGCTGCACTATTAACAAAAACTGGATCAACTTAGATGTTCATTAACAGACGAATGAGTAAAGAAAATGTGGCATATATATATAGAGAGAGCAGAATATTGTGAAGTCAAAAAAAGAAAAGATGGAATTATTATGTTTGGAGGAAAATGGATAAAACTGGACATCATTACATTAAGTGAAACAAGCCAGATTTAAAAGCCAAATGGCACGTTTTCTCTTAGGTGTTGATTTAACATCGCATATAGCATATATATGTGCATGTCTGCATGCACGTGTGTGTGTGCATTGTGTATGTGTATGAAGTAACAAATGTCGAAAGAGAATCATAAGAGGGAAGCAGAGGTGTTAAGGGAGACAGACATAGAGAAGTTAGTTGTATAATATAGAAAGAGGGCAGAGGGGGAACTGACGGGCAAGAAGGAAACCGGCAGGTGGGTCCTCAATAAAGCAACGGGGGAGGGGACTGGAGGAGAACAAGGTGTAAGGACTCAAGCATGAAGGTGCCAGGATGAAGCTGATTGCGTTGCCTGCCAGTATCATACAGATTAATGGTAACAAAAATGTAGTTGAAATCACCATTAATTGCATCATTCGGAAAAAAATCATACTAGGGTTTTTAATTTAAACCCAGCTGAAATTTTAAAAAAAGTTTATTTTACATGTGTGAGTGTATTGCCTGCATGTAAGTACACCTGTATGGTGCAATGGCAACAGCGGCCAGAAGGAAGGCATCAGATACCCTGACACCTGAGTTACGCATGGTTGTTAGCTACCATGTGGGTGCTGGGATTCAAACTCGGGTTCTCTGCACAAGTAGTCGGTGTTCTTAAGTGCTGAGTTATCTCTCCATCCCCCTGAAATATTTTCAATGAAGTACACATTACTTAAAGAAAGGCTCTTGTTAATGAACAGCTGGATGCATTTTTGCAAGGCTATTGCTGTATTATTCACCATAGCCAGGAAATGGAATCTGCTTAGACGTTCATCACAATACACACACACACACACATGTAGACACACACACACAGACACACACACACAGACACACACACACGTAGACACACACACACGTAGACACACACACGTAGACACACACACACGCACACACACAGACACACACACATGTAGACACACACACACAGACACACACACACAGACACACACACACATGTAGACACACACACGTAGACACACACGTATTTAAATCTACAGATTCTGCATGTAACAGAAAACATATTCTTTGTCTTTCTGAGTCTGGGTTATTTCACTTAAGGCCGGATCCTTGACACTCTGGAGTTTTTGTTTGTTTGTGCGTTTGTTTTTGGCCTGATTACTCTTCTCAGTTTTTGGCAATTAATTCTGTTTTGTTAAAGCAATTTTAGATTTTGTATCTTACAACTGATAAATAAATCATGACTCTAGCATGCTTCTGTTATACCCTAAACAAGGAGGAGAGGTTTCTGACAGTGCAATCACAGTTCCACCCAGAAACGGCTTTGGAAACAAAGATTCATTTAGTAGTCGCATCTAGTCTTTAAAACAAAACAAAGCACCAAGATTAGTCATAGGCTGTCCCTGAGCTGCTGGTCATAGTTAGAAAGTTCTTTGTAAACCGTTACCCAAATGCAAGGGGCAACAAGTATTTAGAAGCTTTGAAAGCAGGCAGATGTGTTAGAATTATGCCAGTTACAGATTTACAGACCAGCGTGACTCAGGGAGCAACGCTGACTTGTTTAAGTGGCTTTGAGAAAGGATTAAGGAGAGTCCTGGTGACTTCCGAGTTCCCCAGCAGCTTGTCTGTCCTCCTCATCCTGGGCAGATGGGGTCCTGCACTTGGCTGCGGCTTACTGCTACTTCAGGAGTTGAAACTGGGGTGTGGATGCTGCTGGAGCGGTTCACCTGGGGCTTCCGGAGAGAGAGGGAAGCCCAGCATGTGTGTGTGTGGTGAGGGCAACCGGATGCTTAGGCCAACTGTGTCTTTTGAGTGTTCATGTGTGTTGACAGCTGGGCACACAGGGAGTCATTAGAGAAACATTTTGCTTTGGAATGCCCTCATCCGGGACACCAGAATGATTCCAGTCATGAATGGGAATATGGCAGCACAGGGCAGTGCCTTCCCAGAAGCATCGCAGACATTACTGAGGTTCACCAGGCTGGGAGATGTACCATTTTCTTTTTCTTTCTTCTTTTCCCTGTTACCCTTTCTTATCTCCTCCCATTCCGACTGATCTCTTCCTCATCCCAATCACCTTCCTAAAGCTTTCATGTCTTTGTTTCCACGATCCACTGAGTTACATTAGAGTTGCTTACAGAGGATGGATGAAAGATTGTTACAGGAGCATTGGCACCTCGCCAGAGACTATACCACGGAAGAAAAGGCCTCTCCCTCCCCCATCAACCATTAAAAGCATACAAACCTTCAGGGAAGGATAGGGTGCCATGAACTCCTTCCCTCTCGAGAGGGTGTTGACTGAACAATCTTGCATAGATACAGTTCACTAGCTGCCTAGGAAGTCTCCCCTTCCTCTGGCTCTTGCATTCTTTCCATATGGGGCCATTTCATAGTCAAAGCATATCAAAGTCCAGAGCAGAAACACTATGTAATATCGAGCATCCCACCCCAGCAGCTGTGACACCACGTCCTCACTTCTAAAACAGGCATCGGAAAGCTCACCTCAGTAAATGGCAACTGAGAAGGACTCAGAACCTTGGCAAAGAAAAACTCACCAAGTGGAGAGCGTCTAAGGGGGGACGCTGCCTGCACTCTCACCGGTATGAGCCTAAGGCCTCAACGACTCCCCCAAGCCTTCGTGTTAACCGTGCCTGCCATGTGAAAGGCATTTCCTCTACTCCCACTCGTCCGTCTGTTTCTCTGTCTGTTGAGACACGTCTTGCTATGAATTCTATGCTGGCCTTGAACTCTGGATCCTCCTGCTCAGCCTCATAAGTGCCGGTGTAGCACCACACCTAGCTTCCACCTCTAGGTGTCCTTCTGTCCTTCACCTCCTGTCTGAAGCACTTGCACCTACAACCTGTTCTTGATGGACTGAAAGCTTGCTTGTTAGTTATGGCGGTTCATGTTTGCTGAACAAGTCAGCGAGTAGGTGTGAAAGGAGAGGCTGTGATAGGTTCTTGAAGCCCATGGTGATCCCTGACAAACTCATAGGCTGATGACTAGAAAGATGTTCATCTTTCCAGTCTTGAGAGTAGAAACTGAATGGGGAGAGATCATGAGGAGGGTGGTACCTGGTGCCCAGAGCCTATTCTGTGATTGGGTGGTCAATGGTTGGGTGCACTGTGTTCTCCCTGGAGAATACTGTTCATAGAGTCTCTTCCAGAAAAGCTGAGACAGGTCACTCATTAAGTACTAAAAGGCCCCACAGGAAAACCACTGCATACATCTTTGGCTTCCCCTGCCACTAGCCGGTTCGCTGACCACTCCGGTACCCGAGCCTCCGCCTCTGGTTCTCACTCTGCTTACTAGACTCTGTCTTTCCCTGTGCTGCAGGGCTCCATCTCCTTCCCTGTGATTTATCTCAGCGCTATCTCTTCCCATTCTATTCTTCCATTTATCTGCTTTCAATAATTATTTAAGCTTTATTAGGTATTTATCAAGTAAACTGTCGGCTTCTGAAGCTTGCTTATTGTAGCCAGAGGTTTCGAAGGGCAATTTGTATGCATCTCAGAGCTCTCATGGCAAATCCTCTCTCTGGATTGAAATTATAATATGGGAATGATGTTTTATGGTAGTGGAATGAGGATTCCACATTCTAGGCTTGGAGATATATATATATTTTTAAAAAAAAAATTTTTTTTTCGTTTGAGCTTTCCTAAGAAATACGTGTGTATGTAGCTGTGGCTAGGTGCAGGTGTGTGTGTGTGTGTGTGTGTGTGTGTGTGTGTGTGTGTGTTGTCTGTGGAACTGTGCTCACCATGGGGAGTCAAGAGCAGACAAACATTTCTGCTTACATGGTCTGTAGATGCACGAGGTTAGTGCCAGCCAAGTCCATTATGACTGGGTGCTGTAGCTCCCTGAACTCTGCTGAAATGCAAGATTACTTTGGATGTGGAGCAGTGAGGGGGCCAGAGGACACGGGAGAGCTGGGGAGGCAGGAAGCCCAACATGGGTGGAATGCAGCAGGTGGGTGAGCAGCACAGGGCTGCACACAGCAGAGGCAGTGGGCCTCTAGAGCCTGAGTCCTTTACAGGAGCAAAGACCACAGGACTGATCAGGTTGAAGACAGGAGTTGTTACCTTTCTGTTTGATTCCAGTTTGATATGACCTTCAGCATTCAGCAGGTTCAATGCCATGTTGTTTGTGACATTAATCTTCATTGCTAACTTGATGGGATTTAGAAATCACCATGGAAACACACCTCTGGGTGTCTCTATGATGCTGTTTCTAGAAAAGTTTAGCTGAGCAGGGAAGGTCCACCTTGAATGTGGGCAGTGCCATTTCATGAGCTGGAGTGCTGAGCTGAGTAAAGAGGGGACAGTGAGCTGAGCATTCATCCCTCTGCTTCCTGACTGCGCATGCGGAGTGAGCTGTTGCCCCACACTTCCGCCCCACGCCCTTCCTACCATGATGAAGTTCATCACCAAGCTGTGTTTCCCTCTGTAAGCGGCTTTTTCTTTTCAGATGTGTTGCCCAACAATGAAGACACTGTTCGTATGTGTCTTCACAGAAACTCCAAAAAGCTGTGGAGGAAACATTTGCCCGGTGTTCATCCCTCCCATTTCCGGGTAACAGAAGCCAGGTTCCCTCTGGAAAGAGCGTCCCTTCTCCATTCTCAACTGGTTAAGTTGAGACAGGGGTGTCCATGTCCTTAGCTTCAGACAAACGATGTAAGTGTGGCATACTGACGGGCACTTCCCAGGCACGAGTGTCCTTCTGACCCAGGCCAGTGCAATGCCAGGTCAGACCATTCCAGGCCTTTGCTAAGAATGGGAAGAGATCTCCTTACTGATAAACTTGAAATAATGAGGACCATCAGTGCAAGTCCAGGGCTGTTCGGAGCCTCCCTATAGCTGCAGCTAATAGAGAGACCAGGGATTGGGGTCAGGGGAGACTTGAGGAATGGTTGATAGCCAGTGTTGAACCCCAGGCCTGGCTTTAGCCTTCCTCAGGAGCCTACATCTTTCCTTTCCAAGCCATAAAACAGAAAGAGCCTGTGTCACTGCCATTGTTTTAACTGCAGTCGTCACTAGTCTCTGTCTTAGTTTCTTTCCTGATGCTGTGATAGAATACTGTGATAAAAGCAGCCTAAGGGACAGAGTCTATTTTATCACCTGGTACAAGGCACAGTCCATCACAGTGGGGCAGTCAAGTCAGCAGGAGCCCGAAGCAGCTGGTCACAGTAAATATATGGTCAGAAGAAGGGAACAGAGAATGTGTGCTTACTAGTGCTTGGAAGGTATTCTGCAGCTTATCCAGGCCAGCATCTTCTATTCAGAGAATGGTCCCTCTCACCGTTAAGAACTACATAGTGAGTTTCAGGCCAGCCAAGGCTACAGGGAGACCCTGTCTCAAAAACAGTTAAAAAAAAATTCTTGACCAATGCACTCAGATGGAGTGGAGGAAATATGTGACAATGTTGATCTGGATCGAGATCTGGAATCTACACTTTTTCTACTGTGGATATTGTGAGGGGACATGTGGAAGAAAAAGGTACAGACAAAGCTGGATCCTCCCCCAGTCCCTTGGATGGCCTCTAAAAGCCAGACGTGAAGGGAAGTGGTCTAGGACCTAACTTAATTCATCCGTGTATTGCTGAGTGCCCTTAGGAAGCTCCCTACCTTCTCTGCCACGTTATTGCACAGCACCTCCTTGAGGGTTCATGAGTCAGAAATGATGGAAGTGCCTTGTAAATGGAAAGGCCTGTGACTGTGCAGCTCTGATACCACTACCACCTTCATCTCGGTACCTCACGGCTGAGAGCACAGCTTTGCCAGGTGTCAACCTGAAGCAACCGACAAGGCGCCAGATCAGATGGCCTCTGTTGGTCTTTCTTTGGCCACCAGGAATCTCCACAAGGAAACTGACATCTCCTAAGCAGTGCCCTGAGAGGTTGGATCTCAGTGTACAGGCGCCTGTCCACCTGTGACACCCTGTGGCAGCGCTGAGAAGCAGATGGTCTTGATTTCAGCCCCCAGGAACTGAAGAATATTTATTCGTGATCATCTGGGAGCAGGCTGGTCTGTACTTGTTCAGTTTGGCTACTTATTTTTCCACTGAGCTATCTTGGCAGAAACTTCAGGAAGTTGATAGAAAGAAGGGGAAAATATCAAACATAAGGAATTAGCCCGAATCTGGCCTTGGAGGGAGAAGACAGTGTCCTTGGGAGCAACCAAAGACATAGCATTTCCATTCTCAAGTGGTTGATATACTCTGATCAACTTGACTCCTGGGAGGGTTGATTCCATCCATCTGTCCGTCCATCCATCCATCCATCCTTTCTTCCATTCATCAATCCATCCACTCATTCATGGAACACTTATTGAACACCTACTGTGTCTAGGTCTTGGGCCAAGCTTGCAATGGTAGAAGATGAGTTAGTCATCTCACCTACTGAGGAGTGGTGGGGGTTGGGAGGGATCTATTCCTACAAATGATTTACTGCAATTCAACATAGCAGCTTGCAACTCAGGCTGTGCTCAAGATGTTCATGACAGGAACAAGGTAAGTAGGAGGTGCTCTGCAATGGGAAAATGATGGGGCAGTTTGTAAAGGAGCACCAGAAATGGTCTTGAGGAACAGGTGAGACGTCATCACCTGGACAGGGGCAGGAATGACTAGGGCAGGTAGAGATGCACACGGGGCTTGTGTGGAGCATGTCAGTTGGACACAGTTGGAGCTCTGGAGTTGCAGTGAGTAGGCTGTGAACCCAGGGCGTTCGCTGGGCCAGAGGAACAACAAATGCTGAGAAGGGTTTTCACAGCATCCTTGACGGGTTGCTCAGTCTTGGAGGAAAATGGACCTTGGAAGTGAAACCTAAATGACCCTTGCTACTACTGGAGGTGGACTAGAGCATTCCCAACTCTGCAGAGACGCCACAGCTGGGGCTGCTGAACTCACCCGGGCCTTGACTAAGAACAGTGAACTGCAAGATTTGAAGGTGACAGGGCTTTCATGGCATTCTTCTCCACTTGTATGCTTCCAGGGACTGAGGGATCACCACCTATGGGTCAGGGTAATCCTTCATCAGCACTCCCTGAAGCTCTGAGCTTTGACTCAGAAAGAAATTGCTGGTTCTTATGTGTGGGTCTGGGTAGAAGACAGAGAGACAATGCTCAGAAGGAGGCTGAGAAACAAGCCAGCAAGAGCATCCTCCTGCAAGAAGACTGTGAGGATGGGGGCATTTCCACGGACCCCGACTCAAGTTAGGGAAGCCCCAAAGACTGTACTATACCTTTCACTCGGAAAAGTGGAAAGAGAGAAAGGTCACATCCTCCAGGCCTCTGAGTCCTCTTTGGAAAGGCTAGTGAGTTCCTCTAAGTAGGAACACAGTCCGTGAACATCCAGGTTAGAGACGGCCTCGGGTCATCTAGACCAGGGTCAGTCAGCAAACCTTATCTTAAAGGCCAAGTGATAAAGACTTACATTTTAGGCTTTGGCAGCCACGAGAACTCTGTCGCAACAAGTCAGCTTTTCTCCTGTAGTGGAAAGGCGATGATAGACAACAGGGAACTGAATCGTTCAGCAGTCTTTCAATAAAACTTTATGTGCAAAATCATGGGGTAACCCTAAGGCTGAATTTTCCTGTCTCTGATGCAGGGCAACGCACACACAGATGAAGCCTGGGTTTTTCTTTGAGGAGTGGAGCAAGGCAGATCAAATCCCTTACTATCTGACAACAGCTTGATAGTGTCAGTAAATATCTATGATTTGAAATTGCATGAAGACAATGTGGGGAGATCTTGACTGCTTTCCATCCATCCATCCATCCATCCATCCATCTATCTATCTACCCATCCATCCATCTATCCATCCATCCATCTTTCTATCTATCTGAGACAGAGTCTCTCACTGAATGTGAACCTCGCTCATGTGCCTACACTAGTTAGCCCCAGGGATCCTCTGGCCTCCATCTTCCCAGTGCTGGGATTAAAGGCATATGCTGCATTGACTTTTATGTGGGTGTTGGAGATCAGCACTGCGGTGCTGAGGTTCCATCTCCCCAGCCTCCTTTTCTTAGTATTTTGTGCCCAGACTCCAAACAGGAAGCTTGACCCTGTTTTCCTCAAGAGAAAGCCAGGACCACAGCCTGGCCCCGTTCCACTGTCAACAGGGTTGTCTTCAGGTCTCCAAGGCCAGTGGCTCCCTCAGAAACCTCTCCCTGACATGGTGGGCAGATTGCTGGATACAGATGTGCATTGTGGATTGCTGTGCCTACAGGATGCTGAGGCAGAGAAAAGAGCAGATGAGGGAACAATCAAGAGCTCCTGGTCCAACTGAGGCGTATAAATTGCCGGGCTGCCATGAAGCCTTTTAAATGTTTTGACAATCCTCAATCCATCAGAGCCTTTAATTGGGTTTTGACTGAGTTGTTCTATATGTAAATACCAGTTACTGGTGAGGTTGTTTATAGCCAAACTGTCTGTTTATGCAAATTGTGTTCCAAGATCACAGCGTTTTTCATTGCAGGATAAAAACATTCCTTTTATTTAATGCCAAAATTGCTTCCTCCTTGGGATGGGGTCTATTTTCCTCTTTGGCTTTTAAATAAAGCAAAGCAATTTGATAAGCCAGTGGAGAGCATGCGCACATGCTGCGGGAGGCCATGCTGCCTTCCTCAGGGCGGGCAATAAGGGTGATTGGGTTCCATAAACTCCCAAATGTCTCAGCCCATCTTCCCTTCCAACATAGAGCCCCCTTGAGTGATGGGAGCTAACTACCCCTTGAAGCAGCTTAGTCTGGTTTGGATAATTCTGTTAAAAGGAAGATCTCCTTGGGGCTGGGGAGATGGTTCAGTGGTTAA
Source organism: Eospalax fontanierii (assembly GCA_035773235.1). Lineage (NCBI taxonomy): Eukaryota > Metazoa > Chordata > Mammalia > Rodentia > Spalacidae > Eospalax > Eospalax fontanierii. The sequence continues at coordinate 50,888,342 of CM069546.1, read as the reverse complement.
GAGCACTGACTGTGCTTGCAGAGGACTCAGGTTCAATTCCCAGCACCTATATGGTAGCTAACAACCCTTCTTAACTACAGTTTCAGGGGATCCAACACCCTGTTCTGAGCTCTGCAGGCATTGTATGACATGGATGCACCTACCTACATGCAAGTAATAGACTCATATACATAAAATAAAAAATTAAAAAAAGAGAAATCTTCAGAGGCTTGAAATTATACACTTCATTCCAAACAGACAAGCTGATCCTTCTTCTGTCACCCTGATGAGTGGAAACTCCACCTCCCTCCCACCCTGAGTCTATCTCCTTGTAGTCAAGAGTTGTAGGGCACAATGTAGGATGGGCCTTACCAGGTCACTTGCTATGAGGAATAGAGGAATGGCTCCCGTGGGCGTGGTGCTCCGCTCTGGCTAGTCGTGACACCAGCTTCTGCCCAGCATCTGGAAAGAACCTGCACCGAGATGATCTACCTGGGGACAAATTACTATTGGCTGCAGTTGGGACCCCACCCCATAAGGCGATTGGCTAACCAGACCTATAAGACCCCATCGCACTTCCTTGAATAAATGAGCTTGCAGTGGTTCGCCACCACCTGCTTCTCACCCAGCTCCCAGGGTCTGTGTGTGTTTTGACTCCGCGCCTACTCACCCCCTCTTGGTGGAGACCCTTCGTCCCCTTGGGCTGGCCTGATGAAGAGTGACCTTTTGTGCCTCATCTCTCTTCTTATTTTCCCTCCCTTTCTCTCTTTCTTTCTCTCGTTTTTTCAGAAAGGGTCTCACTGTAGCCCCAGTTGGCCTGGAACTCACTATGTAGACCAGTCTTCCCTCAGTCTCATAGAGATCCTCCTGCCTCTGCCTCCTGAGTGATGGAATTAAAGGTAGGCACTACCATGCCTGGCTCATCTCTCTCCTTTTTGTCTTTGGGATAAAGTCTGCCATCCCTTGCATGGTCCAGGTGACAGTCTATGCTCAGGGCCCCATCTTCTATGCCTTTTGAGGTTATCGTACATTCCCAAACTCCAGTTCTACTCGGTTGCTTCTAGAAATTTCACCCTGCTTGCCAAAGGATGTTGAGGAAAAAGTAATGCTATAGATGGAAGCTCAAGGTATTGTGCCTCTATATAACCTCCCAGTGTGCCGAGCAGGTCCCGGGGCAGGGCGATGGTTGACCAAGAAAGGGCCTGCCCTGTTGGAGTTTATCCTCCACTGAAGTTTTCACACAAATACCCAGTCATCAGTCTAAGCTGTTGATGTTCATAGTAAGTACCTAGTCAACTTGACCAGAAAAGGACTTCAGATCCTTTGGAAGAGATGGTTACAGATGGCTTCTAGCCAACGTACGGGTGCTCGAAAACATACCCAGGTTCTCTGGAAGAGCAGCCAGTGCTCTTAACCACTGAGCCATCTCTTCAACCCCATCATAAAAAATATATTTTTGCTAATTCTTTGAGAATTTCGTATATGTATACAGTGTATTTTGAGCATATTTATGCCCACTGGTCCCGAGCTCCTCTCAGAATGATCCGCCAGTCCCTGTACTCCTCCAAACTTCATATCCTTTTCAAAAAATAACCCACAGTCCAATTTGTGCAGCTCATATATTCATGGGTGTGGGGCCATCTGTTGGAGCAGTTTTGCTCTACTAAGGGGCCACATCCTTAAAGAAAACGGATTCTCCCGCCCCTAGAAGTCATTAGCGGTCAACAGCTCGTCAGCTTGGGATGTGGGCTTTGCATGCTGGAATGTTGATTGGTTTGATCTTGTGTAGGTCTTTTATATGGAGCCACAGCGGCAGTGAGTTCATGAGTACAGTGGTCCTGTTTCACCCCTGACTTTCATGATCTCTGGCTCTTGCAGTCTTCCCAGGCTCTCTTCCTTAATGGTCCCGGAGTTTGGGGGAGAGGGGTGTGATATAGATGTCCTATTTGTGGCTTAAAATTCTACAGACACTTATTCTCTGCACTTGGGCCAGTTTAGCCAACATGATGGTATTGGGAAACAAACCCAGGTTCTCTGGAAGAGCAGCCAGTGCTCTTAACCACTGAGCCATCCCTTCAACTCCATGATAAAAAATATATTTTTGTTAATTCTTCGAGAATTTTGTACATCCATACAGTGTATTTTGATCATATTTCTAGATCATGTTTCTTTCTAGAGCACTTGCTGGCTAGGGGTGCTCCTAGCATCCCAGTCTCTCTCCCTGGGTGAGTGAATCCATCATTTATCTCATCAGTGATGGCTCCTGAATCCCATGTGTGGAGTCAGGTCTTTCTCTTCACTGCCTGCTGAGCAGCTTCTTGCTTTCCTTCCAGCCCTGCTTCCTGTGCTCATTTTCAGCACCTACCTACAGTGCACTCGCCCCTCTCTCCTCCACATGCAGCGGGCCCCAGGGTCTTGAAGTTCTGGAAGTCCCTGCTTCTCCCCAACCTTCCACCATCACTCAGTTTGGACCATCGTATTTCTCCCTGGTTTTGTTTTCTGGGTCCCACCCGGACACTCACCTCCTTTAGGGTATCCACGACACCGCCATGAGAGTGAGCGCTGTATAATGCAAACTTGATCATGATTTTACCCCTTAAAACCCACCTTTCAAAGAGTCCCTGAAGCACAAATGTTAAAGGTCCAGACACTTTAAAATGTATTTTTACAGAAAAATTCAATAGATAAAGATAGAAGATGAGCATGCCTTCAACGTGGGCGAAGGCCAGATGGCTCCACTTGGAGAGGGAGGCAGTGTTTTTGTGGGTGGAGGGGACTCCTCCCTGACCTTCAGGTCTTGCAACTTCTTCTTTAAATTCCATGCAGGGTTTTTACCAACCCAACAGCTCCTTGAGATTTCAGTGCGATCTCGGTTTCTCTCTATTCCTTGCCTTTGGTGGCAACACTAGTTAACTGCTTGTCTGCTCACCAGAGGCCAGGAGCCAATAATCAGTGACCATGGCACAAGTGTGGAAGTATCCCTTGGGGATGGGCTGAACCTAAAGTTATTCTGAAAGTGTCCTCCTGTCCGTCTGCTCCATAGGTGCAGGCAGAGTGCCTGTACCAAAGCTGTTCCAGAAGCATAGATACGGCCTCTGCTGGTCTCTGGTCCCATTTCCTGGCTTTCTCTGCCTCATGCCATATGCTTGATCCACACTCGGTTCCTGCTGTCAGGAGCCTGTCATGATTTCTTTGGTTTCACTGCATTTGCTAATGGGACTCCTAGGGGAGGGGGGCGGGGCGTGGTGGAGCCTGGTTGTTTTTTGTTTGGTCTTCAATGTTCATTCAAATGTCAGTTGATTCTTGATGATTCTACTCATCAGGTGGGTAAGTCCTATGTAGGTAGGAACTAAGTCTATTCACATTTGATCCCCCAGTGCTGAGTAGATGAATCTTTGGCCTTGACCTGTGGAGTAAACAATTATCGGGCAAATAAACAAGTCTGAAAGGAGCTTATTTAAAGCGTGCAGAGATTCAACCTTCAGAGGAGAGTTTCCTCAAACCCTCCTGCCCAGGGATGTGGCAGGATACTCCATCTGAAATGACCTCGCTGTTTTGATCCCATTGCTTGGATTGTACTGTGCCCTGACATTGTCTTGTGTGCTCACATGCTTACATACCACCATGTGGTCCTTCCACTAGTGTGTAAACACTGCTTGGTCAGGCATCTTGTCCACAGCTCAGTTAAGAGCATGTGGATACAGATCTGTTCAATGAGTAAATAAATGGCTTTTCTTTGAAATTCTTCAGCTTGTATTGACTCCGTGAGACAGAACAGACTTCAGAAATCAAGCAGAGGAAGAAGAACAAGCTCTTAGTGGCAGCATCGTGGCTGGGGTTGGGTTGGGAAAGGCTCAAGCATATTGCAAGGAGGGGCCTCAGAAAAATAGTCAGCACACAGATCTTCACAGGTCCACTCCTTGTTGGAAGAACCTGGTGTAAAGGAGGGCTGGGAAGCTCCTGGAGAGAGTCTAGTGTGGGCTGGCACCTGGCAGGTACTGGGGCATTTGTAGTATTTGGCAGGTTCTGTGGCAACAAACAAAGGGCATAGTGGTGGTCACAGTGGCCTATTACCAAGGGCTGAGTGCCTTAATGTCCCCATCAGGGAGTGTGTCTTGGGCCTCCTAGTACAGGCTGTGAGGTCCTTCACATGTGAAGAAACAGGTATACGCTCATGAAATAACTTACCTAAGGCCACAGGGACAGAGAAAGGGGATGCTCTACCTAGTCCCCGGCTTTCTATTATGCTCTCCAACAAATGACAGCTAATCTGCTCCTCCCTTCAGCAGTGACTACTTGAGCTTCTCCTCCAGGCCTTACTCCATGTTTCCCAGGACTCACCAGCCACCCCTGGCCTTGTCTACTCTTTGTGGGATTCTTTTGGTTTGTTTTGCTTTTTTAAAAAAAATTCTTTTTATTTTATGTGTATGAGTATATTGCCTGCATGTATGTAAGTGCAGCTGTGTTATGCAATGCACACAGAGGTCAGAAGGGGGCACCAGATTCCCCTGAAACTGGAGTTACAGATGGTTGTTAGCTGCCATGTGGGTGCTGGGAATCGAACCTGGGTCCTTTGCAAGAGCAGCCAGGGCTCTTTACTGCTGAGCCTTCTCTTCATCTCCTGTTTTGCTTTTCAAAGGCAGAGTCTCACTATACAGCTCTAGCTCGCCTGGAACTCCCTATGTAGACCAGGCAGGCTTCAAACTCAGAGACGTCTGCCTGGTGCTGGGATCAGAGGCGAGCACCACCACGCCTGGCTCTCTTTTGTGTTTGGAGCTTGTTTATTTTTGTTTTAAGGTTTTGAAAATGCTGTTATGTCGTCTTAGGGATTTCTTTTTTTTTAATCATTAAGAGAGTTGACCTAGGCGTCTCACTGCACAGGGTGATATTAAAATGACAGATCGTTTGCTGTTGCAAGGCAGTTCCTGCGTTTCCACTGGCAGCAGTTGCCTGGCTATTCGGGGGGCGGGGGGGGGGGGACAGATGCTCTGCCTAGTCCCAATCCTCATCCTCCGCAGGGTCAGGACTTTGCCAGTTTATTTCACCTTCCTGACCTCTGCAGTCTTTAGCTGTCCTGAGTCCCCTCTGCTGATTCATCTACGATGGCCAGAATGAAGACCCTACCAAAGACGCTGGCTTTACATAAGACCCCTGCATGCTTCTTGGGCGCTCAGAGCAGACACATTATCTAGGGGTCTTGTGATTCCAGCTCTGGTTAAATGGGGCCTGGGAAGCTGGAGGTTGTGCACCTCACCAGGACACCAGAACCTATTCTGTGGAACTCATAAGGATGAAAGAGAATGTGGCATCTCCCCTTTTCAGAATCCAGTTAAAAATTTTTTATAAGTATTTCCTGACTGTTTACTTCCCTATCTCTCACCATGAAATAGATCATGACAGATGATAACGAAGATAGTCAGAAATCCCAGAGTACCGTAGGCCCCAAAGGTGACCTGGTGCATTAGAGAAAGGCTGAAGGCCCAGAGAGGGCAAACAAGATTTCCAAAGCCACACAGGCAGTCAATCACAGAACCCAGGCCAGGTTCAAGGGTTGTTTCTCCATATCCACACCGCAGGCTACCAAGGCAAAGGGATCACCAAGAGGACTGTGACCTCGTCAGTAGGGAGGCACAAGGCTCTGGGGAACCAGCCTTAACACCGCCCTGTATGTCCCCTGTGCCTGCTTCCTGATCATCAGGAAAGCCAAGCCCTGTTTCCTTTTTGGGGGTGGGGGCCAACTGTCTACACATACTCACTAAGAAGGCAGACTAAATATTTGAAAGCCAGACTAAAACTTTGGGCCATTTATAATCTTCTAAATAAGAGTGCATATTGGAAATTACAGGATAGTTCATGGTCACATTTGGGACATCTGTCTGACTGGGCTGGACACAGTTTGGGCTGTTTTGTTTGGGAAAAGCCAAACACAAAGAGCCTGGAGAAGCGAGTAATTTGCATGCTGAGGGGTGAAGGGCAGTGCTGGTGGGAGAGCACCAGCCTGGGAGACTGTGAAGGGGAAGGGAGCCAGGGGCAGCGGGCATAGACAAGACTCAGAGGGCCTGCTGGCGGGAGAGTCAGCACTGCCAGGAGTAAGGGCCATGGAGAGTCCAGGTTCCCGCTCGCGTTCCGGAGAAACTGTCCTGTCCCCTACCCCATCCCCTAGTGCCAGGCTTCTTTGCTTTTAATAAAAAGTTTGTGATGTATATAATGCGCATAATTTACAAAAGAAAACCAGCAAGACAAAACCAAACAAAGACGTCTCATACAATAAAGGGGTTGAAAACAACCCCCAGCTCTGGCCTCTGCTCTGTCTTCAAATCTCTGTTCCCAGAGGCAACAGTCAGTTGGTTTGTCCATGTCCCTTTCAAATGAAATTACATGGGCACATTCATCTCTCCACGGACAGAAGAGCTGTGTGAGCTGCAGCCCGCACCTGCAGACTAGCTCGTGAAGGCTTTGTTAAAGGGTTTTTATCAATGCGTGTTAACCATACATGATGGGTTTTGCCATGACACTTTCATCCATGTATATGACTTTGGTATATGTCTCCCTCCATTCTCCTCTACTTTCCTGTCTTTTCTTTTCTTTTCTGTTTTTCTCGATAACCCAGCGTTGGTCTCTGTTTTCCAGTCAGTTCCGGTGATCTTCCTTAGTGGTTTAATGACTGCAATGTATTTTGTGGTCCAGTCACCCTTCCTTTATGCATACAACCTCATGTTAGTGTCCGTCTTTCACTACTGCCAACACCTTTGTGGCAAACATCTTCCAAAGATGTCTACACTGTTCATTACTAGACCTCAAGATGACTCACGGAGTGAGATGACCCAACCTGGTGTGCAAGTGTGTGTGGCTCCCTGTGAGGGTTTGACCTCTGCTCCTCCCACAGAGCTGGGACTGCATGTACGTTCTCATCAGAAACTAATCTTGGTGAACTCCCTCACATGCTTGGACTTGATTGACAAATATTTCAAAGGCTTCTAAAGAAGTGAGCCATCATTTACAAGCACTAATGTGCACAGACCTTATGAGAGTAGTTTAATGGGGTCTGAAAATCATGGACACCTATGTGTCCAAAATAGAGAACAATTCCATCAGTTTGGAAGGATTTCTCTTACGACTTTTCAATCACCTAATTTTTTATTGTTTATTTTATGTGTATGAGTGGTTTCCTTGAATGTGTGTATGTGTATCACATATGTGCAGTTCTCGTGGATGCCAGAAGAGAGTGTTGGATCCTCCAGAGTTACAGATGATTGTGAGTCATTAGGTACTGGGACCTGAACTCAGGTCTTCTTTGAGAGCAGAAAGTACACTTAACTACTGAACCATCTCTCCAGCCCCCTTTTCAATGACTTTGACTCCTGCTCCAAGGAACAGTTACTGCTCTGATTTCTTTTTATTGCAGTAGATTTTGGACATCTAATTTTTTATTTTATTTTTAAAATTTTATTTTATGTGTCTGACTGTATTGCTGTGATGAGAGGGATAGTCGACCCTGAGACCCAATGGAAAACAATGGGAGAATGCAGGGCTGGGCCACAGCTCAGTCTCAAGTCTCAAATGACCTCAGGGGTAAGACAGGGAAAATACTGGTTGAACCCTGCTGAGAGCTCTCATGGGGAACTGGAGAGTTTCTACTTTGTCCCCAGCAGCACCTGCTGCTCATCTCACAGTTGTTGTTCACGGGTCCCAGAGAAACCAGAAGTCTGCAGAATCAACTTTCAATGGGATTATTTAATGTTTAAATAATTCATCGTAATTTTTAAATGATTGCTTTCCTTGCAGTGTTAAGGGTGGAATCTGCGTTCCTTCGCCTGTTAAGCAAGCACTCTGTGACTGAACTACGTCACCAGCCGTTGGTGTTTAGGTCTTGCTTTGTTGTAGTCTTGGCTGACTCTGGCCTCCTCCTCTCCTCTGACTCTTTTGCCAGTAGAACAGTATGGATCTCTGATTTCGAGTCCAGTGTGTAAAGAGCTTGGGGGTTGCCACTTCTTCTTAAAACATTAAATATGAAAACATTTGAGAAATCTACAGCTCCTTACAGAAACGAAGCCCTAGGGCAGCCTGCTGCCCAAAACCGGAAATTCAAACAGGCAAATGCAGAAAATGGGGCACATCCATACAAGGCAAATGCTTAGCAGGAACCTGTGACACAGCAGGGAATTCTGAACTGTGTCTGATGACTTACTAGATGCACCATGTGGACAAGTCTAAGAATGAAACTCCCAGGGCCCCTTCCACACGCTTACCAGGAGCCAGGGAATCAGCCAGTGGAGCTGTGCGGTGCTCCACACCACACAGTTACCAGAAACAGGGACCTAGTCTGCTGCTCTGTACCACATACACTCACCAAAGCTCGCCACTGTGCTTCCTCCTCCTGAGTTCACTTTTCAACGGGTAAGAGTCATACTAGTCTGCAAAGCACACAGACATGGCCAGGCATCAGAACTAGACTCTGACATGGCAGGAAGGTTGGGAGTGATCAGACAAGGATGGTTTTTAAACTGTGATCAGAATACTAAGGGCTTTATGGAAAAAGCAAACATCATGCAGGAACAGGTGGGTAATGTCAGTAGAAAGATGGAAATTCCAAGAAAAAATAAAAGATGCCTGAGGTTGAATAAACATTAGCAACACAAGTAGAAATGAAGAGTGGGCGGGGATGACTCTGTAGGAGAGTGTTGCTGTGCCAGACCGAGGACCTGACTTCAGATCCCTGGCGCCCGTGTGAAAACCCCATGCCACGGCGTGGTCCTGTGTTCCTGCAGCCTTAGAGCTAGGGGTGACCAGCCAGGCCAGCCTGGCTAAAATAGCAAGCTAGAGGCTCAGGGAGACACTCTATCCCCAAAAAGAAAAAAATAGATTAGAGAAGTGATTGAGAATGACATTCTGATGTCAACTTCTGGGGGAGTGTAGTCACAGACATGGGTTTATACATCCACATATATCAGACACATAGACACACAGAGAAATATAAATACAGAGGTAATGTCAGGCTGGAGGGTATAGCTCAGAGAACTTGTCTGACATTTGCAAGGCTCTGGGTTCCAATACCAATCAATGCACGGGAAAGGAGGACGGGAGGGAGGGAGACAGAGAGGAAAGACATCTCTGATCTTTGATAGACAGACCATGTCTGAGCTTGGGGATATGACAAAGAAGACACTTCCATAACTGACATTCAAAGAGCGAGAAGAAAGCACAGGAGAATATCCCAGCCCGTGGGACGGCAGTGTTAATCCCACTGGGATTACAGGAAGGAGGGAAAAAAGAAAAGGCAGCAGAAGCCATACTGAAGCAATTCTGGCTGAGAACTTGGCCCAAATTACTGTTAGACCCCACGCTCTAGACTCAGGAAGCAGAGAACACTGGGGATAGACTCAAAATGCAGCAGTGACCTATGTCTGCAAGTCACATTCGGACTTCAGAGAATCAAAGATAATCATCCGAAAGAAGCCTGGGGCGAGGGGTCATCCTAGCTCTGGAGGAGCAAAGATAAGAGCTGCATCTGACCTCGCCTCAGCATCCGCACGAATTAGTGAAGCCTTGACAATGCGGAGGGGACAGCAGGCCTCTGAGAGGGCTGCGCACCGTGCACCTTTGCCAAGAACATAAAGGATGATCGAGGATTTTCTCAGACAAGAGTCGCGAGAACATGTGGCCAACTGACCATTTTACGGGAAATGTTAAACGTAGCTCTTTAGAGAAAAGGAAACCAATGCAGGTAAGGGAGTCAGAGCATCTACATGGAGGAGAACCTCAGAGGAGGAGCAGGCAAAGGTGCAATTAAACTCTTTTACACATTCTTAATTGATCTAAAAGATGAGACCATGTCCAAAACAGTGATAGCACCCTATTTGACCATGTGTGCTTATGTGTATGTGTGCAAACCTGTGTGTTCATGTGTGAATGGATGGATGCTGGCAATGACGTGGAGAAGGTGGGAGTGACAGTGTTTGCTATGTTAGTGCAAAACTTACGAGGTGGAGTAAAGTCGTTCCAAAGTGAACTCAGATGATTTGGAAATAATGTGTATTACAACTTGTTCTAATTTGTTTCCAATCTCTGTGACAGACACTCTGACCAATACTGACCTGGGGAGGAAAGGGTTATTTCACTTACATCTCCCGGGTCACAGATCATCACTGAGGGAGCCCAAGGGAGGAATTTAGGGCGGGCACCTGGAGGCAGGAGCTGGAGCACAGGCCATGGAGGAACACTACTTGCTGGTTTGCTCCGCTGGCCCAGGCTCTGCCTTCCTTCTTATACAATACAGAACAACCTGTCCAGGGTGGTGCTGCGCACAGTAGGCCGAACCCTCTCACAGGACTCAACATCCAATAAAACACCCCACAGACATGGCCACAGACCATTCCAGAAGAGGAAAGTCCTCAACTGGGGATCCCTCAACCCAGGTGTGTGAAGTTAACAACTGAAGCTATCCAGCACACAACTCCAAGACAATCATTTGAAACTGGGGGAGGAGGGTGAAGAGGAGTGGGAGGTGGAGGAGGGAGAACTGTTGATATGTTAAGAGAGACAATGAAGTCGTAGTCAGTGTTGGATGAAATCCCCACTGGCAGTAAGAAGAGTGTGGAAGAAAGGCAAAGATAGGAATAAAGAAGAAGAAGAAGAAGAAGAAGGAGGAGAAGAAGAGGAGGAGGAAGAGGAGGAGGAGGAGGAGGAGGAGGAGGAGGAGGAGGAGGAGGAGGAAATCAGTAACATACATACATACATGGCTGCTACTAATCTAAGGATGTCAATAATCACTTTAATCTTCACTGGTGCACGGTGTCAGGCTGGACCCAATCCCAATGTACATGCTGTCTATAAAAACCCCATGTTAGTTGTGAAGACACATGTAAGGCAAAGCTAAAGAGGAGGTGCACCACCACACTGACACTAATCAAGGACAAGTGGAAGCAGCCATGTCCTTGGACAGAGCAGCCCGCAGGGCGAGGGAAGTGATGCGATAAAAAGGCGTGCCACCATGCTAAGGGGTCAGTAATCGAAGACCTGACATCAACGTGTGTGCACCCACAAAAGAGCGTAGACGTACGTGAAGCAAGAATGGTTAGAACTGAAAGGAGAAGTAGATAAATCCACTAGAATAGTTGGAGACTGACACCGTTCCATAAAACACGTACAGATTCAGCAGAAAACATGGTAAGAACTCCAGAGAACCATCAACCAATTGAATGGAACGGATAGGCCAAGACAGACCGCATGCTGGGCCATAAAATACACGTTCTCTGCTTTAGAATAAGAGAGTTTATAGTGTTTCCTCTCAGAGGAACTGAACAGGAAACTGATACAAAAAAGAAAATGCTACAACACCTGAACAGTTCCAAATAGCACGCCCATCAAAGAAGAAACCCAGAGACGATTTTGAAAATGGTTTGAATTCTATGCAAAGGAAACATTAAACTTACCCCATTTTGTGGGGTTCAAGAAAGCCATGCATGACAAGTGACTTTCGATGATTAAGTGAAAATGTTGGAAAAGAATAAAAATCTAAAGAAAAAAAAAGACCATAAGAGAGAAAATATCTAAAAACAAGCTATGTTCTAAGCTTATACCTCATGAAATTAGAAAAAGGGCATCAAATTCAATGCAAATGAATAAAGCAAGAATCAGCACAATTGACAACAGGCTCAAAAGAGAAATCAGTGAAAATAAAAATTGGTTATTTAAAAGATCAATAAAATGTCTAAGTCACCGGCCAGACTAGGTAATAAAAAGAAAAAAGAAAAGACACAAATTACTTATACCAGAAGTGAAATGGGGGCTATTATCACACATCCCACTGACAATAAAAGTAATAATAGAACGATATGTGCAAATTTGTGTCTATAAGCTTAATGACCTGGAGGAAATCAACCAATTGCTTAAAAGATACAACATTCCAGAAGCCATTGGAAAAAAAATAGACCATCTTGACAGGCTTATATCTATTAAAGATGTTGAATTAGTAAGTAATCCACTTCTAAAACCAGGCCCAAGTGGGTTCACTAGTAATTCAGTCAAACATTGAACCCAGTGTGGTGATACACACCTATAATCCCAGCACTCAGGAGGCTGAGGCAGGAGTATCATATATTGCAGGCAGGTTCGAGATATACAGTGAGTTTAAAACTATCCTGGGCTACATAATAAGACCTTGTATCAAAAAAAAAAAAAAAAACAACAACAAACACCAGTTATCGATAACATGCTCTAGAAGGTGTGATCAGAAGGAGCAGTTCCTCCCTCATCTCATGAGATTAGCATCATTCTAATACCAGCATGAGATAAAGGCATTGCAGGAAAAGGAAACTATATATCAATACTTCTCATGAACAGAGATGCTAAAGTCCTCCACAAAGTATTAGCAAATTGAATCCAACAGTATAAAAAAATGATATAGCACAGCCAAGGAGGGTTATCCCAGGAGTACAGGGCTAGTTCATAACTAGAAAATCAATTCATGTAACCATAATACCAAAGACTATGATAAGCCTATATCAATATCACAGACACAATCTATATCAATAGACACAGAATGAACATTTAGGAAAAATCCAATAGCCATTCATGAAAGATGGGAAGGGGCTTTGAAAAAGAATAAGAATTTTGAAAAATCCATATGGAAACTTACTATTTTATAGGCTTCATCTCTCTCTCTCTCTCTCTCTCTCTCTCTCTCTCTCTCTTTTAATTGGAGTTACCCTACACAGGAGACAGTGCTCCTCCCAGAAGCCATAGGTTGATAAACAAAAATCCCAGTGCCAGATGTGATATATATCCCCTTAAGTTGTTGGTCAGGGGTGCCCACCCAACCCCCCAAATGATATGGGCCACTGCTCCTGATTACCCACCAGAATTTGATGGTAAGATCTTATTGATAAAGACACCACATACTTTGGCCACATGACATTGAGAAATCGAGTTGGTGCTGTCTGGCAAACTTCCTCCCTGCTGGCTAGGGAGGGAGGGAAACTCATGAATAGTCTTAGCCAGCTGTGAATAAAGACCAGCCTGGCAAGGTACACCCATGGATGCAATAGTGGCATGAAGACCATGGCTGTAACCAATCACTTCCTGATTGAATTTAAGACCCACTCCACAAAAGGAAATGCACACCTGGTACTGTAAATCTAGCCCAGAATCCATGGCTGGGAGCTTATAGCCTGCAGGGGGGAACATACTTTTTGTTAAATGTCTCACAGTTTTACACTGTCCTCTAGATTCATATCTCTATACCCATAAATTAATGCAGCTCTCAGATCTCATCAGAGAAGTTCTGTTGTGTAGTAGACAGTAGTCAGTATGGAAACTAACAACCAGTCAAAGTATAGAGAATAAGTGACTATTCACTATGGACTTCTCAGCCACAAATAGGACATCTACATCGTAGTCCCTCCCCAAGGCTCAGTCATGGAAGAGGGCATTAAAAGATTGTGAGAGCCAGAGGTTGGAGAGGACGAGAGTAAAAGAGTGTCTTCTGGACAGGACCACTGTACTCATGAACTCACAGCTGCCATGATTGCTGCACAAGATCAAGCCAGTCAACACCCCTAACTGAGGAGCTATTAATGATGGTCTCTGGGTGGAGAAGAGTCAGTTTTCTTCAAGGGTGTGGCCCCTTAGGTTGACCATGTTCCAGTGAATGACTACCAAACATAAAGAACAAAGTCAGTGATATCACTATTGGATTTCAAGTTGCTGTAAAGCTACGATAACCAAGACAGTGTGGTGTTGGCAAATAAATGGACCTGGCGAGTGCTAGGAGCCCAGAAACCAGTTCACGCAAGTATAATCAGCTCACCACCAACAAAGGAAAAAGACAATACATTTTAGTAAGGACAGTGTTTTCAACAGATGGTGCTGGAACAGTGCTCCCTGCACACAGAGCTCTCTGATTAGTAACTGCCAAATTCTTGGAAGCAAACAACAGGCTCTTCGGTACGTAAATAGATAAATAACCTGTGATACCTCCATACAATGGAATATCATTCAGCAGTGAAAAGAGAGAAGCTAACAAACAGTGAAAAAAAAAATGGAGAATCCTGGGGAGATGGCTGAGTGGTTAAGAACATTTGCTGCTCTTCCAGAGGACCCAAGTTCTGTTTCTAACACACAGGTCGATTTGCTCAAGACCACCTGGAAGTCCAGCTCCAGGAGATAATGACACCCTCTTCTGACCTCTGTGCGCACCCACACATAAACAAACTTAAACAGATATAAATAAATATTTTAATAAGATACAGATAAAACTTAAATGTATATTATTAAGTGAATGTAGCCAGTGTGGAAAGGCTGTAACTACATAATCCCAACTATGAATCCTGTGAAAGGCAGAACTGTGGAGACAGTGAAAGGACCATTGTTTTCCAGGAGCTGGTGAGAGAGAGGAAGGAAAGGACTGTCAGAGCAAAGAGGCTGAGGGACCTCTTTGGCTTGTTACCATGCTGGGTGCCTACTTTTATGCACGTGTCAAATGTACAGAATGTACACCAACAACAGGTGACCCAATGTCAACGGTAGACCACAGTTGATAAAGCAGGGGGATACAGGCTCATTACTTACGATAAATGCACCCTGTGTTTCAGGATGCCGATGGTGGACAAGATGGTGTTTGTGGACACACAGGTACATTGGGATCTACTATCAAACTAAGAGGAAAGCGGTCTGCCAGCCAATGATGTTGACTGTGAGGTGCAAGAGAGACATGAAGGGGTGTTCAGCACTTTCTTAAGAGACAGTCTATACAGGGGATGGTTTGTCCCCTTGGCAACTCACCTTGAAATTTGATTCCTCATGCAACTCAAGAGCAGATTGTTACAAGGTGCCAAGGCTATGCCTCTTACTGTTTTCTTTTGGGCACACCCACTTACCCTTCCAAGTTCTGTAGAAATGAATGGGAAGGAAGGGATGGAGGGGATGAAGGAGGGAAGAGAAGAAATCCGAAAGGCCTGGAGCTTGCTCTTCTAGGATCTCCAGTCTTCGGGCCAGAATCTAGCATCCCTGTGATCTGAGGCTGGTCCAGGACACCCAGGACTGCGTATCTACTAACCAATGTCAAGTGCAGCAGCAGGAGCCCAGGATCCATTGCTTAATAAAGGAGTCGTCATTTTATTGTCAGGAGCATGTGCCAGTCTTGTCCAAATCAATTAATTCCTTAATCACACTGAGCAGAGCAGGATGCCAAGCTCCCGTGCAGGGAGCGATGAATATTAGTCGTATTTAACTGCCAGACGCTTCTGACACCATAAAGCATTCACGAGGTTGCACAATAAAACCCAAAGTTTAATTGGTGGGTAACAAGGCCCCAGACAATTGTTCCTTATTAATGCTGACAACAGGAATATGTATGCCAGGCCGCAACAGCCGGCTACTTAGAGCAACGCCAGCCGCCAGCGCCAAGAGCAGAAAGGAAGTTAGTGTGCCGGCCAGTCACAGAGAGATTTACAATCACTTCCACCACGGGATCTTCCTCAAACGTCAAGCTGTAAACACATAATCTCCCCCATCAAATCTAGCCCAAGGGACCACCTTGCAGAAAGGATAGAAATGTGGAGAACTGCGGTTTATGGGTTTATTAGATGAGCGCGGGAGAAAAATCTGTTGGAAGCAGGTTGGGGCTGTTCTATACGGTTGTACATGTTGTATCCTGCACAATACATCTCGTTGAAAGGTTGGGAATAGAGGCTGACGTCCCCCATCCCTGCAAGCACTCTTCTCACCAAGACTTGAGTGGAACAGGGTTTTGCTGGCCCAACCATTCAAAGGGACGTTTTTCAGTTAGTCCATTGGTAACGAAATTTTCTTATCGATTTGCACCAAAGGTGCATCTTTTGCTCGTTTGTATAAAGGTATTTAGGCTAGATTGGGACAGGCAACCATGCTCAGGAACCCTAAAAGTATGAAGAGCTTGGAGAAGCGTGAAGTCCCGCTTGCATGGACCAGGCAAGGACCAGACTCGACCAAGAGAACAGTGGATTTCTTACTGGAATGAGGCGCCTAGGCTACATGTCTGCTTTTATGTTCCCAAAGAGTCACCGCTCGGGGCATGGGGATGACCTCCAGATGAGGCTGTGGTTAGAGATGTACCCCGGCAGGATTGAAAGCAGTTGCTCATTTGGAGGTCTGCATCCTGTCCAGAGTAGCACAACCAGCCCTTGAAATTTGTGTTTTATTTTTGTTTTTGAGACAGGGTCTCCTTTAGCCCTAGCTGGCCCAGAACTCTATATAGACCAGGCTGGCCTAAATGTCATAGGGATCTGCCTGCCTCTGTCTCCCCAGTGCTAGGATTAAAGTTGTGCACAACCAACCCTGGTGTTTTTTTTTTGTTTTGTTTTTTTTTTTGACAAGGTCTCACTTTATACGCTAATTTGGCCTCAAATTCATAATCCTCCTGCCTCAGCCTTTCAAGTGCTGAGCTCACAGGCATGGTCTGTCATACTAAGCAGGCATGTAGGTTTTAAAAATTGTAATTGTCTTAGGAACTGTACAGTTATGTTTTACTGGGCCTTTTGCCTATTAAAAACATAAGATACAACATTTAAAATATGAAGCAGTTTTCATAAACTCATTCTAGAGTATTTTTTTTATTAAACAAAGATCTTGGGATCTTCAAAAATGGCAAGGGTCTGAATTAGGCTCTCTGGTTCCTGAGGGAGCACAGAGCTTGGGCATGTGACATGAGGGTTCACAAACTCTGGTTGTTCATTTGGGTACCATTGCTTAATCCCATCCCACTCAGTCAGTCATTCAACAAACATCTGCTGATGCTTATGGCCACTGACATGTAAGTCAAAGCAGTAGGGATACTGAGATGGTATCCCAGGTGAATGGGAAAGACAGAATCTTAGGCAAATAATTATATTACCAATACATTTGGAACAGGCCTGGGACCACTCATCTCCAGTACAGGAAATGCCTGGGGTCTTTCTTACTTTGATATTACCCCTCCTGCAGCTTACCACAGAAAGGGCACACAGGTGGGTATTAATAATGCATTTGTCGTGGGTTTTGTTGCTTTCTTTCTCAAGCAGGCTAGATTGTCCTTGAAGTTATAACTAGAGCTTACCCAACTCCAGCACTCCAAAATCAAGCCTAATGTAGGATACAGTGGGACCCAGCAACGCTCTGACATTCCTGCTAGACTCTAAACGCAGGGATAGGTGGCGTGTTATTCGCATGAAACCAGCATTGGTCATGCTCTTCCTTGTGCTGGTAACTTCAGCCTCGATCAGCCCGGAAACACTGGTACACACACAACACACACTGCCTGCGAGGAACAGGTACTAAGGATTTTAGGTTTTGCAGCCCTTGAGGTCTCTCTTGCAACTTCCCAATCCTGCCCTTGGGTAAGGAAAATACCCTTGCACATTGTAGAAACAATGCGCATAGCGGAATTCACCAAGTCTGTTTAATTTGCAGATTCTATAATATATTGTTCTTCCTTTCGTCCTTCAAACAAGTTAAAATTTTAAAATAATTTGGGACCCATTCTTTAATTCTAGCACATAGGAAAACAGACAAGAAGCTTGTGGATCATTCTAAATCCATCTCTGCCC
This sequence comes from Eospalax fontanierii, assembly GCA_035773235.1. Taxonomy (NCBI): domain Eukaryota; kingdom Metazoa; phylum Chordata; class Mammalia; order Rodentia; family Spalacidae; genus Eospalax; species Eospalax fontanierii. Next base: position 50,870,802 of record CM069546.1, on the reverse strand, counting down.
TTTTCAGGGTCATGGAGCTGGATGGTGACAAACTACGTTTCCCAGAATTCTGTAAGGCTTCTTTGTCTGTTGCTTTCTGCTAGGGGGAGATACTGAGATGCCATCGGTAGCTTTGAACAGCCGTTTCTTTCTACGTTCCCACCACCAGCTACTGTAGTTCCTCCAGATTTGTCAGCGTCTACTACATGACATCTTCCCAAGGCCTAGGACAGCCTGCGGGGCACCTGCCCTTGGGATCTAAGCATCCAATGGCAGAGGATCATGCCACAAGCTCCCCTGTTCAACAAGACTACCTTTTCTCTGTTGTTCCCCAGCTCCCGCATTTCTAGAATACAGAACATCTCAACCTCCCCTTTAGTTCTTTCAGATCTCGAATACTCATATAACTAATTACCTCTATTTAATCTCCTTCCTTGGAAGTATCTAGTGCAATTCTTTTTTCCTGACTAAACTCCAACTGTTAAGTCTCAATTTTATAGACTAGAAAATTGGGGCTCTTCATTTGGTCTTTTTTATTATTTTTATTTTATATGTATGAGTGTCTTGCCTGCATGTGTGTAAGTGCACCCATGTCATACAATGCCCATGGAGGTCAGAAGAAGGCATTAGATTTCCCTGGAGCTGGAGTTAGAGACTGTTATTAGCCACCATGTGAGTGCTGGGAATCAACCCTCCTGGGTTCTTTGCAAGAGCAGTCAGTGCTCTTAACCGCTGAGCCATCTCTCCAGCCTCAAGTTTAAGTCAATGCAGCAGGGAAGTTTTAAGTATTTCCTGTCACAGAAGCAAGGACACAGGCACTCTGGACCTGGATTGTCTGACTGTGAAATGCATAAACTCAGAGCCAACGTGTGCTGCAGAAGGAAGAGTTCCTGGCTCCCAGCAAACGCAGCACAGTCCAAGTACCACATTCCGATGGCTGCCCGAGTTCATGAAGAATGTTTTTCCCAACTCTTTGAACCTAGCAGGGGTCTATGCATACAATAAGATCAAATACATGGCTACTGAGGAAGAGTAGAGTGTGTTTGTATTAGTCACTTGTCTTGTTGTTATGACTCCCCCTCCCTCCCACATGAACTTGAGGAAGGAAGGGTCTAATTTAGCTTACTGTTTAAGAGGGGATACAGTCCGTCATGGCAGGGAGCAGCAGAAGTGTACAGCATCTGGTCACATCGTGTCTACACTCAGGAACCAGAGAGAGAGGTGAATGCTGGTGCTCAGCTCGCTTTCTGCTTTGTTTATTTTCTTCTTATTAAGGGTATTTTTATCTATCCTTCAGCAATGTCTTGCATGTATACAGTGTATGGGAGCCCATCTTAGGAGAGGGCTCCATCCACATTCAGGGTGGGTTTTCCCTCTTCAGTAAATGTTTCTGTAAACACCCTCACAGCCATTTCCAGAGGTATGTTTTCATAGTGATTCTAACCCAATCATATTGACAGTGGAAATTAACCATCAAAATGTTCTAAATCAGTAGTTTTTGAAATTGGCTGAATATTGAAAATTTCACTCAGAACTTAAAAGAAAGAAAAAAGAACAATCCCACACTAGAGCAATTGACCCAGAAAGTATTCTGTGTCTTTAACAACGAAATATGCAAAGTATTATAATCTCAGAGCAGGAGCAGTGATCCGTGATTCGTCTGACTTCAGAGAAAAAATAAGAGAAGGGGGAACATGAATGTCTGATCTAAATAAAATCTGTCAAGAGTCTAGTAGAAAACTGACAAATTCATGAGGGAAGTTTGTATATTATAATGGTTTTCAATAATGGGAAAATATGCTAAATCTCATCTGGTATTTTCTTAAATTTATTTTCTAAGCATGTTGTTCAAGTAGAGAAACTTCAAAAGGGTGATCAGTATCTATTGAGTAAGCCCCCATCAAACTGAAATATGCAAGCAAACCTGTACCATTTCTCTTTACCACTGTGCAAAGGTCCATAAACGGCAGAGACGTTTGGGTAAAAAATGCAGTTTCCACTTCCTCAAAATGAGACTGCGTAAATGCAGGAAGTCCAAGGCATCTTTCCTGAATTACTACAATTAATATAATATTTACCAAAGTAATAAAATACAAGGTAAACATAAAAATTTGTATGCTACCCACAAACTACTAGGAATTAAATAAAAGACTTATAGTGGAATAAAAACATGAGATACTTAAAAATAAATTAAATCAATGCCATGCAAGAACTCTGGCCCCCAAAATTATAAAAAACACCAAAACATGGCTGAGTGATGTTAACACTCAAATAAATGGAGAGGTGTACTATGTTCATGGATTGTAAGACGTGGGTTCTTTTGTTGGGATGAGTCTCCCCACATTTTTCTATCACTTTGTGGGAGACTCAGTTAAAAGCCGCGTCAACCTTTTCTGTAAAAAGAAGAAAATATGATTCTGAAATTTATGTAGAAATTAAAGTGCTTAAACTATCCAATATAATCTTGAAAAACTACAAAGTTAGAAGACCTTCACAAATTGAATTTAAAAATTACAATAAGGCTACAATAATCAAGATAGTATGATCTTGGCATGTGAATGACTTGTCCAAAAAAGAACCAGACATGCCAGTTGATTGACTTCTGAAGGTAGAGCCAGGCACAGGATACAGTCCAAACCTTTTATTATAAATATTATTTTTGAAGTGCTTGGGATTGAACTCAGGGCTTTGCACATGCTAGGCAAATGCCCTGCCATTGGGCCCTATCTCCAGCCTTGATTGATAATATTTTACTAAAATATTCAAAGAATTCGATGGAGGAAGGAAATATCTTTTCAGCAAATAAGATTGGAAAATAAGATATGGAGAAAATCTAAGCCTTGATGTCTACTCCACTGTATAATTAAAAATTAATTTAAAGTAGATCTACGTTTAAAAGTTAAAACCATGAGGCTTCAAAAGAAACCTACAGGAGCAATTTCGCAACACTGGCAAGGGTTTTTTTGGGTCAAAAGAACAATGACAACAAAATAATATATGTTAAAATGTATCAGTATTTAAAAATGTTGCTTACCAAGTAATATAATTTTTTTTTTTTTTTAAAAAAAAGGCAGAGCCCAAACTGAGACAGAACCATCTATGTCTGACAAAAGGTAGGTTTCCAGGGCTGGGTGTGGTGGCCCATGCCTTTAATCCAGCACTTGGGAAGTGGAGGTTGGCAGATCTCTGTGAGTTCCAGGATAGCCAGGGCTACACAGTAAGACCTTGTTTCAAATAAACAAAGCAAAACAAAACAAACAACAAAGTGTCCGTAATGTAAACAGCTCTCGAGAACTAATACTAAAAGACGGAGAACCCAGTGAAAATTACCGAAAGACCTGAACTGACATTTTACAAAGTAGATTACTGGGCTGGGGAGGTGGCTCAGTGGATGAAGTGTTTGTCTTGCAGGTGTGGGGACACACACTTCACAGTAGTCATTAAAATGAGATAAATCTTACACCCAAAAGAGTGATTAAAATTCAAAAGACTCCTTGAGTAGCCAAAGTAATCCTAGGAGATAATGGTGATATAGACATCCTGATAGCTCAGATTATAGTACAGAACCATAGTGATGTAGACAGGACAAGCAGTGAATAGAATTCATGAGACAGAAGTAAGCCCACACACCTATGGCCAAGAGATTTCCATCAGAGGTGAAATAAAACCATACACTGGGGGAAAAGACACCCTCTTCAACAAAGAGTGCTTGAAAAACTGGATATCCATGTGCGTAAGAACGAATTTAGATCCATTTCTCTCACAATGCACAAAGATCAATCCAAAGTGGATCAAAGACTTTAATGTAAGATCTGAAACTTTGAAACGGATAGAGGAAAACATAGACTAAACATTTAGATATAGGCAGGGGCTAGGACTTTCTGAAAGACTAATTACATAGGAAATAATCCCCAAAACTGAAAAAAAAAAATAGAATTACATGAAACCCAAAAGCATTCTACACAGCAAGGGAAACAACTGCAATGTGAAACAAACAGCCTGTAGAATGGGAAAACATCTGTGCTAACTTTAAGCCAGATAGGGGATTAATATCCAGAGTATATAAAGAACTGTAAAAATTAAACAGCAAAAGACCAGATTATCTCATCAATAAATTGCTAATGTTCTGAAGTGGCAATTCTCTGAAGACAAAGGAACAAATGGCCAGAAACTACTTTGAGATTCTACTTCACCTCAGTGAGAATGGTTACCATGAAGAAAACAAATGACAACTGGGCATGGTGGCACACACTTTTAAATCCCAGCACTCAGGAGGCAGAGGCAGACAGATCTCTGTGTGTCTGAGGACAGCCTGGTCTATATAGTGAGTTCCCAGGCAGCTGGGGCTATAGGAAGACCCTGTATCAAACAAAAAAACCCATAAAAATACAGAAAGGAAAAAACAACAGCTGCTGGTGAGGACGTGGGTATAAAGGCACATTTATTCTCTGCTATTGTAATGTAAACTTCTGCAGTCACTACAGGAATTGAAACACTGAAAATGTAATTGCCAAGTGACTCAGCTCCTGGACAATTACCCAAACAATTCCAAGTCAACATACTGCAGAGATACTTGTACATCCATGCTTATGGATGGAAATGGGGCCAGTCTAGATGTCTATCAGCAGATGAATAAATAAGAAATGCATTCACATATTCAATGGAGCTTTGGCCAGCTGTAAGGAAACATGAAATTAGAATACTTGAGACAAGTAGATGTAACTGGAAATCATTACATTAAATGAAATAAGCCAGGATTATGAAACCTAGATTTGAATATGTCTATGTGTGTGCTTGTGTGAATGTGCATGTATATGTCTGTGTGTGTTTGTGTATATGTGTATATGTGTGTGTATGTTTATATGCGTGTCTTTGTGCCTGTGTCTCTGTGCATGAATATAGGTATATGCCTGTGTGTCTCTGTGTATGTGTCTGTGTGTGTCTCTCTGTGTCTGTATGTGTCTCTGTGTGTTTGTATGTGTGTCTGTTTGTGTATGTCCTTGTGTATATGTGTTTCTGTGTGTGTGTCTCTGTGTGTGTGTAAATCATAACAGAAGTGGAGCATGAACGGAGAGGACGAGGTTTTCTGGGAGGGGAATTAAAAGATTCTGGAACACATGTGACATGAAAGCAGAAGGGAGGACTATGAGGGGAGGAAGAGGAGCAGCAAGAGGCGTCAGGAGGGAGGGAGAAGCTCTGGGAGGGAGGATGGGTAAGAACAAAGCATAGTGGCATGAGGGATGAAAATGCCATCTCGAAGCCCTTGCTTTCTGTGTTAACTTTAAAGTGAATTACAAAGGAAATCCACTGAAAAGTTTTCAAAGTTGTTAACACCAAATATCAATGAGTGTGCAGCACACCCAGAGCTTTCTCTCTCCCGCTCCTGGAGTGTGAAATGACACAGCTAGCGTGAAAAAGAATCTGACAGTCTCTTCTGGAGATAAACATGCTCAGCCTCCATGATTCAGCAGATCTACCCTGGCGTAAACATTCAAGAGAGCTAAAACTATGCATACTGGCCAGCGAGATGGCTCAGCAGGTAAAGGTGATTGCTACTAAGTTTGATGTGAGTTCAATCCCTGAGACTCACATGGTGGGAGAGAACTGATTCCTGCGGAGTGTCCTCTGACCTCCACACACCTGTCCCCACACACAAATAAACAGGTGTAAAACATACACACTGTGAGGTTAGTATTAATTCTCAACTTAACACAGGAGGAATCACTGGGAAGACAGTCTCCATGAGGGGTGTCTAGATCAGACAGGCTTCTGCACATGTCGGTGGGAACAGTCTCGATTAAGTGAATTGTGGTGGGAAGGCCCAGCCTAAAAGCTGTGGCAGCATTCCTGGGTTGAGTTCTAGACGATGTAAAATGGGGAAAGCGAGCTGAGCTCAAGCAGGCTCACTCTCACTCTCTGCTCAGGACTGTGGCAGACACTTCACCTTCCGGCCACCTCGACCTCCCTGCTGTAATGGACCAGGCCTGGAACTGTGACCTGAAGTAAGCTCCTCTCCCCTAAGTGGCTTTTGTCATGATATTTTATCTCTACAAGAGAAGTGCCACTAGGACCCTCCCTTCCTAAGGAAAACGCAGGGAGATGCGCTCCCTCCGCTCCCTCCCTCTCTCTCTCTCTCTCTCTCTCTCTCTCTCTCTCTCTCTCTCTCTCTCTCTCTCTCTCCCACTGGCTCCCAGTATCCTGGGGCAAATGGAAGCTGTGATGATCTGCTGGCTCTGTGCCTCTGCTGACCTTTAACCCGCCCAGCTGCAGTCACTTACTCCAGCGGCGGCCTCTGCCCTGCTGTTCAGGGCTCCGCACAGTCTATTTCTAGGAGTTATTGGGAGCTCCTGGCAAAGAGCTCTTGTCGTGTGGACAATCAAGGAGGGGCTGCGTCCCAGCAGAGCCAGCTGGCTGCTCTGAAATCAGGGCCTTGGTTGGGATATACTTTTGGTGAATAATCACTCACATCTTTTCTCCCCACTCAGTGAGCTTGTTTATATTACAAACAGCATCTCAGTGGCAGAACAGGAAGTGATGGGTAGGTGACTGTTCCTTCCAGAGGGAGGAACAAGACCACAGTGTGCAGAAAAGGATGAAAGCAGGTGGCCAGTCTTCCTGTAATGAAGGTGGAGATCAAAGTTGTTGAATGCGGAATGGCGGCCCACAGGGCAGTTCTCTAAGAGGGTTGTAGAGGGACCTAAGCACTGTCAGTTGGAGCCAGCGGAGGGGACACCAAAGGGCAGGCGTGAATCACTACTCTCACAGCTCCACCTCACTCAGGAACCTTTCACACCTGAAGGACAGCCTGGCCCCTAATTGGAAGAGAACAAGGGGATTTGTTACCCAGGTCTTGGGATGCTCAACCTTTGGTTTCGGGCATCGCTGGATTCAGGTGCCCACACAGTGTCACAGGAAGTAGTTCTCTCTCTCCCTAGCTGTTCTGAATTGGCTCCATTTTCACAGTGTCTAACTGCTTGGTGGTCAGGTGACTTGATCCTTACCTCCTTCTAAGTTTGAGTCTGTTGTCAAAAGAGTGTCTGTCATCCCAGGTTGATGGCGCGAAGGGCAGTATCGATCCCAGAATGCACTATTTCAACTTCACAGGGAGGCTGGCTGTGCTGTGCAGTCTCTTCTTCATTTTTATAGGGAATAATATATTTTCTTTCTTTCCTGGCTTCATACTCTAACAATCTTTCTAAATTAAATATGTAACAAATTAACAGAGGTGAAATCTGTCTTCCTGTCACCTAACGTAAGGCCTATATTCTGCTTTGATGAGTCCAAGCTGGATCACACACTTATTCAGAATGAATACTGATGGTTATGGGTATCTGGCTACATAGCCAGTTCTGTGTCACATGCTGTGGCCTGGTTTAAAGGAGGAGGAATGTGTGAGTGTACCCTGAAGATCCCCAAATACCACCTCCTTATGCATTGGGGCTTTTAGTCCACTTCTCTCCTTCCCCAAACTGTCGTTCAACAAAGATACCTTCTGCCCATCAAATCATCTAAATAAACACTCTGCGTAACTGGGTCCGATTACATTTTGGTATCTTATCACATTCTAAGACATCTGTCTCTTTGTCTCATTAGTTTTCCTGCTTTTTGGTTTTATGATGATTTACTGGGTGTCTGTTGGGGGCGGGGAGCATGCGCATGCCACAGCATGCAGGTGCAGGGCACCTTGTGAGAACTGGGTTTCTCTTTCCACTCAGTGGGTTTGGAGGATCAAACTCAGGTTGGAGGCTTGGTGGCAAGCACCCTTCCAGGCTGAGCCATCTCCCCGTCCCCTTTCCTGCCTCTTGTAATGACTCTGTACCAACATACCCCAGGTCAGTGCATTGCCTCTGATCCATCAGGAACATACTCAGCTGTGACTGACAGATCGCTTTAGGAACAGGGGCTTCAACCACGAGGACAGTTACTCTTCCTTGCAACACTCTCTGGAGGCACAGGGTTGCCATTAAAGACTAGGGCTCCTTTTACGCATTTCCCTCAACCTCTTTAGCTGGTTGGCTTTTCTTCCCCATGCATGTCAATCTTAAAGTAACTAAGAACTTTAGCAAGGGACATCACATTGCATTTAAGGCAGGGACAGGGATGAAGAGAAACATCAGCATCATTTTCTATCATCTGCCCTCTGACCGGTAAAGCAAGAGCCTTTCAAAAACCCTCCTGTGAAATCTTGCCTTGTATCACATTAGCTGAAACTTGAGAAGACATAGGGAAGGGGTCATTTATTCGGTGATGCTTGTCACCTGGTCTCCTCACATATCCCTCTACACTCCTCAAACCTTTGCCTGGCATCTTTACATGGAAGCTGTAGATTTCACGTCATGCCTTTCCTGGGTGACAGCAGACGTGTGGGGAAGGTGGAGGCCAGAGCCTTGTACAAGGTATGCTGTGGGCACTATACACTCAGTGCTCAAAACAGAGCTCAGATCCTCTTTCAAAGGTGCCTTCCCTCCTGTGTTCTCATCCTCAGAGGATGGGACAAACAGAAACCTGGGTACCACCTTTCCATCCCTCTTTTATATCTGACTGTTGCTGAACAGCTGGATCTCTTTACAGTTATTCATGACTGCCAGTATTAAACTATTGATGCATTCTTCCTTTTAGTATCTATCTATCTATCTATCTATCTATCTATCTATCTATCATCTGTCTATCTCTCTGTCCACCGTCTATTTATCTATCTATCACCTATCTTCTACTAATTATGTGTATGAGTGTATGTGTGTGTGGGCATGTGTGTAGAGGTCAGAGGAAGTCCTTTTCTTCCTACATGTGGGTTCTACGGATTGAACCCAGGTCATTAGGCTTGGTGGCAAGCAGGTTTTATCCTGGAATACGATTAGATACCAAGCCACCTTGCTGATCCTTTATGCATGGTTTTTATCACGGGACTCCAAAGACCTCTCTAGTGACGGCGGGGTGACTCTTACCACCCCTTTAAGTTGGAACTTTGCCATGTGGCTTGCTTCAGCCAATGACATGGTATGGGAGGGCCAAAGGGTCCATCCTGGGACTAGGCAGTGGAGGCTTTGTGCGCCTCTGATAGGTACTCTTGGCTCTGGTGATCCACCATGAGGGCTTATCCCCAGAGGGTCCAAACAAATGCACATGGAGCTTGATGGAAGGCAGGCAGCCATGTCTTGCAGTAACACTGGCAGCTGTGCGGCCCAGGCCAGTATACTGCAGTGTACCTGGAGAGCCTGCAAACTTGCAATCACAAGAATAAGTACTTTTTGTGGAAGCCACTGTGTTCCAGAAGTTTATCACTGGGATGGTTGTTTGCTCATGCACGGGCTATGATCCAGCCACAGACACATCTTCTGCATTGCTGTTTGCTTCATTGACTTTGCCTCTCCCTCATGCAACCATAAGGACCAAACCAAAGCGCATCTCCCTTTGGAAACTTTCCTACCCTGAGGAAGTTTCTGTGTGCTAGAAAGGGCAGTCATTAAACAACTGATGGCATATGCATGAGTTTAAAACAGGAAACTGAGTGGCACTGTGTGCTCTGGACAGACAGGAAGGCACTTGTACCTGCTTTGGGGCAGAGGGAACTGAAACACTGTGTGAGAAACTGGGGTTTAAACACAGAAATAGAACTGACTAATGGGATTTGGCCAGATGAAATATGGAGTCAGAATTGTTCAGAAAGAAGGAAAGGTTTGGGGCTGGAGAGATGACATAGCGGCTTTAGCCTGCATCTTAGGCTGGGTTGTAAAGCAAGCAAGAAGTCTGGGGATGATGGACAGGAGGAGAGGTAAGGGCTGGGAAGATTCCAACATAGCCTCATTTCTAGTCCAAGGGCCTGATTCAGCCTGTAGCACAAAGGATTCAGATTAGATTCTAGCCAGCAGCTGCTGTGGAGAATGAAGGATGCTAAAAACTTGTGTGTTCAAGGTGGAATGAAATTTCTTCCCCTAGAGCCATAAAGGGCCAAGCTAGACCCTCTCAGGGACAGAGCAGTTTGAGTGTAATTGTGCTGACAGACACAGGTTCAGGCTGGTGGCCCTGGGGAGCCCTGCCTCATCCCTTTCTGAGCTTGAGTTTGAGCTTTTGGAAATAACTTGTCCACAAGTGCTAGGAAGAATTACTGAGCTACATTGGAAGGCGGAGATCGTGCCAGGTCCAAGGCGAATGATGGGCTTCAGATGCCATGGGAAGCCCAGGAAAACTTGGGGGAAGTTATGTGGGAAATAAAGACTGGAGGTCTTGGGGCTGGGTGTGGTGCTGCACACCTTTAATCTCAGCATTCGGGAGGCAGAGGCAGGTGGGTCTCTGGGAGATCAAGGCCAGTCTAACCTACATAGCTGAGGCTACAGAGAGATACTGTCTCAAAAACCAAACCAAAACAAAAAGAATGGAGTTCTTTCTCTCTTCTCCTTCCTTGGCCCCTTGCCTTCCCTTCTCTTTGCTCTCCTCTCCCCCTCCCCCTCCCTTCCTTTCCCTTCTGGTCAGAATCTCACTATATACCTCAGGCTGGCCTCCAACTCACAGTCCTTCCCAGACTGGGGTCATATGCACGTGCCACCTCACTCAACTAATGTGCTTTTCACTCTTTGTTTTACAGCACTGGGCATTCAACCCAGGGCCTGTGCATGCTGGGGAAGAGTTCCACTTCTACATTCCCTGGCAATGGAGAGTTTTCCTAAGGCCTTCTCTGGGAGGGAGGGGCAGATATCAGATCTATGCCATTGACATCTTTATTTGGCTTCTTCCTCATATTCAAATGGGGGGGGGCACTCCACGATGGTGTCTATGCTTCTCTTTCTAGAAGGAGCAGAAGGCCCCTTTCTCTTCCAGGGCTGCTCTGGTAGTGACTTTCAGAGATGTTTGTGTTGTGACTTATTAGATTCCTTTTCTCCATTGATTTTAATTAAGTTCTTGAGCTGTCTCCAAGCCTGGGGAACAGGAACAACACATGAAACTCTGAGAGCCAAATACTTTTCTTTTGCAATTGTTTTCCCAAGTTCTTCAAGTGCTTCATGGAAGGAAAGAAAAGTGAAACCAGAGCTGGAGGCATCTCCTCTGTGCCATCAGTCCCCAAATAATCAACAGAAAAATTAAAACCTGGTTAAGAAAATTGCAGCCGTCATTATAGCTTTGTGGTTGATGGAGACTTTGATCAAATCTTTTATGCAATTTCACAGTTTCTGGGGAATTCACCAAGCAGGAATTGATCATGTTTATGCCAGGCAGATTGGTTTCTCTTGGCTGAACTCGCCCCTCCCAAACCAATTTCATCTTTTGATCTAAGCGCACGTCATGCCTTTTAAGGGAAATTCATGGCTCACATCAGACCCAGCCCACACTAACCCCTTCCAGACACTGGCCAGGCCTCCTGTGGTTTGGACTTAAATGTCTCCCAAAGGCCATGTGTTGAAGCCTTTAAAAGGTGTAGCCTACTGGGAGGAAGTTAGACCACTGACATTGTGCCCTTGAGGGGGACACTTGGACTCTGGGTGCTCTTTTCCCCTCCTTCCCATTCCTTCTCTGCTTTCTGGTTGTCATGAGGCCATGAGATGAGTAGCTTTCTTCGGTTTCCTGTTTCCACCCTGAGGTACCAAGCAACAGGGTCAGGTGACTATGAACTGCAATTCCTCATCTCAAGTATCCCATCACAGGGACACAAAGCTGACTAACACCATCCCTAGGCCAGTTACTCATCCTTAGGTCTCGGAAAGTTTCGAAAGCCAGACAGAGGACGGGCAGCCCCAGAGCCTCCTGCAGATTTGGTGTTGAAGGAGCACAAGCCTTGGGGCTAGCCTGCCCTCTAGCAAGAGGATGGCACTGGTGAGGATTTTGGCATAATGGTGGACACAAATAGAGTCTGAGGTAGACAGCGCCGGGAAATAATCACCCCTTGCCAATCAAGGCCTTAGCAGTGCCGGATGTTGAGACTTTTCTATAGAAGTAGCTGCTGGGAAACTTACCATTTAAAGAGAACATTTAAAAACTAAAGCCAGTTTAAAGAAATGAATTTGCTCTGTGGGCTGAGTGAAATCGCGCAAGGATGTGAGCGCGGCACAGGGAGCTCCGGTGTCTGATGTGGCTGGCGTGGGCGCATGCCCTGCGTCCATGTCCGGGCCGCACCCAGAGTAGCCGCCCGACCTTGCTCACCGTGTCAGCTTCCCCAGGCTCACCTGCTCTTATAAGGCCCCAAGCCCCTGCCCCCTCAGCCTCCCCAGCCCCCCTAGTTTGTTAGGTTAGACTGCTCACCTCACCCACTACGGGCACACCCTGAGGAGCTAGTGGGCAGCTCATCGACGCTCTGGTCTGTTTCAGACACTGTGTGGCGTCATTTTCTGCGAGCTCTGCTTTGTGCCTCGTATGGTACTCTGGAATTCACAGAGCAACTTACTTGCCCATCCAGCCTGATCCTTTCCTAAAGGGAGATCCTTTCAATCAGTCTTCTTGGGCTACCATGCTATTCCTGACCCAGAGTCCAGAGAAGGGAGGCGGTGCCCCCGATCTCACACGACTGGGAGCAGCCCAGTCTGAGTTTGAACCTGGGGAGGCCAAACTTTGGTGCCCAGCACTGGCCTCACTCCCACTCTGCTCCTCTTCTTATTAGAAGCACAATGCAATTAAGGGCTCTGGCTTCCCATAACTCAAGACACACTTGACACCACAATCTACAGAAGACACCATCCATAAAGGAGTGGTGACAGACAGGCTGCCCTGGTGACAAGCATGAGACCCTATCTGTCTGATCCATCATCGGCATTATGCGAGCTGTATCTCTATTATCTCTCCCATAAGACATATTTACAGCAATATTAAAAGGGAGAGGTAGGGATAGATCATCTTCCTCATGCGCAGTGTATATTATCTGTCCAAGTCCTGTCATAGTTTAACTATGCCAGACAAGGCCAGCCGAGGTGCGGAGACAGGAGGGAAGTCATTTCTACTAGTCGCTAAGTGGGTGGTGGTGGTGGGCACAACCCTCCTCCCAGGCCCAGCACTCCATAATTTACAAAGCACTGTGCCCGTTAGTGGTAACTGCCAACTTGACAGAATCTAGACTCTACCCAGGAGATGGGCTTCTGGGCATGCCTGTGGGGAGTTACCTTGATCATGTTAACTAACGTGGGAAGACGCACTTTAACTGTGGGTGGATCCTGGACCGTACAAAATGGAGATATAAGTTCAGCTTTCATTACTCTAGGTTTTTGGTTGTGGGTTTGATCTGACCAGCTGCTTCTAGTTCCTGCTGCCTTAACTTCCCCTGTGATGGGCTGTATGCTGAACTGTGAGCCCAAATCAACCCTTTCTCCCTTAAATTGCTTTTGTCACAGCAACAGGAAAAGCATCCAATGGAGTCAGGCAACATTTGTGCATGGAGTCAGAGCCCCAGAACCCTCCCCTGATGGGAAAGGATTGGCACCATGATACCCCCGTTTCTCAGATCATAAAACTGAGTTTTAGGCAAGTCAATGCTTGTCAATGACCACCTTCCTTCAAGGGCCAAAGGGGGCAGAACTGGAACGCAGACTCCTGATCTCATCAGATCTCTTGAGATCATCATATTCTGATAATTTTCACTGCACACTCATTCATTCATTCATTCATTCATTCAGCACACATTTATGAAACCCCTTCTGGGGCTTACACTGTACTGAGTGCTGGGGGCTGCATGGGCCCTTCTGCTACAGGGCTCAGAACCAGGGGTTTCTGTCAAGACTCAGGAAAGTCTACAGAGGGAAGTTGGGTTGACCCAGGGGTGAACTGCTGACACTGAGTGTTAGACTGTGATGAGGTGGACAGCCTCCGCTAGGCACCACCCATCTCTCAGTGGCGACAGTGCTGAAGCCCAGAAACCTTGACCACTACTGTTTGCAGCACTGGTATGCCTTCTAACCCAGGCAGTCCCTTAAACAAGCCTGAGGGGATGGTGTTACCTTTGTCTCCATTTACGTAGGAGGGAATCCAGGTTTATAGAGGGTAAGTTCCTTGCTCAGAGTCAGACTGGGGAGAAAGAGAGAGAGGGAGAGAGAGAGAGAGGAAGAAGAAACAGAAGCGAAGAAGAAGAAGAAGAAGAAGAAGAAGAAGAAGAAGAAGAAGAAGAAGAAGTAGTAGTAGTAGTTGTTGTTGTTTTGGGACTTGAATTTAGCTGTTGGACCTCATCTTTTGACCACCATGACATACTGCCTCTTTATGAGATGTGCTACTCTTGAGCGGATTTAGGAAGTTTTGTGGTGGGATAAGGACACCTGGCATGGGATGTACAGAACCCTATGGTATGGATAGAAGAATGTATAACATATACAAAAGTCATGTGGCAAGAGGCTCCAGGTGGGAGGGGATTGAGGGACTGCAATGGAGGAGGAGAAGGCTGAAGTGGGGTTGGCTGCAGCCTTTGTGGGCATCACAGTGGGTTTGTAGGGTGGTGACTTCAGAGAATGGGACAGGTTTTTGAGCTCTTCAGGAGGTAGACATGTGAAGCTGTGGTGACAGGCCAGGCGTCAGGGTGGGTCATGGATAATGCCTGCTCAGCTTTTGGAGCCTTGCCCAAGGGCTCTTGGTGGAGCACCCTGGGCAGCACTCTCCTACACCTCTTGGCCCTGAGAGGCCCATCCCTGCCTTGGTCCAGCTGTAAGGCACATGAGGCTGCCTTTCTGCAGTGCTGACAATCCTCTGTGCTCTCAGATAATCTAACTCACAGATAATTAATGTCAGCCGGCTGTCACTGTACCCTGGCTAATCACAGCATGTGGGGGTGGGCGAGCCAGCCGGTCGATGATCAGCCCCCAGATCTGTCAGAGCCAGGAAAGGGCGCCGTCACCTGCCAAGCTGCCTGAGTGCTGGAGACCTTAGCACGAGCCCGTGTGCTTCAAAGGCACAGACAGTCTCTACCTCACGGGAGACAGGAGATGCTCAAGGTCATATCTGCAACTTCGTGGACCACCCTGGACAGGAGGGAGAGAGAAGAGGAGTTTTCCTCACAGGTGTAGATGCACACCTTCCCCCAACCCCGTGTGCATAACCATTTACACCAATACCTAGCTCAGGTTCCGCTGCTGTGTTCAAACTCTGGATCGTTCAGGTGTTTGCTGTGCTCCTGGTAGCCAGCCACCCCGAAGCTCTTGGGACTCCCCCCACAAACTGGTCTTGGCCATGGTTCTGGATTTGTCATCTCTTCTCCCGAGCTGCTCTTTCTCTAACATGAATGTAACAGAATCCGTAACAGAATCTGGCTCAGACCGTCTTGTTCATCCTCTAACAGTCTGGTTCCAGGGAGTGCGTGTGTGCTAGTGTTCCCATTGGCTTGCTGCGCAGGCCCTGAGGACGTTTACCAATCACCCCTCACACCTCTTGCCTTCCTTCTGGCTCAGCCCACTGCTGAGCCCATGGATAAGCTGGGCACACGTGCTTGAGTGCCCAGTCCACGGTGGGTGGAGGCATACTGGTGAGGACGGGTGCGAAGTGGAGATTCATTTCCCTGTGACCAGATCTCCTTCTCAGTGACTGAAAGCAAACTACCACAGTCCCTAGGCCCTTGGGTCACAGGAAGGCCGCTGAGCAGTGTCCAAAGTCAGGCAGCAGGTCGCCAGTCCCACCCCCCTTCTCTCCGGTCTGTGACCCTGACTCCCTGGGAGTTTCTCTGATGTTGGGAATGTGTGACCTGGATCTGGTGGTCAGTGGTGGCCTTGTGCTCCCTGGACATTATCCACAACAAAAAAGAAAAGTGGGGATCTGAGCGAACTGAGAGGTTTCTCAGCATTCAGACATCCACCTGCCCAGCTCTGTACCTCTCAAGGTTCAAGGTTCGAGCACGTGTGGCGGTAGACCAACCATCGGGAGGTGGTTCTCAGTTCCCTCCTGCCTGGGGATGGAACCCAGGTCCTTATGCTTGATGGTCAGTGCCTTTACCCACCCAGTCATCTGGCCAGCTCAACTCACTATTCTGACCAAGGGGATTTGGGAGTCCAGAGCAGCTCTCCCTGTGAGGGACACACTTCCTGGGGATATGAAGCTTCGCAGGCAGAAAGTACTGGGAAGTGAGACTAGCAAGAGTTGTTGTTCTCCCATTCCCTCCCCCCTTCCTTCCTCCCCCATCGTTCTTTTCCTTGGTTCCTCTCTAATTTCCTTTCATTTCTGAACAGGTGATATGTTTACAAAGCTCAAACATCTCTAGGCAAGGCCAGGTCCCTGGGAGACACTACACTCCTCTCCTTCGGCTCCCTGCCAGCCTCCACGTCCCCTTCTTCCTTGTTTCCTCTCCTGCACTCACTTCCTGCTGTCCTAGCTTCCTCTCCAGCATTCTTTCAGCAGATACCAGCATGTGCCAGTATGCATTCTGCCCTTTATTTCAGAGCGAACACACCGGTCCATCCTTCTGAAAAAACTCAGAGTAAATGCAGCTGCAGCCAGATCTGGGGACTCTGGGAAGCGGGTGGTGGTGTCTTGTCTTGGACCAGGTTGTGGGGGGCATTGAATGACATACTTAGGACCTTCTGAGGGTTGAGCATATTTTAGGCCATTTCTCAAATTTTCTCCAAGTCATGACACTTTCAAGGAAGCTGCATTCGCAGGTAGAGTCAGGGGGAGCTGTACGATTGGAGTTATTAAAAACAGACCAACAGCTGCCCTGGGCTCTTTCCCCCACTGACAATTAAGAAAGATGAACTGGCAGTGAGGTAGACACCATGAGTCCGTGTCACACGGCTAGCTGCCTGCCTCTTCTGCTTCCTCCTTAATTTATTTTCTGGGAAACATTCTCTGACTTAGAGCACTGTCCTCCCTTTTGTCAGCAACCAGACCCCAGAACCAAATTGCTGGCTGAAAATAATGTATTTTTATTAAAAACCATTTTAAGTTGGTGCCTATTTCTAAGACAGATTCACATATGGATAAGCACCCAGTATTGCTTGTTATAGATAAATGATGAATTATTTTAATCAGAAATGGATTTAACAGCACTGCAAAAATAAATTTGGGAGATTTTTCACAATCTGGTTGTCTTTTCTGATTCTTCATATTTATATTTAGTATTCAATGAAGACTAATCGTGACTATTGGGCATTCAATCAGACTCGCCCAGAGTGGATCCATCCCACTCATAATAAAGATTGACACTCTGCAGTTATTTGGGGAAATTGGCTTCAGGCCCTTGGAACAGAATCAGATGGGGACAGATCAACACTGAAACTTTCTTCCCCAGCGCCAGAAAATGGCATCGGTTGTGCAGGACAACCCGGGCTTACGCCCAGCTGTGGTCAAATGTCCTGCACGTGATGCTCATGGAGGACCAGGATAACCAGGAGCCACCTGGGGAGGGTACAGAGGGGACATGTCCGGGGACCCCAGCCACTTCTGACGGGCGATTGGAATTGAACTTTGTTTGATTTCCGTCCCGGACCCTGGCAGCCTTTCTGTGTCACTGGGGAGCACAGCAGTGTGGTCCAGGGATGGGGGAACCAAGGATGAGGAGGATGAAGGCTTTGCCTATACCAGGGACCTCTGAGCATCTCAAACAGTCATAGATCCAGGCCCACAGCCCTGCCCAGAGCATCCCTGAGCTACATGGGTGCTGAACTCCCAGTGGGCTCCCCACTTCTGGCTTTAGTTCCTCTGTCCCCTCAACAAAGAGAATGCAAATTCCAGTCTGGGAAGTTTTGGTGGGGTGTGTGCACATTTACACTGCAGCCAGAGGTCAACATCAGGGGTCTTCCACAATTGCTCTCCCCCTTATTTTTTGAAACAAGATCTCACGGAATCCGGAGCTCACAGATTAAGCTGGCCCGTCAGCTCCAGAGACCCTCCTGTCTCTACCTCTTGGCAGTAGGGTTTCAGACTCAGCTGACTGCCACTCTACTTACTAGGAGGCCTGGGATCTGAGTTCAGGTCCTGGTGCTGGTGTGGCAAGCGCTGTATCCTCTCTGCCATCTTCCTAGCCTTTCAGGCCTCAATGTTTATCTGATGATATTTTGTCTCCATTATATCTGTTCTTTTCCCAATACTGCCTTTTCTTTAAAATTTCTTAAAGTTACCATGCAATATAATGGGTTTCGCTAGGACATTTTCACACACGTATGTAACTTCACTTTGCTTCTGTTTGCCCCCCTTGCCCTGTCTAGTCGCCCCCTACTTGATCCCGTTCAGGCTCTCAAGAGATTCCCTTAGCTATCCTAGAGCAAGAATGCCATATCTGTCTTCTTTCCGTCCATCATCCCATATTGTCCCACTTTCTCCCATCATATACACTCTTTCTATCTTCATGTCATATGTCTGTGTATGTATGTTTGCGTCTAGAGTCCATGTATATTATTACATTTTTCATGACTATTTTTCACTGGTGGAAAGTAATTCCAGTATTTCATTACAGACGTGATAGAGCCTTTCAGATGCATTTCTCTGAGATACCGAATAAGCTAAAAGTAGTAATTTAATATTAGAACAGTGCATATAAGCAGCAAAAGTCATCAAGCTGGTAGTAACTGGGTAAAGAGATCCTACATTGCTTTCTGTGTTAGGTGAGAAAAGAAAACATTCAGCCAGTCCTGGAGGCCTAAGCCTATAATCCCAGCTACTCAGGAGGCTGAGGCAGGAGGACTACAAGTTCAAGGCCAACCTGGACAACTTAGTGAGACCCTACCTCAAAATAAAGAGGAAAAAGAAGGCTCACTGGTCGTGCCTTTGCCTAGCGTGTGTAAAGCCCTGGGTTCCTTCCCCAGCACCATCAGACCAAACCAAACCACACAACCAGGAAACCTCCCTTAGGCTTCTCTCTTGTTCTACGGGTTTCAGTGCCTTAAGCAAGTTAGTAGACAGCGGCAGTGAACACAAAAACAAAGGAGGTCACCACCTGCCCTGCTCTCCTGGTGACTTTCCAAGTCACTCATGGAAAGGCTGCCTGGGACAGGGCCCCAGGCAGAGCCCGCACTCCTCCGCTATAGACCTCCACATGCTTTGTTCTCATCAGTTATTACCACCTTGCCTGAGAGGGTACCACTCATTACTGCTCGCTGATTATCAGGGCCGACAGGGATGAAGAGGCTCTCTGCCAGAGGTCTGGCTGCATCTGGAACACACAGCCCAGAATCTCCCCCAACTTTCCCCAGAAAACAGGTCGTACCAGCTTTTGTTGATCAAGACATCTCTGTGGGTGGATGGGCAGACATCACCATCTGGGATTAATATATAGGATTTTCCCCCTCCCGTTTGTTTGGAGAATCTCATTAAGGCAGGTTTCCTTCAGGAAACTGGTGCTTTAATATTCTGCATTGTCAGCTGAGGGCCTGGATTTTATTTCTTGAATAACATTTAATTAAATGTGCAGGCTTGCTTCCTCAATGCCTCAGTGATCAGGAACCCTGGGCCACCTCTGCTGCTCTTTGGAAAATCAGCAGAAAACCAGGTTGGGGGCCACAGTGCTGCCGAACAGTAAAGTTTACGGCCTGTGCCTTCGTTGTAATTACTGCCAAATCCTGCTGATGTGGGCCACTTCAGGGGCTGGGGCCAAGGTACAGCTGCTCTGAAAATGCTGATTCTTGTGCCATAACATGCATCCTGCAGGAGCCAGAGCCAGAAGGTAACTTCCGAGGCCAGGGGAGAGTAAACCAGGGACCAAAGATCACATCTGGCCCTCAGTTTAATTTTATAAATAAAGTTTTATTGGAACGTGGCCATGTCTGTTTATTATTATTGGTGCAGACCCTGTGGTGGGCAGAGACAATGGAGCAGTAGGTCCTCTGGGTAGCCTTAGCCTGAAGTAGGTAGGCTTGGCACATGCTCTGAGTCTTTTCTGTGAGCTTTAGGTGCAGTTCCAGGATTCTCATGTCACAATTCACAGATGCTCAATACCCCTATAAAATGGCAGTATAGGTACACAGCCTACACCTACCCTCTTCATCAAACCACTTGATCGTTTATGACTTCATGCAATGTGAATACTACTAGGCTTCACTTGCCAATGATGGCAAGACAAAACTGTGTATGTTCCCACGGTTTCCATCCATGGCTGGTTGAACACGTGGGAGTCTATGGATGTGGAGGTCTGATTGTGCTGTTGTGAAGAACAAAAACAAACAAAATCCCCCAAACAACTATGAGAGGCGGCTTGTCCCAGGAGCTGCAAGGGAGTCTGGGAAGGAGCCTGCACCGAGGAGTGGTGGGTGGTAAGCACGGTGGGGCAGAAGTGAGATGGGGAAGGGTGAGTTGGAAGGGGAGGAAGTGGGGCGAGGCGGGGTGGGGATGGGGTGGGGTGGGGCGAGGCGAAGGTGGGGGTGCCTTACCTGGGGCGGGAGTAACTGGCAGGGGGCTGAGGCTTCTCCATCTCGCAGAGGGGGCTCCGCTGGACCTCCACCTGTGGTGACTCCTCTGGGCTGAAGCTTTTCCCCTGAAAATTCCCGAGATTCCAGGAGATTCCAAGGCTGACAGAACCTGTCATTTGTGCATCCTTTCAGCTGTGATGTGGTTAGTTGCCGGGTACAGATGTTAGAATGGGGTCCATAGTCATGAGGGGGATTTCTGGGACAACTGGATAATGCTGATGAACCTTGTGGTTAGCCTGAGGGCAGATCTGGGAAAAAAGGCTGTGGGCGGGTGTTGGGGACGGCATCCGGGATTTGGGAACTTGTCCTTGCTTCTCTTCCCTGTGTGCACTATGGATGGGCACAGCTTTCTTCCATCTGTTTATAGGGATGTTTCCATATCCACATGTGAGAAGAGCGAGGGGTGCGGTTCTAAGCAGAGAGCAACCCTGTCGATGCAGCAGCCTTGAGCCGCGGCGTGGCTTTGCCTCCACTCCGGACATGTGATCTTTTTATTAGAAGCAAATGAAGCTTTTGGCTAGAATTTATTAACCTTGTACAGTACATAAAGACCATCTCAGTATGGTCTTAAGGGACTTTCATTTTGAATTTTTTTTCCTCCCCCCTTCTCAAACTCTCCTGAGAGACTAGAGGATGGGGCTGCAGTGGAAGCATTCCAGGGGGTACAGGCTTCACATGCAAAGGTCCTGGGGCAAAGCTTCAATTCCTGCCTCTGGATTCCTTGGCTTCTCCGGATGGACTGCAACCTATAAAGCCAAATAAACTTCTTCCTCCCCAAGTTGCTGTTATCTCAGCAACAGAGAAGCAAAGAATATACCCCTAGCAATAGCTTCCTGAAGAAGCCAGCCAGCCTTAGCACTCTGCTTCCTGAGCTCTGCCCTTTCTAGCTTTAGTGTTCCCGTCTCTAAGCTGGGCTAATGCACAGCGCTCAGGATGTTCTGATGAGTCACTGAGTTCATGTGTGTGGATTGCTTAGCATACAGCTTGCAGAATGCATGCTGCCTGTGGCCTGTGTGTTATCTTCTAAGCTGATACATGAAGGTAACTTACGGGTTGCTCCTGAAATCAGAGGTCTCTGCTGAAAGCCCTTGCTCAACTGTCCCCTGCTGAGATTTCTTTCACTGCTAGGTCTCTGCATGCATTGCTTTGTTTCCTGAGGCTTGCTGTTCAGACTCAAGCCTCCTTCAGCCAACTCCAGGGAGGTGGGGACATTGCGCAAGGCTGGCATCAGCTGGCAGGCAGAGTATTTCAACTAGTCCTTGAGGTTGCTCCCAGGAAAGGTGTATTCAATTCTGCCCAGGAAGCATAGCCAGAGCCTTAGTTCGGATCCATCTCCTGGGCTGCCAGACATTCCAGAGGGGCCTGCTCCCGAGGCAGTGTGTGAGCTGAGCTCCGTAACAAGCTCTGGTTGCCCTACTGTGCTGGCATTTTGAGTTGGGGGTCTGCAGAGTGTTTGACAGTGGGGAAGGAAGAAGGGCAGAAAGAGAGCCAAGGAGATGGGTGTGATAGGGGAGCTCAATACCCGGGAGACTCACCGAAGAATGTCAGCCTGGCCTTGGGAACCTGTCAGGGCATGCTGGGCTTGTTCTTCTAGCTGATATTTCATTTATTTTGTGTGTGGTATATGTACTTGTTAGTGTAGGTGTGTACATGTGTGTATGGGTGCACATGTATGTGCATATGTGTATCTGCACAAAAATATGTGCAGAGAGAGGCTGGAGGCTGGTGTCCAGTGTTTTTCCTTGATTACTCCCATCTTTGTATATATGTTAAAGTTGTATTTATTTTTATTTTGTGTGTATGAATGTTTATTTGCATGTATATACATGTGCCATATGTGTGCCTGGTATCTGTGGAGGCCAGAAGAGGGCACTGGATCCCTCAGAGCTGGGAGTATGAATGGTGAACACACACACGCACGCACGCACGCACGCACGCACACACACAGAATGCATTGATTCTAATATCAGCTGAAATCCAGTGCATATTTGTGGAATGACTGGGTGGACAGTGGGCTGGATGAATGAAGGATCAAACAGATGTCCCCAAACATGTTTCAGTAATAAATTATGAGAAGGAAATCACTGTTTTGGAATTATCAATAGCATTGGCCTCTTTGCAGCCCATAGTACAGCTTCAGCCTTTGGAGTAGTTCACGCTGGTCCCAGCCTGTGGTTCTGCTTTACCCAGACGTTTCTAGGAACTTTCTTCTTGCACCTCCCCTGCCCAGCAAGATCTGAGGCAGACCTGGGCACAAGCCACCTTCTGAAGGACAGTTTCCTGTTATTTTGTCAGCCCCTCCAGGAACTTGTACACACCATAGGAGAAGAGAGGCAATAACACCAAGATTGAAATTCCCTCCTGCCTACAGGAACCAGGGGTTAAAGTCAGGTTTAATTTGATTTTAGACAAATAAACTACTGTGACATTTATTGCATACCTGAATTGCTAGAGACAAATTCCCACCTGGGCTGTGATGGTCGTAAGGCTGTGACTTTCACAAGATGCCCAGCTGTGGGCTCCTGCTTCTGTTCAGAGCTGGTGTGAGCTTAAGCTGCTTCATAATGACTAGCATGTGCCTTCTCCACCAGGCCTGTGCCTCAGGGGCTACAAACCCCTGGGAGGGGGCTATCCCAATTCAGATAATGCTGTGGATTCTACTGCCAGCATTGGGTGGGGAGAGACCTAGAGAAGGCAGGCAAAGACAGATGACGGGCATGAGGGGGTGGGGTGTGCTGATGAGCTCCAGTGTCATCGACTTTTCTGCAAGTGATATAATTCCATTCTTCTCCATTGCTGAATAAAACTCCATCCTCTATGTATAAGGATATGTACATGTGTGTGTGTGTGTGTGTGTATATATATATATATATATATATATATAACATTTTCTTTATATAACTTGGCTATTATAAGTAGTACTACAATAAATATAGCAGCAAACTTCAAGAGTGAGTTCCTTCAGAGAGGAGACACTTTTGGCAGGCTATTCTTGTTCTTTCCTCAAAAATTGAGTCTGAATTATATATATATATATGTATGTATGTATATAGATATATGTGTGTGTATGTATACGTATATATACAATAAGAATTATGTATATATCAGTCTCTACTTGTACTTGTCAAGGTTAAACATAGTTAATGGGAAACAAGGGCCATTCATTGGCTCACTACAATAAAACATTTAGAAGATTCTTGTTCAGGTGTGGCTGGATCTAGGTACTCAGATATGTCCTCAGGAATCTGTCTTTCCCTTTGACCCAGCTTTCTTCTGTACTGACCTCAGTGTCAGCAGATTCCCATCATATGATGTCTGCTTGGTTGTCTACAATGGAAGATTTATGGCCTGGCAATTTGATGACCTCAGTAGAACAATGTGCATTTTCTCACAGTCCCAGTGAAGGTCTCTGGACCGTTACCAGGCTGGCCTGAGCCACATGCTGAAATGAGCTTACTGTGGGCCTGCTCCTCAGAGCCACGTGGTCTAATAGTTGGGCTGGCTCCCAAGGACAATCTGATGGGGTATCCAGAAGATGCAGGCACGGAGTCTAGGCAGACAAATCTATGTCTTCTTAGAGGACCCCTCAGACGTGGTCAGGAATCCTTGACCAGCATCCAACTTTCTCTTCCTCCCCATTTCTCTCCCCATTTCTGTCTCCTGCCTGTCATCCCTGTGGCCTCTGAGGAGGACATATGTCTGCTTCCCTCTCGGCAAGGCATGGACTGCCCATCAGAGCTCTTCATAGCTCTGACGGTGGAATTTCATTACACGTGGCACACAGGAGCCTCTTGGAGGACCCATCTCGCATACTCCCACACTGGTCTCAAGCAATTTTCCTGTTCTCTTTTGTGGGACAGATGAGCCATCTCCCAGGTATTGACACTTAGCTGACCAGGGCATGCTGATTTGATTCTAACTCCTTCCTGATGTATAATTCCTTAATTCCCCAGTGAGGCTCTGAGAAGGGCTGCTTCTGTTTCCCCGAGCGCCTAGGGTTTTGTGCTTCTTGCCTTACCTCTGGCACAGAAGATACCACCTAATGCTGGCAGGAGGAGGCTCTTGGGTGGGCCCATATGAACAAGGATTCCTTGAAGTCACATGGACTGACTAGACCACATATACTAGGCTGAGCAGGAGGACAGGGATGACTTCCCCTGCCTTTATGACCACAGCAGATGGAAACCTGGAAAGATCCCTGTGGATATCTGGGATGAGGAGATTAAGATGAGGCACTGAGGGTCATGGAAGGTCAAAGCAAAGAGTTCATAGGCAAGGAGGGACAGAGAGAGGGAAGAAGAGAACTGGAGAACCCTAATCAAGTCTCCAGCTAAGTGTTGATCAAAATGTGTGTGTACCAAGAAACCACCTGGAGTAGAGCAGAAAACACTCCGGAGAACTAGAAGAAAAGCTAGCAGAGTTCCCTTGTGGCTGGGAGGGGTACTCAGTGGAGTGCTCTGGAGGATGCCCAGCCATCCTGACTAGGTGAGTTTAGGTGAGTGCTGGGAACTGAACCCTGGTCCTCTGGGAGAGCAGCCAATACTCTTAACCGCTGAGTCATCTCTCTAGTCCTTTAGTTTTGTTTTATTTTTTTGAGACAGGATTTCCCTTCTGTCTCAGCTAGCTTGGAACCTGTTATATAGTCCAGGCTGACCTTGATCTCACAGAAACCCACCTGCCCCTGTCTCTTAAGTATTGGGATTAAAGGGGCATGGCACTCTGCTTCGCTAAGACTTTTGCTTTTAAATTATGTTTAAATGTATGTGCCTGTCTGTAGGTATGTGCACATGATTGTAGGTGTCCTTATAGGCCAGCAGCATTGGATCTCCCCAGGAGCTGGAGTTTCAGGTAGTTGTGAGCCTCCCAACATGGTTGCTGGGAACTGAACTCAAGATCTCTAGAAGAGCTCTGCTGAGAGTATATGCTCTTAACTACTGAGCCATCTCTCCAGCTGCAATAATGAGATATTTTTCTGTCAATACATTTGACAACTTAGATGAAATGAAATTTTCCTTGAAGGACAAACTACCAAACCTCAATTATGGAAGAAAAATCCCTTTTAGGAACTGTTATGTCAGGTACATAACATAACAATATATTGGACAAGATATTATCTATCTATCTATCTATCTATCTATCTATCTATCTATCTATCTATCATCTATAAGCTTTGACCCAGAAATACTTAAGGACAATACAAAGACACGTGTGAAGATAACTATTTCAATTTAGTAATGTCAAAAAATTAAAAAGTACCTGGGCATGGTGGTACACGCCTTTAAACCCAGTACTTGGGACACGGAGGCAGGTGGATCTCTGTGAGCTCGATCGAGGCCAGCCTGGTTTATGTAGTGAGTTCCAGGCCAGCTACAGAGAGAGCCTGTCTCCAAACAAAGAAACACACACACACATACACACACACACACACAACCCAAATAAACAAATAAACAACCCCCAAACCTCCAGAAAGCAGTACATTTACCCCCAGGACCACAACATATCACATACATGTATGAAACTGTCAAAAATAAAAACTCAGGAAATATTTAGGTGTCATGATATAAATATCAATTAATAGCAAACCACTTAAATTAGCCATGCATCTGCAGAGACTGGGCATCTCTAATCTAAACTATAAACCGTGAGCATCAAGGTGACACTCTAAGCGGAGAATTCCACAGCTGACCAGCTGTGTCTGACTGTAGTCAGGGCTCCTACGGGTAAAAATCAAGCCATAGAATTCCTTTGAGGCCCTGTGTGTCAGCTGGATAGGAAGGGTAAGGGAGTCTCCTGTTTATACGGAGTCTCACCCAGAATAAAGTTCATAGAAATGTCCCCAAATCTGAAAGAATTAGGAATCAGGAACACTTCTAGTCCTGAGTATTTCAGGTAAGGGAGAGTCAGCCTGAGAACAGGGAGGGGCATTCCTGTGGAAGCAGATTGTGTGCTAATCAGGGTGCTCTGCATCACGCACAGCAGAGAAGAAACAGCACTTTAAAGAGTGTCTCCATCCAGTGTGTGCAGGTTAAGAGGGAGGGGAGCCAGGCTGTATTCTCTCTGGTTGGAGAACTTTCCTAAGAGCAAACCCTTGAGCAGAGTTTTGTGGCTCCTAGGAAGGGGGCTGGAGAATCCGGGTTAAGGATGTTGAATGTACATTATATTGGCCAGTTGTCACACGTTGTTTGAATATGCTGAGAAGCCGGCTCTGAAATCAGGTGGTCAACCCCCATTTCAGACCCAACTTGGTCGGTCTTAGTGTCCTCCAAGGTCCTTTTTCTGTGTCCCCAACTCATGACAGGGAGGAAAGAGAACAGCAAAACAGTCCAAGAGTCAAAACAGTGCGTCCCTGAGAACAGCTGGAAGGTAAACCATGCCCAGCAAAGGTTACCGGGGTTCATGCATGATACAGCGTGCAGTGGGAACAGGAGCAGGAAGTTCAGCCATGGGAAGCTCTGCCATGAAGAGAAGGCTGGGAACTCCAGCCCATTGCTCCACCTTCCCCTTTTGGATTCTGCTGGGCGGTGTTAATGTCTGATCTGTAGTCCTGCTCTCCACTGTTTACTGTTTGATTCTTTTACTCCTGTTTGCTGTATACTTAATAAATGTACTCAGTGGAAATAGAAAGCTGGGTTGTCACGGTTCATTTTCCATAGGGAACAAGACAGAGGAAGGAAATTCAGTCTTTGATGCATATACTTTCCTAATGTGGTTAGCTTTTTTTTTTAAAACACTTCATGCAAATATTACCACTTTAAAAAATATTTATTGCTTATATTTTTATTTTATGTGTATGAGTGTATTACCTGCATGTGTGTAAGTGCACCCGGGTTATACAGTGCTCATGGATGTCTAAAGAAGGCTTCGGATCCCCTGGAACTGGAGTTACAGATGGTTGTTAGCCGCCATGTGGGTACTGGGAATTGAATCCAGGTCCTCTGCAAGAGCAGTCAGTACTCTTAACTGCTGAACCATCTCTTCAGCCCAGTATTACCAATTTTAAACAATCCCCAAGCTATGAAAGCAAAAAATAATGAGGCTCCAAATTTGAATTCCCCTGAGCTCTTTCTGCTTCCAGCTCTTTCTGCACAAACTTTGGAGTATGTGTTAGAGTAGTCCTACCAGCACTGTAATAACAGGCGACACCTGTAAGCGATCCACACCTTAGTCATGTGTTTTTTCCTTCTCTAGTGGCCCCAAATGAATGCTCTGAGGTAGAGTGGTTCATTTGTGCAGAATTAGTCAGACTACTCCATCTCTCATCTCGTCCACTCTGCGGGATCTTGTAACTAACGCGCCTGAGTATCCAGGTGAAGAGGACAAAGGAAAGATGAACAAGCATGGTGAACTTTATGCAGTGGTCGGACGTTAGGCTATATTACTTCTGCTTTCGTTTCATTGGCTATGGCCATTCCAGCCACAAGGAATCCTGGGAATTGTAGCCCACCAGCTGTATAGGAGAGAAGATGGATTTGTGGGTGGTCACAGTATATACCAATCATGGTGTATAATGAGTGCTCAAAACGATGCAGGGAGCCCAAGCCCAGGGTTAGAACAAACTCCAAGAGTGTTGCAGGAGGACAGCTGCCTCCCTTCTAGGCTATGCTCCTTACTTTGTCTTCCAGAGCTCCGGAACGAAGGGATTACAATGGAAGCAGAGAACACAAGTCTGGAGGGTAGGCGCCCTGGGCTTAGTCCCCACGGAGGCTATGTGATCTGATTTATTTACCTGTAAGGGAGGGTATTGGCATTTTGTCCTTGAAGGGCTTGGGTGCCACCTTTATAGTGCAGCCTTCACAGTGGGCTGGAGCAGAGGTTCCCAGGAAGGGCAGAGAGAGAAGCAATTGTATAAGGAATCTTACCTTTTCTGAGCACTTGCTACATGCCAAACATAGCTAGTTACTTTATCTGTTATTTTTTTTTCTTTTTAATTCTCATGACAACAATAAGAAAGGACATACTTCTGACTCCACAGGAGAGGAGACAGGCTGGAGTGGTGAACTGACATGCCAGAGCGGGAATGGCAGTCTGGAGTGGCGGACTGACCCATCAGAGCTGGGATGAGGTCTCCTGAGTTTATGACTCTAAAGCCTGCGCTCTTAGGCAGGTGGATGCAGCCCTGGAGATTTCTGGTAAATTTACTTTCCTTTCCTGAGATTTGGATCATAACCTACTAGACTTGTAAATATATCCGCCCAGAGAGGGGAACGGCACTTTTGCTGTTGATTTAATATTTTTTGGAGGAAATAGGTTTATGGGCCAAAATATTCCTCTGTTAAATGTTACAACTTCTTTGAGCTTCACATTTGCTTTGAGAGCCTTTATGGTGGACTTAAGGTTTCTGGGTTGGGTTAGCCAGGGCCCTCCTGAGTCACTAGTGCCACCTCTCAATTCCCCTGCCTCGGGCACACCCAAAATCCTATTGAGTCTGTGTCTGTAGTAATTAGAAATTATTCCTTAAAGCTCAGGAAAAATCCAATCCCTATTACCAGGGAAAAAGAGGGGTTTATTTTTGTCAAGTAACAAGCAAGCTTGATAAAGTCATCCCAGGGCCCAACCAGTAGCTCTAGAGCATCCTCAGTGCAGGTGGCATCGTGTTTATGACCTCACAGTCCCTGAAGGACTGTACTGTGCCTTCTAGCATGTCCTCAAGAGAAAGCATGGAAGGGAAGTGCAAGATTCAGAGTCAGCTGAGTCTGTTTTATTTTCAAGGGTCCAAAACCCCATTTTTATTGATCACAGCTGAATCACATGATCACCTTATCTGTGAGGAAGAAGAGAAGAGGTGTTTGTATACGTGCCCCCTTACCACCAAAGTGGAATTGAGATTCACTTAGAAATAACCGTGGTGGGCATAGCGTAGCCCTAAGGACAGCTGCCACAGCCATGTAAGCATCTGCTGAAGGCACCCACTTCTCTGTCTCACCAACACTGGGGCCTTTCTTTCACTTTTGGACTCTGACACAGCCTCTTATTAGGTATTTCTGCATTCCCTCTTAAAAAAAACATTTTATTTTATTATTTTATGTGTATGAGTGTATTGTCTGCATTTGTGCAAGTGCACCTGTGCCTGCACAATGCTGTTAGAGGTCAGAAGAAGGCATTGGATTTGCTGGAACTGGAGTTATGAATGATTGTTAGCTGCCATGTGGGTGCTGAGAATGGAACCCATGTCCCATGTCTTCTGCGAGAGGAGCCAGTGCTCTTAACCACTGAGCTATCTCTCTAGTCCCTGCATTCTCTCTTGACACTCACCTTCTCGTCACAAGATCTGTTCTTTGGCCAGAGAGGTCTTCATAGAATAGAAAGCTGACCCTGTCCCTTCCCTCCAGGGGAACGTATAGAATGAAACTACGTGTTGGTTCTTTTCTCTCTTAAGAAAACAGGTCTTCTGCCCAACTGCTAATCCCTCTCCTTGGACCCTGTGGAAGGAGGGTCTAGACTGGGATCAACCATCTGAGTTTGTTTTCTCTCTGGATTAGGTGCTGCTGGGCACCAGCAGACTCTGAGTGGGGAGCTGGCAGGTACAGATGGCTTCGGAGACCCAGATATCATCTATCCGAGGACACTGGGGTTTTCCTCAAATTGTCACAATCTGTTACAGCAGGCTTGACTCATTTTTAGTGTTTAGGCTCCTGTCCTGCGTTGTGTAAATAAAGCAGGCAAATCTCCACAGAGAATGTCTTTTTTTGCTTTATTCTTTTCTTCCTGGTTATGCTAAATGGGAGGGTTCCCGGAGTTCATATGTTGGAATTTAATCTTTAAATTCCTGCTCTGGTGGTGTTTGGGGGCAGAAATTTTGGAAGGCAATTGGCAGCAGATGAGGTCATGAGGGTGGGGCCCCTCTGACAGCATTAGTGACTTTTTAGAAGGAGAACAGCCTGAGCTAGCCCCTCTTTCAATTTCACGGTGTACTAATATCCACAAGGTTATGGCGTAACAGAAATGTGTTTACCAGATGCTTACCCCACACTCTTGGTCTTCCTAGTTTCCAGAACTGTGAGCTATAAGTAAGTCCATATTCTTTATAAGGTACTAAGTCTTTGGTATTTAGTCATAGCAAATGAAAATGGACTAAGTAGTTTTCTTTGAAGGGCTTATTTTTGGTCCTAAGGGTCCATGTTGATTTATTCTTTTAAGCCAGTCCAAGGTACCCACATAGGTTCACAGAGAGTTGGAGGAGCTGATATTACCTGCTTGGAGTCAATCTCTCAGGTCTTCTTACTGTTCTGGTAACCTCCTAGAGGCATTTGAACAGCAGGAGAAATGTGTAAGGAAAGAAGAAAGAAGGAAGGAAGGAAGGAAGGAAGGAAAGAAGGAAGGAAGGAAGGAGCCCATCAGTCAGTGCAGGCTCTTGATGTCCAAGCTGGCCACCTTCTTCATTATCCCTCTCAACTCTGACTGGGAAAAAGGCAAACTTCGTACCTAGATCCCTCCAGATAAAATAGCTAAAGGTGAAGGGTTTCTAGTTGGAGTGTAAGCAATGGCAGGACCCATGCATGCTGCCTTTCAAAATCAAGTCGAAAGGCCCTGGTATCAACACTTCCTACCTGACACAGTTGATGAATTTGGGTCCCACTGGTTCAGGGATGAGGCTTGTGTCCTGGACCCAAGCCCAATCAAATCTCATTTCCCTGAGTGACACTGATCCCATACATCTGTGAAGGCAGGATTAACCTGCATCCCCGTCTCCCATCCAAAATCGCAGAAGAAAGGATTGGGACGTGAATTCTTGTCTGTTCAGCTCTGAACATGATTTCCTTCTCATTTTACCCTTTAATAGGAGATATTTCCGAGGATTTAAAACATTAAGCAGATTAATTATTACCAAAAGGAACCCTGAAGTTTTCACACTGCTCTGTCAGTAAATTTAAAATACAATAAATAATTTAGTCCTTAATTTTCTCTCCACAATGAAGAATTAAGAATCTTCAAATATTCTCTTTCTTAAAAGCTACAATTTCTTCCTCTCCTTTCTCTGACCTCTGAACATGACGAAACACAGACCCACACTGTGAGAGGGTCATACTGAACATCATGTGGCAACTGAGATTACAGTTTAGTAAGAAATATTTCCTATTAATTGGGGCTATTTTCAGGGACCTTAAAATCCTTCAAAAATTTCCCTTGTGATTAGGAGATTAGAGATATTTATGGTCATTTTCCAGATGCAAAAACCAAGACTAAATGAGGTTTTAAAAATAGGAATAAATCCAACACTCCAGTTTCCTTCTTTGGATGGGGTCTAGCCTTGTTCCAAAGGGCCGAATGAACAGGAAGTTCGGATTCGGAAAGGCAGAAATCTGAATTAAGAAGCTTGCATAGTGCACGTGGGGTCTGAGGGACCTGGGTGGGATGTTACAGTCAGAAGCTGGCAGCAAGCTGGATTCAAAGCACCAAAAGGAAAGGGTGGGCAATGGAGCTGGGATGGGCTGGAGTCAGGACAGCTGCAGAGTGGGAGCTGCAGATGAGGGTTGTGCCTGGGGTGGGGGCGGAGAGCCGCACTGTGGGCTCCAGCTCTCTTCTTCTGCACTGCAGACTTCACCAGAGACCATAGCTCAAATGCAGTTGAATGCGGAGTGCAAAAGTATCCTACCGAGAAGCCTCTCAGGCTCCAGACCAGAGCAAAGAAACACAGAGAATGGACTGGAGTGACGCATTGGGGTGAGTGGGCATATGAGGGGATCAAATGATGAGCACAGTGATGATTAGTCTTTCATCTTTAAAACTGCCCTTCACTCAGCTGGCGTTCATGAGATTGTGACCATATAGTTTTATTTATGTACATCTTATTCTAAGTCTAGAGCTTATAGATCCCACTTGAAGTGGGTTATTTTGCTCGTGATTTGCCTTTGTTCCATTTGGGAGACCTCAGAGTCCGCAGGACACCAATGCACGGCTTCCTGTGACCCACCGAACAAGCCATGCAAAACTTGACCATGAGAAACAGAAGGGAGAGATTACGAGACGTTCTCCAAGTTATACAGTTACCAGACAGCAGAGAAAAGTGTCAAATCAAGCCACGCAATGAAAGGCAACCACTGGTGTAGTAGAACAGGTTTACTTTCTGTGGTTTCAGTTAATTGGTGTTACTACAACATTAACAGGAACATTCCAGAAATACGCAGATCATAAGCTTTAAATCACATGATGTTCTGAGTAGCACAATCAATTCTTGTGAAAGCTCTTTCTGCCCTGCCAGGGATGAGAATCAGCTCTTTTCAATGTATCCATGTGGTATATGTCACCTGTTCAGTAGCCACTTAGTGGCTGTCTCAGGTAGACTGCTGAAGCACTTTAGTGCTTGTATTCAGGGCTCAGTACTACCTATGATATAAGGCATCCGCTTAGATCTTGGTCATATCTCCTGCAGGTGAGGCAGGGCCAACGTACCACTTTATGAAAGAGAAGGGAAAGAGGGAACAGTAGGAAAAAGAGCCAGTGATTGTTGCCCAGGCTAGCTCACTTCTCATATCCTCATGCAGTAGTATGCTACATGTCTCCTGAGAGCATTCAGGCATCTTAGAAACTTCTCAGGTTTTCTCCAATTTACCTACATAGCTCCACTTTTCTGTGATGTACACACACTGGGAGGGTGTGTGAGCTCTCTGTTGGTTTCTATCGAATAGATCTATCATCTCAAGTTCTCAGGCGCACAGACCTACAGCTGCTAGTATCATGGTGCAGTCTTCCTTTCCTGATTTGTGGTTATTGGGTGCAGAATTCATCTTCAGCGAGACTTGTCTGTGAGACCCCTACGTGACCGGTCAGGTTTGGCAGTCTGTATTCCTTGCTCATAAGTATTTTTATTGGAGGTTACCCAGGAATGATAGCAACCCAAGGACTAGTTTTTGTTACTTGATGAGCTTGAGAATCTGGGGTAAGCTCAAATTCCAAACCGGTATGAAGGACAAGGCATGGAGGAATCTGTTTTTCCCCATGCCGATGGGTCGCACCACTCTACTTCATAAGTTTTGGGGGGATGCAGTCCTTTGAATTCTTCTGTTTTGGTCACATGTCTATAATCTGATTTCTTTCTGTGCCCTGAGCTTCAACAACAGTCCTCCTGTGGATGTCACGCCATCTTTTTTGATTATCATGAGTCACATATTCCAGCATCGTGTCAGTTCATGTCTCCTGTGCCCTCCCAAGTCATGTCACCCTGGAGACTTCTTGTGTATCCCATGGAGGTAGTTCAGGTATCAAAACGGACATTTGTCATATTTATTGGTCATTTCTGGTTGTTTTGTTCCATGATGACTTTCAAGTCACAGTTTCTTTCTAAACATTTTAAATGTATTTATGTGTATGAGTGTTTTGCCTGCATGTATGTAAGTGCACCATGCGCATGCAATGCCCATGGAGGTCAGAAGAAGGCATCAGACACCCTGGAGTTGGAATTACAGGTGGTTGTTAGCCTCACGTGGGTACTGGGAACTGAACGTGGGTCTTATCAAAGAATAATCAGTGCTCTTAACCACTGAACTGTCTCCCTATCCCTGAGTTCCAGTCTCTTAATTTTGCTGAAAATGATAGGCTTTTGGTTTTGTTTGAAGAGATGGCTTCGAGTCTGAAGAGAAGTGGTGGAACCCAGTGGTTTTGTCTGACAAGATGATTTTACAAATGAGATTTCAGTGTCCCAAATTAGGAACTTCTACCACATTGAGCCTCCTCATGTTAAGCATAAAAACTGCAAAAAGCAGTTTTGCATAGTTTGTGCTTGTGTAGGATAATCATACTGTGACTTGACTCAAAGGATATCTAGGTTGGAAGCAAAGCTAGGAAGCATCACAGAAAATGATTCCTAAGCTGGTCCCTGGGCCATCCATCTCAGAATGACTGACGAGCATCAAATATCCTTGATTCTTTAGCCTCTTCTCAGAATCCAGTGAGACCTGCCTATGAATATGCTTTTCACATCTTGCTGGGTCGTTCTGATGCCCGTCCTTATCTGGGAACCCTGGTCTGGGCAGTGCTCCACCCAGAGGAAGTGAGCCCTGCAGCCCTGGCAGGGATGGCCTCTACTTCCTCCACTCACAGAATTTCAGGCATAAGGACCTGCCAGCTGCAAATCACCCCTTCCCGTCAGCCCGCTTCATACTTCCTGGGCTGCTTTGGTACCCACTGCATACTCTCTGCCTCCCTCGTTCCCCACTGAATAATTCCTGAAGGACTATCAGAAGCTCGGTGCCTGCTGCTGCTACCAGGCCAGGCAGATGCCAGGCTCTCCAGTTCTTTCCTACAATGACAGTGACCCTGACACTGGCTTTGCATTGCCATTTGCACAAGGGAGAGAAGAATGCAAAGGAAAAGGAAGTCAGTAGAACGAGATGCTTGACATTGTCCCCAGCAAGGAGGGACAAGCGTCCTAGAAAGAACTTATGCCTGGCTTGGATACTGCTGTTGGAAACTAACCTTTCTGTGCAAGGAACAGAAGAGAGGGCAGATGAGGAGTCCTGCTGTGCTTTGAGGGTTAGAGGGGCCCTCCCAGGTGGGGTCTGGACAGAGGAGTGGAAACGCCTCCTGCATCTTGCGAGTGCTACCTGTGTAGTTGAAAAGAGAACAGTTACTTGCCTTCTGTTTTGGCCGCAGAAGGGTTATCATCAATCCATTTCCTGGTCTGCCTCAAGAAGTCCTTTCTTCATGGCCTGTCTGGCCCACAATCTCTATCCTTTTAAAGAAGTTCACCCCAGAGCTTTCCATCTGACTATTTTGAGAGGGACAATGTGGGCACACATCCCCTTTAATAACTGGGCATGGGTGGGTAGCAGTCCCATCCAGGATCCACTCTGCATTGGGTACATGGTGAATGAGGGTTCATGTGCCGCATCTCCACTGCAGGATGGGGCTGGGACAAGGACAGCTCATCCAGAGACAGGAAATGCCTACTGGTGCTGACCTGCATGCTGTGAATCTGACAGGATCTTCTAGCTGTCTCGGAGGGCTCTCTAGGCTCTCCAACATGTCTCCGTCTCCCCTCGCTCTCCGGTACTCTAGTTCTTCCCATAGCTTACACTCAGCTGCCCAGCACACTTCTTAGATTTGACCTTTCACTTTGTGTGTGCTAAACACTCATGAGCCTGGGTGGGTGACTGGGATGTGTGTGCACATGTATGCATCTGGGTGTTCACAACTCTTGCTTGTGCATGTATGTATGTGCAGGTGCATGCTTGTGTGTGTGCACACAAGCATGAGGTGACACAAAGTCCTCTCACAGACTTTATACGTCACCTACTACACTTATTCTGGGAAGCTGTGTTTAAGAGTGTTACACACCATAACTTGAGCATGCTGGGAATCTGGGGGGGTCTTTCTGCCTGCTGAAGGGGTTTCTGCTTTTCCTTGCTGTAGCTGACTGCTCTCACTGCCGTCTGCTACTGCATGCCTGTGTCTAGGAGCCACTGGTTCAAAATCATTTATAGTTGAACATTTGTTAAAGTTCTGTCAATCATGTAAGGATCTTTTGAGAGAGAGCATGAATTCATGGCAGAAATTTTGGTTTCCCGAAAAGAGAACTTTTCTCAACTCTTTCTCCATCAGTTGAGTTCAGGTAAGTGATAAGTGGCAAAGGTGACTCAAGAGATGAAACTCATCACAGGACAGATTATGTTCTCTACACTGAAGATGGGTGTTTGCTCTACTGGTGTCTCTTACCCGTCACAAAAGTCATTACTTCAGGTTCTTCTGAGCAGGATGGATCTTCTTGTACTTCATTTACATATCATTAATTCCTCGACACAGAAACCAGAGACAGAAATACCTGAAGACAGTGTTATGTGCCAATGACTCAGAGGAGAGATGGGAAAGCAGGAGGGATGGAAGGAGAGAGGGAAGAATGGAGGGAGGGAAGACTATTTGTTAAAGCCGAGGGTTTATTCTCAGGATCCTCAGCCGCCTTCGTGATACCCAGTCCTTGGTTTCCAGAGCATTTACTGCCCTCCAGGGTATCATGCACTGCCTGTAAAATCCAGTTCTCATGATTGAAAAGTGTTTCCTTGGTTTAGCATTATCAGGGGCACATCATGGGTCAGGGAAGGAGCCATATCACTTATCTGGAATGCAATTCCAGGGATTGGTGACAGGAAACTGGAGAGATGACACAGGAAAGGAAGGGAGCCAGTGAAGGATGTGCCAATGAGCAGGCTGGGGCAACTGGAGTTCAGTCCCACCAGAGAGCTCTGGGAGAGTGGAGAACAGCTCAGTGACCTTACCATAAAGACCAGGAGAGAAAGCAAATATCTGTCCTTTAGGAGAAGCAATAGTCATTGCTTATGGGCTGCTCCATAGGGACCGATATGGGCATGGCAATGGTGTTTGTGAGGGGGATGAGGGGAACTTCCCATACTCTTCTGAAATTACCATCCAACCATCCATCCATCCGTCCGTCCATCCATCCATCCATCTGTCCATCGTGTGTTCATAGAACATCTATCTACCTATCTATCTATCTATCTATCTATCTATATCCATCATCTATGTATCTTTCCATCATCTCTATCATCCATTTATATATCTATCTTTCTACCATCTGTTCATCATCTATTAATTTATGTATCCTTACATCCATCAGTTATCTACCTATATATCAATCATCTATCCATCAACCATCATCTATCAGCCTATTTATATATCCTTCCATCATCTCTATTGTCCATCTATCTATCATCTATTTATGTATCCTTACATCCATTATCTATCTATCTATCTATCTATCTATCATCTATCTATCTATCTATCTATCTATCTATCATCTATCTATCATCTAATCTATCCAAGTGTACTGAGTGCCAATTATGAGCAAAGTCCCTTGTTCCGTACACCATGTATGCAATCTCTCCCACTATCTCCTTCCTTAGCTCTGTGACTTTGTGTTCATCATAAGCTTTATTTTCATTAGTCTTGAATTTTTGAAGTCACCAGAGACTTTTACCTAAAACACCCCAATTCCCCATATCATCTATATCCTATAATTCTTAGTACCCAGAAGAGACTGCTTCTGGAGTTAGTGTTGTCACACTGTCACTATGGAACCACTATCCTGTGTGTCAGAGGACTCTGAGCTGCAGAAATCTCAAGCAAGGAGGCTGCAAGTTCATATTTAGCCCTCAGACAGTTTTGTTTGGGCTGTAAAGTATCTTAAAATACGTGGCAGGAACTGCCAACATTTCAAACGTGTGGGATTTTCATGCAAGCTCTGGATTTCGGGCGTCTCTTGAAACAGTGGAAGGCCTGGCAGTGCTGAGGCTAAGCAGTGTGTGGCACCAGTGGGCTGCAGTTGACTAGCAGCTGCTCCTTTAGCTGAGACCTTGCTGTCCCCAAAGTCCTCTCAGCCACCTGGCTCAGGCCGCTTCCTGGTCCTCCATAGGTACTGCATCTTAATGCTTGCCCTGGGTCTCTTGGCATTGCCAGGCTGCACCTGCCTCGTTTTCCCCTACATCCTTTGGAACTGGATTGCTAGTGTGCCCTTCCACTCGGGTGTCCTTAGTTCCAATATTCTCTCTAGGACAGAGGACTTCGTGTCCTGTCCTCTCAGCCATTTGTTCAAGGCTTGCTGTAAATGTGCAGAAATTGTTGCTTCTCACACACGAGTCCTTAAGTGCCACCTGGGCCTCTGCTGCGTGTATCCACTGACACTGCGGGTGATGGGAAGCGCTGCTGCTGCAAGAACGGACTGAAGACCACAGGACACCTTGGGTTATGACACTGACCATTGGTGTGTGTGTGTTGGGGAAAAGCTTTAGGGCTGTATTTATTTGGCCAAATTGTCTGTATATCTGCAGTATCAAGTTGAATCTGAAATGTCTCCCACAGACTCATGGCAGTTTAAATGTGTGTTTCTCAGCTGGAAGTGTTGTCCTGGAACTTCTAGAAGGTGGGGCCTGACTGAGGGAAGGCAGTCACTACAGACCTTTGAAGGTGACCCCAGAGGAAGGGTCTGGTAGGGTAATGGTTAGCACTCTGAGCTCTGAAGGCAAGGCCAATCTCCTGGTTCTTGGCACTTGTCTGTTTCCTAGTCAACTGTGACCTGAGCGGTTTCTGCTACACGCTCCCACTGCCGTGATTTGAATTGCTCTGTCATGCCCTCCAAGTCACGATGAACTGAAACCCTCAGAACTATGAGTCAAAGGCATCTTTCCTCCTTAAGTTGTTTCTGTCATATAGGATGCTCACAGTGTTACAAAACCATGAATACCCCAACTTGGACTTCTCTCTCACACCCGCCTCAGTTTCCCCACTTCTCATCATCCAGTGCTGTTGAAATCCCAGGATGCCTTGCCTCTGAATCCAGCGGGGTCATTAGCGTTAAACTAAACTGCCGCCTCCCTCCTTCCAGAAGGTTTGTTACTATGGAATTCTGAGAGACAGAGCGAAGCATGCAAGGCTCTCTCTCTGTGTCTGGGTGAGCTAATTAGACCGACTTTGAGTCTTGTGTTGGAAAAGACAGTGTTAACATAACGAGCGAACTTCACTTTTCTCCTGCTCTTATTTTTAAAGTTTTTCCCTCATTTCCTTAAGTTTTTATTATTTTTTTAAAACAGAAAGCATGTATCAGGAGGAGGAGGGCCAAGTGATGGGGGACTTTGTGTCATTAACTTCATTTACTGAGATTTCTGCCGTAGAAAGAAATGAAGGCGGAGAAAGTGACTTCTATAAGCTCGGTCCACGTGGCACCTCTCCTTGGACAACACAAGTAGCATGTGATCCAGCTCATTTTGGATAGAAAATGGCTGATGCAAAGACAGAAACAGATGAGTCACTTAGTTTTGCAAGTTTATTAACTAGAAGGAGCTAGTCAGAGTTACAGTTTGATAGTATGCGAACACTGACAGAGAACCCCTTTCTTTGCCAATAGAATAAAATGAAGTTAAAAAAAATGTTCCAAAGGAGGAACTGGATTCCAGGCACTCACTCTTCCATTAAGTAAGCCAATCAAACATCCCTCGACACTCAGCGTATGGCATTCCTGACTAATGGGGACCCAGAGATAAAAGATACAGACTCCCTCTTCAAGGAACTGTTCTTCCCAGTGTGGAAGGCAGGACAGGCAGTATGGCACTGGTCAGCACTTGGGATTTGTGACCAGCATGCCCAGATCAGAATCCTTTGCTCATTCAGTTGTTTGGCTGGCTACTTACCTGTGAGCCAGAGACCCAAGCTGTGTTTAATTTCAGTTCCCTCATTTTGTAGAATGGAGATAATACTGTCTTGCTTTAAGGACACTCCATGAACACGGAAGGTAACTGGTAAAGTGTCTAATGTACGGTCCCTGGGGCTATGACCAAAGCAAAGGATTTTAGTGAAAAGTGATGTGAGCTCTGAGTGTGAGGAAAGAGGCTCTTCAAATATTCAAGGGCGTCTGGGAAGGATTCGAGGAGAAGAGGACAGATGGGACATTCTGAGCTGAGAAAACTAAGAGCATGGTGAGGCTGGGGTGAAGGCTTGGGGTGGAAAACGGGATGTGAGGGAATGCAGAGAGGAGCAAGAAGCAGCAGGAATAACGTCCTGAAGGTGGTCGCAAGGAAGAGCACTCAGAGGCATCGCTGTGAGCGGGAGGCTTCGGTGGACTTGGTGGGGTATCTAATGGGAGGTGTCCGGCAGGCAGAGGTAAAGTCCAGGGACGCGGAGAGGCTTGGCGGACGATGGTGAACCTGAGGAGAGCCAGGAGATGCTCAAAGCAGAAGCCGAGTCAGCCTGTCAGCAAGCTGTGGGGAGACCCGGGCTGTGCGCTGTGCGTATTCACACCTGTCCCCTCTCCTTTCTCTGCCCTTCCCTCTCCTTCCTCCCCTTCCCCGCTTGCTTCCTGTTCTCTTCTTATTCTCCTTCTCCGCACTTCCCTGTGGTGATTACAGGTCTTGGGATGACAAAACTAGCTTCAGAGCTGCACTATCCGAAGTTCTAGTTGAGCAGACAGACCGGGATCCACACATTACAAGTCACAGACTAACTCCCTTGGACCCAGGCAGTTGGTCAATGACACCAGAGAACTTTCTCAGAGATTAGTCAGGCCCGGACTTACGGCTATGGTTAATCTCGGCGGCAGTGTGCTCCATCTTATCCAGACTAGCAGACAGAAAATGAATGACGAAAACTTATTTCCAAAGTGAGAAAAAGGATATCAGGTCAGTGAAACTATTAAATATCTTCTTGGAAAATAGGAAGGACATAATCTTAAAATGGAAGCTTGTCTCAATTTAGCACAATGAAATCTAACTATGTTCCTTCACTAATGGGAACAACTTAAGTCTCAGACAAAATCTGGAGTGACTGAAGTTTGGTGACCAAAGACCCTGAGTTCTCCTAGGAGAGAATGATCATTTTGTTTCTGTCTTCATAAAAAGAAAATAAATACTCCGTAAGATTTTTTTGTACTGCTGCAGAACAAACATCATGGTGACTCATGTTTCACAATTTACGTTGCCTTCTTCACATACTTTTGACAGTTCTATCATGTTTTAGATGCTGTGAAATATTTGTTTTCCTTCTTAAAGCTGGGCTGGTGAAAATCTACTTACTTCATGGTTATTGATACTCTCTGTTCCAGAGTTTTTCAACTTCAGTCTTATTGATGAGATAGTTGGCAAGATGCGGGGCAAGCAGAGCCATGGCTGAGGGGCGTCCTGGGCACGGCTGGGTAGTTTATTAACACCCCTGGTTCTGTTCATCAGATGCTGGTAGCAGCGCCCTCAGATAGAACAATCCAAAGCATTTTACGGGCATTTCCTGGAGGGCCAGACTTGGCTCTGAGTGAGAACTACTCACTTCTTTCAGTTTGATTTCTGGTTGTGCAATGCCCTAGGAAAGGAAGCAAAAGAGGACGAGGAATAAGATTGAACCACAGGACTGGGATTCAGCTCGGTGGTCAAGCACTTGTCCACCAAGGCCTTGGATTCTATATCCAGTACCATAGACAAAAAGACCAGAGCTTAAAGGAAGGATGCGTCTGCCCTTTTGGGGTTGACCTTGAAATGTATTTCAAGGTCCCTCTACCTCAGCCCTTACTTTTCATTTTTCTTCATGCCAGAAATTAAAAAAAAAACATGAAGAGCTTGCCTAATAGCAGGATAATTAGATGCTAGGACTAAAATGAGATGCTTGTAATAAAATAGAAGTCAGTTGGAGTTCTTCAGCCACTGAATGGAATAAGCTTGCTGCCTATAAATAACACAATTGTTAGTCAAGCCCTCAGAAAAACACTCAACATGCCAGTGTCAGAGGAAGATGTGTCCAATGTTTTAGACTCTGAAAATAAATACTGTGAGTTGAAAATAAATGGCATTATTAGCATAAAGGGAGTCCCTAATTAACCAGCAATAGTCCATTACTGTAGCCTTCAATTCATTAAATTGCATAATTACATAAAAACTCAGTTGACGCTTGATTCAGTCCGTGTGTCTGGTATTGTCTCCTCAATAATTAGTTCTATAATTGTCAGCTTGACAGGGCAATTAAAAATGTTTGAAGACATGGTGTCAGCTTCCCTGTGAGAAGCTGCACCCGGAGGAGTGTCTCTGGGAGAAATTGTCCATCTGGGTAGTTGGATGCTTCCAGCTCTTGGGATGAAAAGGGTGATGGGCGAAGACTGGATCGGTCCCAAAGTGAGGCTTTGAAGCTTCTGGGGGAAATTACTCTATTTGGGTGAAATGGGTGTGCTCTCCTCAATATGTCCCCCCAAAGCATATATTGGAAACTAAATCCCCAATGCAAGTTCTAGAGAGAACTTTTCAGAGGGATGATGCCCTGGGGGTCTCTGTTCTCGTGAACAGACAGATGCCAGTGATGGGGTTTGAGGTTGTGAACTCTGTTTCCTTCCTTCGTGTTTTTTTGTCCTTCCACCATGGGCTTCTGCAACAGGAAGGTGTTGGCACCTCCATCTCAGGCTTCCCAGTCTCCAGAATTATGAAAAATTAAATTTCCTTATAAATTATCAGTCCGTGGTAACAGTACAGCAACATAAAATGAGCTAAGGCAGAGTATCTTTGCTTGAGTGGTCTCAGCTCAAACTGGTGGGTTGTGGAAAAGGTGGAAGAAGTCAGAAACAGGATTATGTGGGAAAGAGTTCCCATTCTAGGCTTGACTGTACAGGCACTGACATTCGGGGTGCTCAGTGTTGGGAGTGGGGACCACAGTGAGATTCTCAGCATTGGGCTGGATGAAGTCACAGGCCTAGAGTTCTGTTTGGTTTTATATTAGGTCTCCGCTAATGTGGAGTAGCTCGGGATTGCTGGTCCTTTCCCACGGGAAGTGTGTGTGTGTGTGTGTGTGTGTGTGTGTGTGTGTGTGTAGGGGCCCCAGTCAGGCAGCATGGGTTCAGAGTTCTCAGGTTTGTATGCTTAATGTGACATAATAGAATCAGTAAACCAGTCAGTCAATCAATCAGCTTATGTGACATAAGAGAATCAGTATGCCAATCAGTTAATTAGTCAACATTAATCAATCAAGTGATCAGAATAATCATTAAAAACATGCTTCAGAAGTGACGAGGAGGACAATGTGGATAGAGTGGAAGAAGAGTGAAGGCATTAAGAGAAGAGGTCAGAGTTGTTTTATCTTCTATGTGCCTTGTGTGTGGTGTGTACACATGTATTTGTGTTCTCTTGTGTGTATGTACGTACACACAGATGTATGTACATACATATGCCTGTGGAGGCCTGAGACTGTTGAGTCTTCCTTGATCACACTCTACCTTCTTCATTGAGGCAGGGTGAACCTAGAACACACTGATTCAGCTAGTCTAGCCAGCCAGCTTGCTTCAGGGATTCCTCTTTCTGCCTTCCAAACTCCTGAGCACTGGAATTACAATAGGCTACCACGCCCACTAGGCATTTACAGGGTCCTGGGGATCCAAAAGCTGGGCCTCACACATGCACAGCAACCTTTAACCCACTGAACTATCTCCTAGGCCAGAGGTTAGAGTTTACGGTCTGTAGTAGGTCCTATGTAGGTACAATGATAGAGGACCTGTGACCTCTTCTACTGCCCAGTTTACGGTCCAGTGTCTTCCCTGATCAGAACAGACACAGAGATGTGTCAGGAGAGCTCAAGGATGGGAGATTTGCAAGTCCTGTTGCTGAGTGGCGTTGAGAAATGAGTGTAGACACCCTCTGGGTGTGCTTGCATCTGGATAATGCTGGGTTATTCTGGTCTGTATAGAGTTGAGCGAGCTGAGCATAAAAGACAAAGCATCTCTGGGAATCTGAGGGCCAGGAATGTGTGTTGAGACTCTAAGTGGCTGGTCCTAGAGTCCCCTTATTCCTAAGATTGCTTCCTACTTGAGGTTCTAAAGTTAGGGAGTGGTCTGGGGTTGTAGCTCTGCGGCAGTGCAAAGCCCTGGATTCCTTGTTTTGGAAAAATAAGTATATAACATGCATGTATGCACACATGTACATACAAAACCAATGTGAACTTTTTCCTCGTAGAAGCAGTACCTAACAGCCATGTTGACTGAACAGAAAAGGAGGGCGAAGGGGGAAAGTTGGGTGCAAGAGAGAACACTTGGTGGGAGAAAGCATGTTTAAACAATCCTTTCTTTTACCATGATCCAACTGCATATTTATTGCAAGTACACTACTGCATACCCAGCCTCCTACCTTCTTGAAATGAGGTTGAGAGAGGGAAAGCGCTGGATACGCCTACTCACATGCTTCTCTCGTCCTAGCATGGTCTTCACCAGGGCTGTGATGAGCCAGCTCTGCTGCCACCGGCAGAGGAGGCAAATGGAGCTTCAGAAGAGCCTTGACGTTTGCACATTCCTCTCAAGTCCTGACAGCTGCTTAAACTGTTGAACATTCATTCGGGTGATCCTGTGACTTGTCTTGAGAAGTTACTCCAATACTTCAGAGTGGAATGAGGGGGACGCCCTTTCTGGAGATTCTGAGCTAGAATTATGTTAAAGGTATTCCTGCGAAGGTTTGAAGAAACACCTGGTCCCTCTCAGCAGTACCAAGTGAACATGGGGGACGAATGTGTGATGGAAAGGAGCACACTTTTAAAATGCGGCTGTGCTGCTCTGGTTGTGATGGCTCCTGACAGGTCTCCAGCTCTCTCTGTACAGGGGTTCTGGGCACTTTTGTGTAAACCAATATAAATACAAAAGAGCTCTTCTCTCTCTCTCTCTCTCTCTCTCTCTGCTCCCCTATCTATTCTCTCTCACTCTCACTTTGTCTGCAAGGCACAGATCCCTATCTACGTGAGAAGAAGAGAAGACGAGTCTATGGAAGCTGGTTATGTAGTGAAAGGAGTTATTAATAGAAATCACCTTTAACTTGTATTTTGATTGATATTTTGTGTCACTTTCAGGAGATAAAAAACACTAGCCAGACTGTCTGGCTTAGATTTTAAGCCATTTCCTTAGTCATTCTATGCCACTGTTCCACAGTTTTCTCTTTTTA
Source organism: Eospalax fontanierii (assembly GCA_035773235.1). Taxonomy (NCBI): domain Eukaryota; kingdom Metazoa; phylum Chordata; class Mammalia; order Rodentia; family Spalacidae; genus Eospalax; species Eospalax fontanierii. Next base: position 50,826,149 of record CM069546.1, on the reverse strand, counting down.
AGCTTGCATTCATGCATTCATTTATTCTTTCTATTAATGATAATTGAGTGCTTCCAGCTGCCAGGCACTGGTCCAGGTTTCCGGGATCATAGCAGTGAATAAAGCAAGCCCAACCCTGCATTCTCCTGAGAAATACATCCTTATGGGAGGAGAGAGACAGTGACCAAAAGGTTCATTGAATAAGTTATGTGCAAATAGAGCACACCTAAGGGGATGTGGAGCCTGGTGGACCAGGGCAGCTTTATAGAGAGATAGGAGCTGGGGATGAGGCTCAGCAGTAGTGCGCGTGCCTCAGACATGCAAGGCCTCAGTTTGGTCCCTAGTACAAAGTTAAATAATGGGAAGATTCATTGAAAAGCTCTCCGAGAAGCAGTGTGGCTGCGGTGGAGTAAGGAGGGTGGCATTAAGAGGCACGGTCTACCAGCTCAGCGAGTCAGATCATACACATCTTTTTGAGGCAAGATAAAGGATTTGGGTTTTCAGTTGAGGGAATCAAGAGTCACTGGTTGGTTTCAAGCAGAAAGGGAGCAGAGTAGTGAAACGGGGTGAAATGAGAGCGTCCCTTAGAGGGTTCTTGGTCTCATTCATTAAAGAATTTAAGAATGGACCCAATTGGAAGCTTTAGGATAATTTTATTGGAATTTGCAGAAAAATCCTCAAGACAGGCAAGCTGGGCATCTCAGCAGCTGCCTGGAGGAAGAGAATGGAGGGAGAAGAAAAGAAGCCAAAAGCCATGCAGGTTTAGAGCCTGTATGGGAGTCAGACATGTGGTGGACTGACAGCCACATGGCTGGGAGAAGGAGCTTTAGAGAAAAATCAGAGAAATACAAGATGCTGGGGCAGCCCAAGGCCTTAGAGAAAGCATGTTCAGACAAGGGATATGAAGAAGAGAAGGAAAGATCACGCTTTTCTAAGCGGGCAGACTTATGGAGAGCTACATGTCTGTGGCCGGATCCAGAAGAACTGCACTGGGAGGTGGGATTCCAAGCAGGAAAAGTTCACTGCTCAGTCTGTATTCTGCCCACCTATTTAGTATAGCTTAAGTAGAACCCACCTTCCTACGGGTGGTCCTGTGATCAGGTGATTGACCAGAGAAACTGGAAATGTGGGTCTTTCAACAGATAAACTAGAGAATTTATAGTCTATCCCAGCTAAATAGGTATTTGCTCTCTAACAGTAGGATCTGGGTTTCAAATTGATCGCTTGAGGGGTTCATGGTCAAAAGCAATCATGTGGGTTGTGTTATAAATAAGACCAAGGAGACTTGTTGGGAGACGATTTGAGTAACACAGCAGGAAGGAGATAGTGGGTGACTTCGGCCAGGTGTGACAGTGCCATGGGGGGTTGTGACGGTCAGGTGAGTCCATGTGTGGATATAGGAATATGGGCTGCATGGTGTGAACATGGGACAGGTAGCAGCTGTTCTCACCTATGAGGGGCTTCATGACAGGATGGGGCCACATGGAGCCATTGGATTTGTTTGGGTTCTAACTCTGAGTTTCAGGAACTCTTCCCAGGAGATTCTATTCTGTATCTTGGAGTGAGCCTAAATGGCCTTGCATGCTTGTGCAAATTACGCTTAGTTATATGTGCATACATTTTCTCCAGAAAGGATCTTATGACATTCTTGAAATAACAGAATGGTCCAGTTACATCAGGATTTTAGTAATACAAAATGCTTTCAATGCTTCTTTTATTAAAGCTAGGACTATATAATTTTTCCTTCTCCTCCTCCTTTTCTTTCTTTTTCACAAATTAGTTTTCTGAGAAGCTTGAAAAATGCTTTTAAAAATACAAAGTCGTGTCCCCATGGCCCCACCCCTCCCCCGGCCCAAGTCCATAACCTATTTTGCTTTATCACAGTTTCCTCCCTTTGGGTTCTTGCTGATTCTGATTGTCTTATAAAAGGTACTTTCTTTGAATTGAAAACTTGTGCTTTGGCCTCTCAGAGTTAAGCCCCTGTCCCTCACATATCCTTTTTTCCCAGAGGTTTGGCATTACCGGGTCACAGGGTGAACACAAACTTCCTTGTGTGGTATGACACTTTTCTCAAAGGTAGAAGATATTTCCACAGATACCAAATGAGCCTTCCCATCTCTGTACCTTCTGTAGACTATAAAACACTCACAGGTTTCTTGGAAACTAGCAAGAGTATAGTGAAAGTGGAGAATAAAAAGACAATGGCATTTCAGGACTGGAGAGAAGGCTCAGTGGTTAAGAGTACTGGATCTTCCTACAGGGAACCTGGGTTTGGTTCCTAGTGGAACACACTGTTCCTGGGGAGATGTGAACAACTGCCCACTGACCTCAGATAGGGAACCATCAACAGACCAAAGTAAAGGTATCACCAAATCCAACTCGGTGAACTAATGATTTACTTACAGAAGCAGAAATGACTCAGAGACAATAGCATCAGCAAAAGCCCACCCAGCATGGGTGATGGTTCAAGAAGGCAGAAAACCTGGAGCACATGGCACACCCTGCAGGCAGCTCAGCAGGCTGGAGAGTGTCCCTTCCAGGCAGATCAGCAGGTTTCTGCTTCTTCCAGGTGGCTTGGCTGGTCTGAGCCTCTTCCAGGCTGCCCAGCTGGTCTCTGTTTCCTCTAGGTGTCTTGGCTCATCTTAGAGCCTCTCTCAGCAGTCCTTAGGGCTTGTATATGCTTGGGGAGGGAGGATCTAGTGACCCTGGTCAGTTTCAGGGACTTCCTGAAACTACCGAGTTGTCTACTTCTTGAGTATAAGGGGCTTCTCTGCAGAATGGAAGGCTTCACTTTCTTTGAAACCTTCCTGTTGTTTACCTTCCTTTAGAACATTTTGTTGTTTATTCAGCTTCCCTCCAAGGTGGAAGGCAAATGCATCCACACATATAGGGGTGTGCCACGCACATGCACAGACACACACATACGCAGCCCCCCCACATTCCCCCAAAACATATGCAGTTGATTATGACGTCGTGTTTCTCAAATTACAGACGAAAAAATCGCCTTACTGCCTTTTCTCCTGCACTGTGTGGCTCATCTAGTTTTAGGAATGTGTAATGCCCAAGTCACAGGGTTCCTCTCAAAAGACCACCAGGGAGGCCAAATCTGATGCAATCACACAAGGATCTTTATTAGCAAGCTCGAGCTTGGTCCACAGCCCAACAGGACTGGCCCAGCAGGTGGAGGGATGGTGACCCCTAGTGAAGGGGGACACCTGCTTTTAAAAGGAAAAACTGCAAACCTGGAATTCCATGCCTTGGTGTTTCTTGATTGGGCAAGGGTGAATTTCAAGCTAAGTCATAAACAGGATATCTCAAAAAAATCTGGTGCCTGGGGGCCATTACAAGGGTTACTCAAGTGGGGCAGGGGACTTTTTGTGTTTTTTCCTGGAACTGGGTGCTTTTACAGTGAACAAAAAGATGGCCACTCTTTACAAGATGGAGTCTGTTCTGTCCTGTCCTCTCAAATGAAATGAGACAATCTCCAAAGGCCTCAGCTGATGCCTGGTGAGAAAGCATTAGCTCCAGTGAGTTGCTTTTATAGCTGGATTTGGAAAACTGCACCAGGGATATTTCCAATGTCCTTTTTCCTTTGGCTCCTTCTCCCTGCGTTGTCCATTTTTGTATTTTAAATGTCCTTATGTTGCTCTGAACTAACGGCATGTCAATCCAAGGTACACATTAGCTCTGTCCAAAGCCCTGGACTCCAGATTTCAGAAGCATTATGCCATTGGATGCAACTTCCGCAAATACACGATCCCAGATTTCCTGGAAGCTGATTTTTCTACCACACGCTTTCCCTGCAGTGTTTCCTCTCTTCTTATCTTGGAATTTATTTCTCAGGCTTTGGGCGGCGTTCTTTCCTCAGATGTGAGAGTCAGCACCTCTCGTGGCCGTTGCTTGTGCTACTGTCATGGGTCTCTCTCAGCTTCCTCTCGGCACGCCATTTCCATATCCCTCTGGCATCCCTGGCTTCTTTCATGTGCATCCTGCCAGGATTCTGAACCTAAAAGCTGCCTCTCAAATTGGCTCGGCACTTCGTCTCCCACATGCAGGGCCGAGGCTGTTTACAGGAGCCTATTAGGCTCTACCTCATCTGCTTCTTCCTTTTATGTCTCTCCTACTGTTTCTGTTCCAACGACAAGTTAAAAATCTTGTGTTTTAAAAAATCTATCCCAATTCATTAGAAGTTCTCCTTTCAAAGTCCCAGCCGTGGTTTTCTGTTTCTCTGTGAACACTGGTGCTTTCTTCCTTGCTAACACTTTTTCTGCAGGTCCTTGGGCAAGCTTGTCCTCCAGAGCCAGAGTGGGTCAAGAACTTGCCTTTTTTGTTTCTGTTTTATTTCTTTGGCTTTGTGATAACTCTGCCGAAACTTCCAACAGCAATCAAAAACACAATCTGCTCCTTGTCGTAAGCCAAGCTCTTTACAGCAGGCAGTGCTGGCCTGACTTTACAAATGTGGACACCGAAGTTCCGTGCAAAAGAACAAGTTATTCTCCCCACGGTAACCTCACCCATTTATATGTGCTTATTGATAAAATATTCCTCTTTAGATGCTTGAACCTACCCTATGATGGTGAGGCATGACACCCCACCACCCAGTAAATATTGTATGAGCCCCTCAGTTGTGAATGAAAGTAACAAAGAGCCAAGTGGTGTGTCTAGCAGATGTTCGTTGCTGTGACAAATGCCTGGAATAAACAACTTAAGAAATATTCACTGTGGCTCACGGTTTTGGAGATCTGAGTGCCCGGTTAGCTGGCTGCATTGCTGTAGGTCTGTGGTGAGGCTGAACATTATGGCAGAGAATGTGGAGTGGAGAAGAGAGGAGTGGAACACGAAGGACCAGGGGCACATATCCCTCCCAGGGCACATCCCTAGTGAGCTATTTCTTCCAATGAGGCTCCACCTCTTCCTTCTACCAACTGCTAGTGATGCCATCAAGTTATGAATCCATCAAGGAGTTGAACCATTGAAGAAGTCAGAGCCCTCAAGCCCTCAGAATCTACATGATCAGAAAGTCCCAGATCTGCGTGCTACTGCACTGGAAATCAAGTCTTCAACTCATAAGCCTTTGGAGCACAGTTGCTATCCAAACCATAGCACAGGGAAAAGCATGGAATAGAGAATTCTACACTGCACTCCAGACTCTGGCCCTGGCTTCATCTGTAATATAAGCTGTTGTGGTTAGATCTAAGCAATCTCATCAGGTAAGAGTACCGAGTACCACAGAAACCTAGTCTTTCTATAGGATCTGTTCTCTCTCTCTCTCTCTTTCTCTCTCTCTTTCTCTCTCTCTCTCTCTCTCTCTCTCTCTCTCTCTCTCTCTCTCCCTCTCTCTCTCTCCCTCTCCCCCTCTTTGTTGCTCTCATTTCTGGGAATTGAACCCAGGGCCTTATGTACGCATGCATGCAAGGTACGCACTCTACCACTGAACTACATACATCCTCAGCCCTAGGCTCTTTCTCTGCAATCAGCTATGTCTAGGACACAGCTGTAAACCTAACACTAACGCCCCATCTGATGAACTGCACCAGGTGTTAGCATGATAGAGATGAAGAAAAAGCTTAGCAGAGACTAGAACTGCCAGCTGAAACCTTCTGTCTCCCATGGATTATGACACCCTGCTAATTCTCCGAGAGTGTGCTCTATGCCTTCCAGAGCTCATGTGCTGGATACCACATGGAGAGGGCTGGATGCTGTGAACAGAAGTCACAGGGCTCTGATCGAATTCGGCTCCGTCCTGGCCGTCACAACACGCCTTCTTCAAACGGCATTCTAAATCATCACACGAAGGGCAGCACTTACAGCAAACAAAGCATTGCTTTCCTGTTAATGACTTCCATGTGCAACCTGATGGAAGGATTGCAGGAAGAGTTGAAATCAGAGCACAGCACATTCTAAAGAACCCCGGTCCCATGATTAACAGGAGTTCCGGACAGCACGCACGTGGGGAAGTGAGGTGACAGAGGCCACAGCAGCGTGAGGCAGGGGAGGACAGAGACACTACCAGCTTTTGCATGTTGGTTCCTATGAGAATTGGCTTGAGAAGGGAAAATAGAGATGCCATACAACTGAGAACTACTGAGTGGGAATCTGCCTTAAAAAATGCACTCCGTCAAATGATAAGACATACTGCTCAGTGGAAACATGAGAGTTGCTTGTGAACTGGGTGTCATGTGTCTGGTCCATTTAGTACTATTCGTTCCTGGCATTAGGTCTAGTGAAATCAGCAGGGACTCATTGGCGTGAAGTAAAAGATGGAGTAAAAGTGTTCTCTTCCACCTTCTTCAGGGATGTGATTTAACGATCCCTTCCATCTGAGCTACAGGAAGACTCAGCAGCCTCCCTGTCCTCTTTTGCTGATCTGACCTATTTTTTATTTGAATGGATAAGGGGTGCTCTTCTACAAATCCCACATCCAGGTAGGGCCAGTTTAATAAGGAGAAGAAATGGAGACCCTTTAGCAGGAAAGGAACCTTTTAAAAGTGAACCGCTGAAGGGAAAAGCACCCAGCCACCCTTCTCTCCATTCATCTGTCCACTCCCTTTCCCAGCACTCATCCATCCACACACCCATTCATCCACCTACCCATCCATCCATCCACCCATCTGCCCACCCTCTTTCCTACTCATCCATCCATCCATCCATCCATCCATCCATCCATCTGTCCATTTATCTGTCTACCTCATTTCCACTCACCCACCCAGCCATTCATCTATCCATCTGTATACCCCATTTCCTACTCACCATTCTGTCTGTCCACCCGATTTCCCACCCATTCATTCATCCATCCATCCTATTTCTCCCTCCCTCCCTTCCTGCCTCCCTCTTTCCCTCATTCATCCATTTATCTACCCATCCACACCCTTTCCTATTTGTTCATCCATCCACTCATCCACACTTAGTTGATCCTTCCACTCAGAGGCCAACCACTTAACACATTGTCATCATTGGCTCCTATTCAAGCTCTGAGCACAAGTAATTTATTTGTGTATTTACTGCTATTCTCTAAGTTTCAGAAAAACACAGACCTTGTATGTCTGGGTTGCTGTGCTGTCTCCAATATGTAACAGAATTTCCAACCATAGTTTGTACCCAGAAGATAATAGTTGAATGAAACTATGAACTGATAAACTGAAAGAGACTTGCCAAGTTGCACTCATAATTTTACCTTTGAATCCTAGATCTTGTGACCTTGGATGACTCGAGAATCTCTGATCTCAGTGTACTCACCTGGAAGTGTGGATTAGAAGAGTATTCAGTTCCTATGGTGATTCTGAGTATCCAATGAGTAATTATGCATTTAGTGATAGGGACATTGTCTGGTTAGTTACCAGTGTCCACTGGCTATTGTTATTCTACTCCCATGTAAATTAAATTGAAAGAGAGAGAGAGAATTCATAGGTTACTGATTTTTAATTTTGCCGAATAGATAATTAAAAACATATAAGAACAACCAGTTATTATCTTCAACTGAAACATAAACGACATCCTTACATAAAAAATGGAGAGAGGGGATAGTTTCAGAGTAAAGGTCATTCTTATAAGATTTTAATAAAATTAATTTTATGAAAAGTTATCTATATTGTATTTATTTAAAAAGGACTTATCAAAGACTAATGGAGCCACTTTTGCAGTGTTGGGTGTATTTGGTTCTCTTTCTCTCTGAATTACTGAACAGGGCTCCTTCTCTGCAAAGGAACATGAGACCAATGCTCATTATCTAGAAGACCTGACAGCCCCGTCCAAGTTGGACACTGGGCTGTTAAGGAAAAGCCTGGGCTATGTGGTCTTGGCTGTAGGTGACTGATGGAGACTGTGGGCAAGACTGTCCTGACTCAGGCAAGGGGGTTCTGTCTCTTGTGTGATACCCTAGTCACTTAGACTTTCTTTGGAGGTATTGTCCAGTGAGAATTAACTAGAACTCCTTTGATTCCTAGCACTGTGTTTGGTGCTATGAAGACTCTAGAGGGGACAAAGGAGGAAGGGACTCTGAGGTGCGCGTGGCTTCCTCCCCCCAAGTACAATTCACAGTGCTGTGTTCAAGGATATAATCTGAGAGGATGGTAGATGGCAGGTTCAGGATGTCAGTCTGTGTTCTGCCTTCCTTTCTCTGTGACTGATCCCATCAAGCCCCGTTGCCTATGTTAGAAATTTAGGAATCATTTATGACTCTTCACCTTCTATATTCAGTTGGTTTCCAAGTCTTCTTGTTTAAACGTCTCAGTATCTTCCCGCCAGCATGGCTACTGCAATGGGCTTACCATTGGTCTCTTCGTTTTGTGTTCTTTCTCTCCCATAATTTTATGTATCTATTTGAATATACAAAAATTAGTGCTATTTCTGTACTAGAAATGTACTAGCCAAGAACACAATTTTATTTAAAACTAAAAATAGAACAAATTTATCCAAGAGTGCAACAGATCAATAGAATGAAAACTATAAAACATAGAAAAAAAATGGAAGAAAACTCAAATAGAAATATAACCCACGTTCACTAGGCTTGATCAGTTGGTCAATCATTTCGTCCATCCATCCATCCATTCATCATCCATAAACTCAGTCTGTCCATTTAATCCACCCATCCACATGTCCACTGACCCATTCTCTCATCTCTCCATCTGTCCATCCATCCATCCGTCCATCCATCCATCTATCCATATTTATACAGAGCACATAGTTGAGTACTTTTTCTAGACCATGGCCTTGAACATTTCATATTTCCTCTTTCGCTAAAAATCTTGACTCTTAGTTCTTCAGAAAGAAAAATCAAAGTTATCCAAGGTTATTATCAGCAAAATGTGTAGCTTTGGTTTGACAAAACACCACATTAAGAGCTTTTATGTTTTTATTCAATTTGGGATGGTGCTGTCATTATCCTATTTTAGGAATGTGAAAACTGCATCTCTGAGATGTTAAGTCATCTGTCTAGGGTCAGATCACACAGCCAATAATCAGTAGAAAGTAGACCTTTATCTCTTTTTAACCCCTAACTACCCTGTCTATGGGAATAGCCTCCTGTTCAATGAGAATGGAGACACTGAGTATGCCTGGGAACTGAAGGGAAGGTGTGGTGATGAGAGTGACGGAATGAGAAGCCATTCTTGAGGACCGAGCAGGGATTTGAGACACAGGCAGGACGTGGAGGAACCTGCGGAGAGAAGAGCAGGAAGAGGGGAGCAGAGACTAGCCTGAACCAGCTCTTCCATCTTGGAAATTAAATACAGAAGTGTCTAAAGGACGAGAAGCTGCCAGAAGCTTGGAAAGATGCTCATTTCTCAGACATGCATGTAACACATGAATGTGCTCATGTACAGCTGGTTTAAGCCTGTTCCAGTGCAGTGTTCAGCGGCATCAATGCAGGTGTGTGATGTGCTGACCTGTGCTCACTGCACAGCTCAGAGACCACAGACAGGGACTGGCTGTTCACATGCTTCCATGCGTTCACTCAACCTTGGTGGGAATTTCAGCAGCTCTTTTTTATTTATAGATTTTCGTGAGGGCTGTGGGTCCTCTGGAACCCCTTTTCAACCCAATAACTGCTCTCTTCGCTTCTGTAAAAAACTGCTTGGCTATAGGACATCAGAAAATGGATAAATATAACTCCATCTTATTCTTTGTTCCTTCTAAGCAGTCACAAGGCCACAAGATTAAATAAGGCTAAAACCAAAACTAGCAAAAGGTTTGAATAATAATCAACTCATTCCTTTGCCCTGAAGACAGCACCCACCAATAAGAAACCTCCGAACCTCTATTAACCAATTTTGGCATATAGTTCATTACAACCAATTAATTTAAAATATGCTTGGTGCGCGGGCTCCTATAACCAAACAGAATGTAACACTGTTATTTCCCACCTTCCTTTATCTCAAACTTATAAAAGACTCCTAATCTGTCTGCTCGGGGCTCCCAGAACAGATCCACTGTGTTGGTGAGGTCTGGGGGACCAAGCTTAAGCTCGAATAAAGGCTCTTTGTTTTTTTGCATACACTCTTCGTGGTGGTTCTTGAGGAGCTGTTCTCTGGGCATAACAAGGGCCACCTGCTTTAATGTACTGAACAGTGCAACATGTACATGTATCAATTTGTACGGTTACATATTTTAACTGTTAAAGAGTCTTTTCTACCACTGTACTGTTTTAGACTTAAAATGCATAAATTTCAGAAATATTATTAACAGAGAGCAAAGTAAGCTCCTAACATGCAGGGCCATGAGCTTCCGTGCTGAGCAGGTCTGTGAACCATCAATAAGACCGTATAGGGGGAGTTGGGGGTACTTTGGTCTACAAGGGACGCTGATAGGACCTATGGCTGGCGTCTCATCAGTTACCCATGTTACCACCTCTGTCTGCCTGTCTGATGTTATCTGAATTCTATTCATCCATCTCATCCAGTTGGAGGCATCTGGCTTCTCCAATCAGATCATCCATTCGTGAGTTCTCTTAGGACTATAGCGGTAGCTTGCATTCTTCCTTACTCATGGATCATACTGACCTTTGGTAATTAATGGAAATCAATTCCCCTGATCTGTGGCCGTGTGTGAGTATATTTGACATTGAACATCTCCAAACCTCCATTACTGCAAGTGGGAGAACATTTTTTTTCCTTTATAGATGCCTTCTTTTACCAACTTCCTTTACAACTAGGTGATTACGTATTCACTCAGAAAGAAATAAAGCCAAAGAATTATTATTGTTAAGCAAGTATAATTTCTAAGAAGCTTCATTAAGATATGCTCTTATTTGACTTATTTTTAGATATTGGGATAGAGAAGTGATTGCTGGAGCTGAAGCAGCCATGGGATTGGGAAACCAATCCTGCCTGATGATATCAGATAGTTTTTGCTGCCTAATAAAATACCTCCAATCTTCCTGGCTTTAAATATCTTTTTTGTTCTTTCTTGGCTTTGTGGACTAGTATGGTGGTTCTTCGATCTGTCTTTGCTTGGTACCTCATCCACACTGTCTGATACTGGATCCAGGTGAACTGGTTTATTACTACGCAGGCCTCATTGTCTAAGAAGCTAGACCTGACTCATTCTTGTGATGGTAAACCATACTCAAGAGCAGCAAGAGAGGATGATCCTCATTGGACAAGCAGCACCTCTGCCATTTTCCTATTGGTACAACATGTCACGTGATCAAGCTCAGCGCCAGTATGGGAGAGGCTAGCTAGGGGGCCTAAATATAGCACATGAATAAACCATGGACTCGTTTTCTACACAGGGCAGAAGAGGATGCTATTTTTAAAAGAAGCATAACAAATTTTCCTGTGTTAAAACAACCTGCTCGCTGGGGTGATGGCACATGTCTGTGATTACAGTACTCAAGAAGAGGAGGGCTGCAAATTTGAGGTCAGTCTGGGATGTTTAGCAAAAATGGTCTCAAAAAATCAAGGGCTGTGATTTTAACCCAGTAGTACATGATTATCTAGTGGGAGTGAGGTTATGAGTTCAATTCCCAGTAATCCCAAGAGAACAACAACCACAAAAAAATCCACTACTTATTCTTGGCAAAATTTGGGCTGAACAGCCTGTTTCCAAATTCAGTGATCTTTGCCCAAAATATGCTATGACTCTGGCTCTGACTCTAAGTTTCCTGACTTCAAGTCTTGCTCCAATCGGTCCTAGGGAAAGCTGCTTCAGCTCCCCGCTCTTCAGATCCTCCTTCACATAGATAAAGTGAACACAGGGATAGTACTGGGGTGCTATGTGCACCATGCACCAGCAGGATTAGTATGTAATAAGTTCACTGAAACAACAGTCACTATCGGCCAAAGTGTGACGATGATTTCACACACTCTTTATCTCCCTTGCTGAGGCCAGTGGGCTCTTTTCTAAGTCAGAAGTTTTGTCCATGGGTGAGGTGCCATTATTTCATACTATTAGAACCTATGGCTTCAGGGGTTTCCTCAAATTCACGGCAGTTAAATTAGAAAATAAATCTCATCCAGAACACATCCAGGCAGAGGGCTGTGCCTGGGGTCTCACCATGATATTTTCCTGCCATCTTTACTGCCCAGTGGGCCCTGGTGCACAATAGAAGGCTTGAGGCTCAGCTCCCAAGTGTAGAAAATCACTCAGCTTTGTAGCATTGCCCAGGAAGAAAAGGAATAAGATAGATCTAACTGCAGGTAATTAATTCGCCTGGTGTTTTTGGATATGTACGTCTGCTCAGTGGCTACATTTGTTAATATCAAGCAATAGGGATTTCTTTCAGAGAAATTGTAATAATTTTTTTTAAAGAAAGGAACATTTATGAACCACTAAGCTGGCCTCTTAAATCTCTGGCCTGTTTGGTATGTAAAACCTTTCATCCAGCATACATTTTTTATGAAGGGATTGAAAATCTAAGAAATAAAATACTGGATACAGAACATTGTCATGCAAGAGAGAGCGTTCTCCAGGTAACTGGAATCATACAGCCACTCCCCAAGGAGCTGGGAAGTTCTGGAGAACACAGAGCTAAGAACCCAGGGATGAGCGGACATCCAGGTGGATTAGCTGATCCCTGAAAGAGGCTGTGTGACATGCTGAACAGTGCTTTGCGCCTGAGTAAGGGTATAAAGAGTGAGAGATAGTCACCTGTACTCAGGAAGCTAAGCCAGCCAGTTGTGCCTAGAGTTGCTAGGTGAACAATAAGCCTTCTCTTACTACAGTCAGAGTGGAGTTCTAACAGGGAGACCCACATGTGCACAACAGTTTAAATATTATGTATATCTATTTCTTCTATGTGTGAAATCAAAAGTGGGGTACCAGGAGTGGGCCACTCTCTTCCACGTAGCAATTCAGAGTTCTGATTTCCCACAAGCCCTGGTGGCCTTTGCATCTTTAGAATGTGGCTTTCAAATGTGCTTATTTGGAAGATAATGTGTGAGTGAGTTTTATGAGTTAGGCTTGCCAGGCCTGAAATGCTCCTATTTCATTGGTTAAAACTCAGCTGCAAGCCATGCTGCTATGGTTTGAATATGAAATACCCCCCACAGACTTATGTGTTTGAATATCTGATTCCAAGCTGGAGGTGCTGTTTAGAAAGGTTATGGAGTCTTTAGGAAGTGGAGCCTCACTGGAGGAAGTATGTCACTGGCGGAGGGGTGAGGGGGGATGTTTGTGCTCCACGACTGTGCCCTGAAACCCTTAACAAAGTAAACCCTTCCTGCCTTCAGCTGCTTCAGTGTTGAGTCACAGCAGTGAGAAAAGCCTTTGCATGGCTTTATCCCCATCACCAAAGATACACACAAATGTTGATGAAACATCTGTTGAAAGAAATTAGTAAATGACTTAGGAGAATCTCAAATCCTCCTATTATCTTACAGTTTTGTTGAGGAAAAGTCCTAATAAAGATGTCAGAATGAACCAGTTTGAAGTCACTCATGTAAGCAGCGCATGCTTGCACTTCTCTTTTAAAAGCTTGCCAGAGCCCAGGCATCCAGCATCAAGCCAAAACAAACCTAGCACACAGCAACTTCAAGCGAGGTGCTAAGGAGCCCAGAGAGCCATTGGTGCAGCCACTCAGGGAAGATCCTGAGGTCCTGACTTGCTGTTCTGCTGACCGTGGCTCACTCCTGACCCTTCTTGTCATGATCCACAAAGGCTGAATGACATGCTGGGCTCACATCTGCATCACTTCAGGAAGGACAAAAAGGCAAGGACCTGTGGTCATGTCTGCTGCTTTTCTTCAGGATACTAAACAGTTGTTCTGAAGCCCTGCCGAGTAGGATTCTACTTAAGTACCATTGGCCAGCATATTGCTGTTCAGTGATGAGGAAGTCAAGATTTTTGATGAACATCACCTTAGTTGAGAAGGCATGGAGAGTGGAATGGTAAAGGGTCAGCCTGCAGAGTGTACCACATCAAGTGCCTGTAACTCTAGGGAACAGAGTTCTCTCTCTACCCTCAACCTCAAATTTACAGTCAAGGCAAAATCCTTGATGTTGGATCTCGTAGAATAATTAGGCCAACAAACAGATAGCAATACCAAGTTCAAGGGTCAGGAGTGTGTGAGCTGGAGCTGGCAGAGCTAACCAGCTTTGCATTGCCCTCGATTGGGAGTCCAATTGTGTGGGACAGCAGAAGAGGACAGTGTTGAGCCACGTAGGAGGGTTTGTCATTCACCTCACTCAGTATGTTCCCATCACTCACTCAGATGTGGAGATGCAGTGATGAATTCTACAAACAAGGTCCTGGTCTTCATAGCTGTATGGTTGCAGAGCCTAGGCCTGGCCCTCACCCCTTCTTTTGAATTGAGTTTATTGGGAAAGGGCCACACTCGTTCCTTTACGCCTTGGCTGTTTCTGGATACAACAGTAGAGCTGGCTAATAGCTGTGACACTGTGTAGTCCGCAACACCAAAAATACTTCTTATCTAATGGAAAATGTAACCAATAAATATTTAAATATTTAAATGACTCCGATCTTTCCTAACTGTGTTGCAGTGATGAACAACAAAGGGAGGGGCTGGGACCTCGGGGTGTCAGGATAGCTTCTCTTAGAAAGTGGTATTTTCGTGGCTGGAGAGATGGCTCAGTGACTAAGAGCACTGACTGCTCTTGCAGAAGACCTGGGTTCAATTTCCGGCACCCACATGGCACCTAACAACCCTCCATAACTCCAGTCCAGGGAATCCAACACCCTCTTCTGACTTCTGAGGGCACTGCATGACATGGGTGTACTTGCACATGTGAAGGCAATACACTCAGACACTTAAAATAAAATTAATAAAATTTCAAAAGAGAAAGTGGTGTTTTGACCTCAACAGGGAACACGAAGGAATAAATAATTTAGAAGAGGGGTGTTTGAGAGTAAAGTCAAGAGCTCTGTGTGCTCCATTTGAGAACTGAAACAGAGCTAGGGTACCCAACAGGTCTGAATGACAAGACCATGAAGCAAATCTGTGAAACAAGAAGCCTCCCGACAATGAAGGGCTTTGCACAGAGCTTCATTCTCAGTGGAGATACAAATCCTCAAAGCTTCACAACACAGTTGAACTATCAGGGGCCAAAATGCTGGAAATATCAAGTGGCAGCAGAAATTCCCCTAGTGACAGAAACCAGCCATGGAGTCACCAGAACTTGTCTCTCTTTGAGAGAGGAGGTGGTGGGCAGAGAAATGCAACAAAACAATAGGCCCAGACCCTCTCGTCCTTAGACATGTGACTCAGCTACTATTCTGACTGTGATAAAAATACTCTGACAAGAGGAACTTAAAGGAGAAAGGGTTATTTTTGACTCCCAGTTCCAGAGGGGATACAGTTCATCATGGTGGTACAGTGCATAAGTCTGGCCTGTTACACTGTATCAATAGTCTGGAAGCAGAGAAAGAACAGGAAATGGACCAAGTTATAAAGCCTCAAAGCAGGGAAGGCTATTGGCTTTGGTGGCAGGAGCACAAGGAAACTTGTCCAATCTGGGTAGATCCGGAAGTGGAGGAGCGAGAGTTCTCGTGCTCAGCTGGCTTTCCGTATTTATTTTTTAAATTTATTTTACCATGTAAACAGCAAGCTTTACTTTATATATTTATATACTTTTTGAGATAGGGTCTCCCTGTAGCCCCAGCTGGCCTGAAACTTGCTGTGTACACAGGGCTGCCCTCCATCTCACAGGGATGCGCCTGTCTCTGAATCCTGAGTGCTGGGATTAAAGGCCTGTGCCACCATACCCGGCTTCTTATATTTTTTGAGAATTTCATATGCGAGTACTGTTTTGCAACATTTCCACTGTTCCCAGTCCCTCCTCCAACTCTTCCCATGTCCTCACCTCCCTCTCAATTTCTTGTCTTCTCATTTGCGTATTATTGTTACATACATGCATACATTATGTATATATTTATAAATATACCTCTGCATATATATAATGCACTGAATCCATGAGTCCATTTAGTGTTACTCCTGCATATATGTGTATATTATGTGTATATGTGTATGGGGCTGACCACTTAGGATTATATAACTTATCAGGGCTGTAATCCCCTGAGAAAACTGATTCTCCTCTGGCTTCCGTTGATTGTCTGTAGCTCTTCATCTAGAGGTAGGACCTTGTGTAATTTTGCCCATCCACCTTGACATATCAGTTGGTTTTGTGATTATGAAGGTCTTGTTAGGCAACTAAACTGTGCAGGTTTCATGGGTACAGCTTCCTTATCATGTCTAGAATGCACTCTCTAGCAGCAGGTGTCTTGCTCCCGTGGCTCTTACTAGCTTCCTCTCTCCTCTTCCAGGGTGCTTCCTGCACATTAGGTGTAGAGGCTGCATTGTAGATGTGTCACTTACGAATGGACATCTCAAAATCACTTATTTTCTGCAGTTTGATCAGCTGAACTTTTTGATCATCTCCGTCTGTTACAAAAGGATGCTTTTTTTGATGAGTGGGGAGATCTTTACTTCTCTGTGAATGTAAGGATATGTATTTAGAGTATAATAAGAAATTATGTTGGCCACGGAATGTGGCACTACTAGTTCTTCTCTAGGGTCTATGACCTCTCCAACCATGTGTGCTTGGCTAGGTGTTCAGTACCATGCGTGGATTCCTTCCTAGTGAGCAGGCCTTAAGTCCAATTAGATAGGTGTTAATTAACCCCGAGATAGAATTACCCACTACTGCAGCAATAGAGATAATTTTCTGGGCCGGTCGTTGTTATGGTTCATAAACTTTACAGCTGGGTAGGTCTGTTGTTTGTTTTTCTCCCTTGGCAGCTTGCAAAATGTCCTCTGGTATTTTGAGAGCTAGTCTTCAGGGAGGAGGCTTCCAGGTCAGTTCCAGCTCCTTTACTCCAAGTCTTATGTCTAAAGTACATCCTGTCTTCAGCAATAGGAGCTGGGGGGCAGGTTCTTGGGGGCAACAATGGGATGTGGCAATAGTTTATATTATTTTGGTAGTCTTTTGGACTGGAAAGAGAGAAAAAAATAATACTCAGATGATGTGAAAAACCATGGGGAAAGAAATGTACTGTTTCATAAATCTAATGCAAAATGTCCACACATCATTCATACATATTTATATACACATATAAATGAGGTACATGTGTATAGCTGAAGACCATATGACAAAAATCATAGTGCCAGGCATGACAAATGTCCCTTCTTCCCTTCTTAATCAGTCTGGGAATATAGCTCATGGGACGGTTCCACTCACATTCTGGATGGGTCTTTCCTCCATGGTTAAACCTTTCTAAAGACATCCTCCTAGGCACACAGAATCAAGGTCCTAAATATTTATTAACCCAACCAGGTTGACCATCAAAGTTAACCATCACATCTGTATATGCTTACAGCTGAGTGCAGGTGACAGTCTTAGAAACAAATTTTCCTGTAAGATGGAGTAAGTGGTTGAGGGAGATAGTTAAGGGAAGAGTGATAATGGGTTGCCTTAGTTTCTTTTACCATTGCTGTTATAAAATACTGTGACAAGAGCAACTTAAGGGAGAAAGGACTTATACTGGCTCACATTCCATCATGGTGAAGTCACGGTCTCGAGGCTGCAAGAGCGCCAAGCAGCTTGTCATAGTGCATCCATTATCAGGAAACAGCGATGAATGCTTGCTTGCTGCAGCTATCTCCCTTTCTCCACGTATATATTCCAATTCCCAGCCAGGGAATGGTGCCTCCCACAGTGGACATGTCTGCCCACCTGAATTAATGAAATCCACAATAGGCATGCCCACAGTCCGTCTTCGTGGTGATTCTAGATTCTATCAAGATGACAATTAAGATGGTCACTGTTGGTTAACTCTGGCAGTTTGGGGATGGGGTGATCAGTTGGTGTGGACCCAAGAACAAGTCCACTTTCATGCTGATAGGCAAGAGGTCTTTCCAGTAGACAGATGGGCACATGCTCAAGTGTGAAGGTAGTGACTCTGCAGATTGAGGAGGGGCTGGCATGGCCAAAGGTGGGCTATAGGGAGGTACTGGAAGGGTGCTGGCTTTGGATGGGGCCAGACCCTGCTGGAGAGAGCTTGGACTTCATCCATAGCCCCAAGTGCCTCAGAACCCTATGGAGGGAGGGCTCTCTCTCTCCATTCATGATATCAATATGAGAATAAACCCCACACCAGGAGCAGGAGTCTCCAGAGACCATCGAGTCTGTACTGATGCCATCGCCGACTTTCAGTCTGCGTTTCTTGATTTTGTTTCCTTTTCTCAAGGACAATATACACCCAAATGTATGTACTTTCTGCTTATTCCCAATAGTATAAACAAATCCCTTCCTTCCTATTGGCCTTTCACGGTGGGAATGTTATTGGATATGAGGGTGTTTATGTAGCAGTGCAAGGATTGATTGTGCCTGAGGAGTCACCCTGAGCTGCCGAACTGCCTCTCACACACACACAGAGCACATGCACACCTACACACAAGCACACACACAAACACGAACACAAAAGCCAAGTCACAAGCACACACAAACACATGAATATACATAAGCATAGACAAACACACATGCAAGCTCAAGCACACACAAACATACACATAAGCACACAAACATACATATAAGCACACACAAATACACACAAGCATGCGCATACAATCAGGCATAGGCACAAGCACTCACAGGCAGACACACAAACATGCACAAGCACACATACAAGCACATGCATACAGACAAGCACAAGCACACACAAGCAAATACACATGCACATAAGCACACACACACAAAAGCACATACACAAATACACACACAAGCACACACGAATGTATGCACATAAGCACACACACAAACACACAACACACACCAACACACATAAATCCATGCCTTAGTGTGGTGGTTTAACGAGAGTGTTCCCCTAGGTTCCAATTATTTGGATGTTTTGTCCCGCTGTTTTGGGAGGTTTTTGCTGGAGGAAGCACATCACTGGGGATGGGCTTTGAGACTTCTGAAGCCTTTCCAGATTCTCTCTCCACTTCCTATGACTGCTTGAACATTTGATCGCTTGGCTTTCTGCTCTGGCCATTTCCGCTGCCATGTCTCCCCGCCATGATGGACTCTTGCCCCTTTGGAACTGTAAGCTAAATAAACTCTTCCTTTTATAAGTTCCCTTGGTCAAGGTGTTTTATCACAGCAACAAAAAAGTAACTAATACAGCATCTCGCAGAAACAATTCCACTTTAAAGTTTCCAGAGGAAAATTAACACGCTACTGGCTTACAGTACCTGATTCTGTGACAGAAGGGTCACTAATGCAGGAAGCCTATACTCAGCTTCCTCTTGGTAGGGACAAGCAGAGAGTAGGGATATCTCTCGATCTGATTTGGTGAGTTGTATGTCCCTGCTCTGGCCTGCTGCCGCCCTTGGGATTTCCTTCAGCCTGAAGAGGAGACACTGACTATTCTTGGAAATTGACCCTGTAGTGATGGCTATAATTTGCAGGCACCTAGAGGCATGGACTACAGAATTAGGAAAGCTTCCTAACTTGGCCATAACACAGTCATGAAAAGATCCTTGGAGAATTCACATGTCAGATTTTAACATGGTGCAGTCTTAAACCAGCTGTGTCTCTTTTCATCTCATCTACATTGAAAACAGAACTGATGATGGTCAGCTGAGATGCCACCACAGGACAAGGAGGTGCCAGGGCAGTGGAGTGGGCTGGAGTCACGTATATCAGCCAGGGCTGTGCCTGTGGCTGCAGTGGGGGTGACCGTCACACAGTGAGTGTCTCATCTGTGCATCACTGTTCAGGAATCGAGACACTGAGTTTGGATCACTTCTGGTTTTCAAGCCAGTTGTGTTAGATTTATTTTTATTGCTATGGCAAAATATCTAAGAAAACATCATAAAAGGGGAAAGATCTATTTTGGTTCATGGTTTCAGGAGCTTTAGCCCTGGGTTATTCGGCTCCCTTGCTCTGGTCTTATGGAGAGACGGAGTCATCATGGAGGAGCGGGCATCGGGCAGGGTGACGGTCAAGGCTGGCTGTCAATTTATCAGCGTCTAGAATCACTGAAGAGATGAGCCTTTGGGTATACCTATGAGGGATTGACTCAATCAGATTAACTGAGGTGGGAAGATCCACTCTAAATGTGGACCATTGCACTTCATGATCTGAGGTGTGGGACTAAATTAAATGGGGTTCCCCAGATCTTGCCTGCCTGCACTGTCCCCACACTCCCAGGCCTAGCTCAGATCTGGCAGTTCCCACACTGGCCCAGTGTGGTAAGTGTAGCTGTCACCTCTGGTCAGAGAAGCTCCTTTCACAATAGATGGAGACTATTACGGAGATTCAGAACGGGTCAAAATACAGAGAATAAGGGATTGTGCCGTGTACAGCTCCATTGTGGAAGAGTGCTGAAAGGTTGTAAGAGCCAGAGGACCAGGACAGCTGTTGCTATGCTGCTAGATAGTATCTCTGGACATGACAGGGAGGCTGGCCCCATGAAATCTCAGCAATGTGGTTAACTAAACAAGACCTACATGATAACACCAGTCAAAATGCCAGCATAGAGGGTGGGGTTCACAGAGTCCCACCTCCAGATGAAAAGCTACAATCAATGGATGCCGAGAGAGGGAGAACCAGTTTTCTCGAGGGATGAGCTCCCTGGTAGGTTATCCAAGTCCAAGGGGTCAGGCCTAAGTACATGTGCATACAAGCAATAGTAAATGGACTCCGTATGTTTTATACACTATATATCCATATGTGTAACAATAAAATTAAGGAAGAAGAGGTCAGTTGGGCATGGTGGCACACACTTTCAATCCCAACACTTGAGAGGTGGAGGGAGCTGGGTCTCTATGAGATCAAGGCCAGCCTGGTCTACAAAGTGAGCTCCAAGCCAGCTAGGACCACAAAGAGATCCTGTTTCAAAAATAAAATAAGATAAGATAAAATAAAGCAACCAAAAAGAAGAAGTCAGGAAATTGGGAGGGAGTGGGCGGACAGGGAGAGACGCTGGAGGGGTTGGGGTGTGAGGAGAGAGGAGTAGAAATGGTGTAAACACAGTACTTTATGAAATTTTCAAAACATAAAAGCTTTAATTATAAAACAATAAAAGGAGAAAGCTAGTTGAGCCTAGCGTTCATCGCTTTCTGCTCCCTGACTATGGATGTGATGTGACCAGCTGCCTCCAGATTCTGCCTTCCTTGCTACGAAGGACTGTACCCTCAAACTGTGAACCAAAATACACCCTACCTCCTTTAAATTGTTTTTGTCAGAGAAATAAGAAAATCAGCTAATATAGAGACAAGTTGTTTATTGCACTCAACAGGAAGGAAGTGAGGAGAAGGGGGAGACAGAGAAATTAAGAGAGAGCACAGACTAGCTACCCTTCAAGGGCTGGCCTCGGTGACCCACTTCCTCCAAAATCTCTCACTGTCACCACCAGCTGAGGACCAAGCCTCAAATAATTCCAGTGTAAACTGTCAAAACAGTAATCCAGATTTTATGAGAAATTTCAAACTTTTTGAATGTCAAGCTAGCATTTTTTGAAATACCGAGAACGCCAAACAAATACCCTCATCCCCTGCCCAAATTTCAGGCTCTGGGTTACTGGCTCCATCCTCTAGACTGTCCAGCCTGTCTTCCCAGTCCACTGCTCTGTGAGCCCATGGCAGCTCTTTGCTAGGGCCGGAGTTCTCACTGAGAGTGTTTGGCCTGCCTCTGTGGCTGCGTAACCAGCAGTCTCTGATACACAGCTAGCTGATAGGGACCGGCCGCCCCACCGTTCTTTTGTAAAGTGTTTTATGTGTCTGGGTGAGAATCCGAGGCAGTGACGCATCTACATTGCCCTTCTTGAGTGCAGCCATGAGTTATGCTCTGTCCTTCTCTACATCTTCCTTTCCAAGTTTCATTTACTCATTCTGACACCTAATAAATAATAACCAAACACCCACTGTAGAACAGGCACCGTGCCAGGTGTTGGAAGTGCAACGGAGAGCAAACCAGGTAGAGTGAAGAGTTTGAGGAGTTAGTCAGGGTGCAGTACTCATTTTCATATCCAGTGCCGAGCACAGTGCTTTACAAGCCTTAACTCTCGACACTTCTCTAACAGTCTGTATCTTGCATTATTCTCTATTATAGGTTTGAAAAAGAGGATGCCATAAAGGGGATAGATTATTTATAAGTTACATAGCTAATGATGGCGCAGTTGAATCTTGCTTGTTCTGTCTGCCATTAAGCATGCAATAGACATCAGTAATTTCTGGCTTGCAGGGCAGCAACCTAGTGTGTGGGCACCTGTTCCAGTGGTTGTGTATGTATGTGTGTGCATGTATATGTATTTGTGTGTGTATATATGTGTGTGCTTTGTATGTGTGGGTGTATGTGTGTGCATGTGTATATGTATTTATGTATATGTACTTGTGTATGTGTGTATGTACTTGTGTGTATTGGCAGTGTGTTGATCAAGGAAAAGAATGGCACGTAAGCTGAGTTCAGACGCTCCAGGGCTCTTTTGAGAGAGCATGTGTGTGCACGCAGGGATGAAGGAAGGGGCAGAATTTCTGCCGGATGCTGTAGCACCTTTCCGTAGCTCTCTTGGGCTTCCATGGTGCATCATTCCTATGACGTCTCAATACTTTAAACATCACGAGGCATCTACACGGAAGCAGAGACAAATCACTCTCGATGTGACATCGGAAAAGAGGTCCCCTCTGGGAAGGGAGGGCCCACCTGACGGTCCATTACTTTGTTCCTCTTTTGGACTCTCTAGTGGTTGGTCTTGGTTGTCATCTTGACTGGCATGAGAAATCTAAGGCTAGTGACCGGGGCTCCAAGTGTGTCTGTGAGTACATTTCCAGAGACATGTGGGACAGTGATCAAGAGGAACGGAGAAAGACCCACCTTGATCCTCTGTGTGGATGCTATTTTCCTGCAAGTTG
The DNA here is from genome assembly GCA_035773235.1 of Eospalax fontanierii. Classification (NCBI taxonomy): domain Eukaryota; kingdom Metazoa; phylum Chordata; class Mammalia; order Rodentia; family Spalacidae; genus Eospalax; species Eospalax fontanierii. The sequence continues at coordinate 50,803,366 of CM069546.1, read as the reverse complement.
GGAGCTTGAATAGAAGGAAGTTGGAAGAGAAAATGAGCCTATGTGCACGTGCAAATTCATTTCTTTCTATGTGATTATATCTGTCTACACTGCAGTCATTGCTCATGGACATCAGACTCCAGTTTATTTGGCTATTCAGTGTGCATTCAACATGAAAGACCAGGAATCTTCCAGTCCTTCAGTGCTGGATTGGAACTGCCAAGGCATACAGGTTTGTGGACAGAGTAGCTACTGAGTTCTCTTCTTCTGCACGAAGACGATCGTTGTTGGACTATGCAGTCTCTTTAGTTTACTGTTGAGAATTTCATATGTGAGTGTTGCCTTTTGCCTTTGCATGATTTCCATCCCTCCCGGTCCCCCTCCAACTCCTCTGATGTCCCTCCATTCCCTCTCAATTTCTTGTCCTCTTCTTTGATTATTATGGTGCATGTGTATGTATGTATATATAATGTGCTGAATTATTTATTTATTTATGTATTTATTTATTATTGTTATTTTTGAGACAGGGTCCCCCTGTAATCCCAGCTGGTCTGGAAGTCTCTATGTAGGCCAGGCTGGCCTCCATCTTACAGAAATATGCCTGTCTCTGCCTACGGGGTCCTGGGATTAGAGGTGTGCACAACTACTCCCAGCTTGAATCCGTTTATTGGTGCTCACATGTATCTGTGTTTTGGGCTGCCCACTTGGGATTGGATTATCTCTCTGGGAACTAGTCCCTGGAGAAAACAGGTTCTCCCTCCCTCAGGATCCATTAATTGCTTGTAGTTCTTCACCTGGAGGTGGGATCTTATGACATTCCCCCATGCATCTTGGTATGTCAGTTGGTTTTGTCATTAGGAAGAGCTCTAGACTACCATTTTATGTACATTTCGTTGGTGCAGTTTCTCTACCATGTCTAGAATTCGTTAACTAGCGGTAGCTTTGTCCTTGTGTCCAGCATCTATTTGACTTGGCAATCGGTTGCTCAGGGAATGAACTGGCACATGAATGCTGAACAGTTAGATGGAAGGGAAAGATGATTGGATGGGGGGATGGACAGGCAGATGAATAGCTGACAGATAGCTAGATGGAATGCAAATGAGGTTGTGAGCCAAACCAGTTTGGCACCAAATCCTGCTGTGTCTGTCACTCACTCCCATCTCACACAGCCCTTTTCCATTCCAAAGTCATGCGCTTGGTGTCACACCAAGTGCCATTAAATCATTAAGATTCTGGCTCATTGTACACCGGCTACAAGATCTAGCCTGGAGCACCTTAGAGTTGAAGAACTACTTAAAGCCAGGGGAGGGCATGCTTCCCCACACTCCAAGGCTTCAAGCAGAGCTGCCCTTTTTTATTTGTCATAAACATGCAAATTCTGCATAAGATTTCAGTTGATTAAGAGAGTTAAGCTGCTATAAAACGAAACACACTCTGATACCTAAATATAATCTAATCTTTTCGTTTTATGGAAATGAAATTGTCCCAGATGTATGAATTTGCTTCCCCAAAGTCCCACAGGGACCCAGTGTCATAATCGAGATTCAGATTAAATGTAACTCCAAGCCCAATCACCTTTCCATGGTATAATTCACTCATTCATTTATCCAGTCATCCAACAAGCATTTATTGGACACCTACTGTTTCCTAAGGCAAATCCCATACCTTAATAAAAAGTGATGATTATAAGGAACCAGATGGACAAGTTTCCTGGACTCTTAGCACAGTCAATAAATAAATGATTAAGCCAGGCAATTTTAAAGATTAAACTAAGAATATTAAAATCAGAGCAAGTTCTATGAGTGGATGGCAGTGGGTGGGGGTGGAGGTGGACAGCGCAGAAAGCCACTTGAAGGCTTAGCTGCAAATGAAAGCCTGGACACAACTCACTGGGACTTCCTCAGCCAGAGAAGATCTGCTTTCTTCTAGAAGAGAACTTGGTGAAGGCTCCAAACCGTCCCTATCTCCTCCCTGTCTAGATCTGAGAAGGCAGCAGACTGACTCTCAGGAGCCCACGCTGATCGGCTTGGTACATGCATTTTATTGCTTGGTAAGCCTGGGATCTGGTTTTGATGAACCTGGGTGACATGTGTGTTTTATTGCTCAGTAATCCCAAGATTGAAATTTTATCAGCCTTGTGGTCTAATTTCTATTCATTGTTCTTCAGCTTCTGCTGCGAGACTCATTCATGTGACATATCGGGAAGTTTACACTTGGAAGCTATGGCAGTAAATTAAATCGGAAGTCATGAATACATGCATACATGCGTGTGGACTGGTAGCAGAGGGAGTGGGTGGGGGGCTTTGAATATGCCTTTCTGTGGCAGTGGAGATTCTGAGGAAGCTGTAAGACAGGTTATGGGAAATGGCTGCTCATGGGAACTATGTCTTAGAGGAACTGTTGCCATCATTTAGGGCCCTGGAGGGAAGTGTTTGGAGAACCACAGATGATTCTCAGCTTCACTGGATCAAACTGGAGGCACAACTGACATTTTCTTTGATTCTCCTGTCATCAAAGTGAAGTTTCATAACCACTGGGTGCCTGTCTTCGGAGACTCAGTTTAGTCTATTGTACATGATGGCATATGACTCAGGAGGCACTCATTAAGCACCTACTGAGTACATAGTGTCTGAAGAGAAGAAAAGAAAAAGATGCAGTCATCACTGTTACCTGGGTCTCGGTGCTGTCATTGAGTTACATGACTCTGACCTGTGCTGGTGGAAAGCGCTTGCTATCAGACACATGCGCTGACCGAGCTGCACTGTGGTCTGTCCCTGCCCTTTGTCTGAACAGACTCAACTCCAGCAGCAGTCTGCACCCGCTCTGGGGCCTCTGCCTCAGAACACCCTCCCGGAGCTCCCAACACCACGCACAGTGCTGCCTTCAACTCCAAGACTGAAACCAAAGGCTAAGGAATCAAAACACGAAGTCGGATGGAGTGACACCTAGGAGATGTACAAAGCTCACTGTGGATGTCTCGGAGGGTGTTTCCCAAAAGGGTTAACTGACTCCTGAAGGTGTTAAAATCCCATAGGTGGGGACCTGGAAGGAGCGAAGGAGAAAACAGGGAAAACCAGTCAGTGCAGGCATTGCTTCTCTCTGCCTTCTGGCCACATGATGTGAGTGGCTCTGTTCCTGTTCCATTACCACCTTCCCACCATGAGAGGCTTAACCTTCTGAAACTGTGATCCCCAAATAAACCCCCTCGCCCTTAAGTTTGCTGCTAAAGAATTTTGTTATAGTGATATAAAACGAACACTTTGGCCAAATCTATATTGGGCTTTGCCCATACTGATCACAAGCAGGGTCCAGTTACCCCCAAGCCATAAGGAGCTGTGGTGGGATGTAGGATATCAGGTGGCTGTGCAACCTGAAACCCAGATGCTCTTATCTAATAGGAAGAACAGTCCCTGTCTGTCTATTCTTGCCCCACACTCCAGTCTCTGCTGCAGTTTTTGCTGCATATTTCTCAGACAGTAACCTCTGCAGGACCAACCCCAGATCTGTTTCAGGATCTCCTGTTTGACCCTGAGGGTACCTTTCCCATGACAGGCACTCGATAAATAAAGCTTCAATAAAATAACACACATCCAAGCTCTTCTTTTACTTTGCATGGTGTAATTACTTTAAAAATCCCCATATGGAAGGAAATGCTCATTTTAGCAACCACATCTTCGTGTGAAAAGCACAGCCTTCAGAGCTTGTATAGTTCCCGATTTTTATGCTTAACAAATAAAGTTGAACAAAATTAATGAATGTGTCAAAATTTCTGAGGCTTTGATGACTCAGACTCTTTGGGTAAATGTTTCCATTGAATGAAACAGATTTGTCTTTCCATTGTTCATAACTGTAGGTCATTTAATAGATGAAGCAGGCTTGGGCTTCTGTGGAGACAGAATACTGAAGATAAAGGAGGCTTTTCCAAGCATCTGGAAAGTTTGAGGACTAAATAAAGTTAATTAAAAGTAAGGCATGGAGTTCACAATCGTTTTCTGTTACAGAGATTTGAACTCAGCTTGGGGTAGCCAGGGTCAGATGGAAACAAACAGTCTAGGTGAGGAGATTTCTTTCTTACGAGTGACTCCAGACTCCAGCGGTTTAATGGAAAAACCCAGCCCTGTCTTGGAATAGCTCCTAATTTCATGCACTGGCCTAGCCATGTAGAATTTCTCAGAAAGCTTGTCATAATACGTATGTCTGGGGTTTAGTTAATGAAGTGCTCATTATGCAAGCAAGAAGACCTGAGTTTGGATCCTCAGCACACATGTAAAAGCTGGACACAGCAGCATACATCTGTGACCCCGGAACTAGGAGAGCAAAGACGAGCAGATCTTTGAGCTCACTGATCAGCCTTAGTGACATGGATGAGCTCCAGGTTCAGGGAGACCCTATTCAAAAAGTAACATGGATAGTGACAACCTCGGCCTCCACATGCATGGTACCCATGTACACACATACCTGCACTCACACAGAATGTACAAGGACATGCATGCACATGGACCCACATCCATCAGAACAAGCACACACAGGTACACATTTCTAAGCCTCCTCTCAGGAAGTGACTCCACATGCACGTCGGGAGGACACAGAAGTTTGTTTACTGAATTTTGGTGAATTTCATACAGTTCATCTTAGTCATATTTAGATCCCTTCCCTATTTTTTAAAGATTCATTTATTTTATTTTAGGTGTGTGAGTATTTGCCTGCATATATGTAGATGCACTTCTTGTGGGCCTAGTGTCTGTGGAGGCCAGAAGAGGACTTTGGATCCCCTAGAGCTGGGGTTACAGATGGTTGTGAGCTGCCACGTAGGTTCTGTAAACTGAACCCGGGTCTTCTTGAATAGCAGCTAGTGTCTTAACTGCTGAGCCATCTCTCCAGCCCCAAGATTTGTTTTATTTTAAATTTTAATGCATGTGTTTGTGTATAATTGCGTATGCTATGTGTGCGCAGTGCCTGCAGTGGCCAGAAGGAGTGTTGAATCTTTGCAGCTATAGTTTACAGACGGTTGTGAGTCACCAAATGTGGGTGCTGGGAGCAGAACTCCAATCTGCTGGAAAAGCAGTAAGCATTGCTCTTAACCACTGAGCCATCTCTCTGGCCCTGGTGTGACTATTTTGAACAGGTTGCCATTATATGCATTCACACAAATATAGCCAGAGTTTTTTAAAGCTGTGCTGCCCTGGAGTTCATCATCTACAGTGATCAAGGGGTGATTTTGGCCTTCTGGTTTCACTGCCACTTCTGAGCCTCCCAAATAGATCACTTGGCCCCATGTCAATGGTCGCTCCTGGATGTACCCAGACCAGCTTACAGGTCTGGGTTCCCTATGGGTCTGATGACTGCAGAGACTGAATCTTGCCAACTCCACTGTGGTTGAAGGGGGAACCAAAGATCAAGGGGATCACCACACTCTGCTCCATGGCAATGCCCAGGCTACAGAGGCAGCGATAATGCCTGTGCAGATACCTGTGAGAAAGGCGCCTGCTTCTCATTGCGATCAATGACCAGAGTCTGGCTTAATGAGCTGCTTGCTTCCTCCTGGTGTGGGAAGGCGGCACCACTTTCCACTGATCGGCAGCTGGGCTTGCTGCTCTCTCTTAGCCCATGCAGCAGGATTCAGGAAGTAAAGCAAGTTCCCAAAGCCCAGACCAAAGGCTGGTGTTGTCTCTCTCCTGCTTTGGCTTCTTCCCCAAATATGTGGGTGGCAGGTGTGTTGAAATTCCACCCTCACAGTTTAATTTCTTAAGGCGTAAAGACCATCTTTGACCTTCTTTTACTTTATTTTCTTTCTCAATTTCTTGTAGTCCTTTTCTTGTAACCAGACGATTCAAAGGCATTGGAAATCTTGTCGGTACATTTTTCTCCTCACGCTTCAGTTTGCCTCCACTTGTGAGAAAACGTTAATTGCCTGCTTTGTATCATACCCCAACGTCTTTCCTACACATCAACATGAATGAATACACATATACATTTGTAGGGTTTTTTAAAATTGCTAAACTTAGATCAAATTATATACGCAACTTGCTTTCTCAACCAGCACACCAGAAGTTCCTTCAGGCGTATGAGATGCACTCATCTCTTTAAATACTTATATAGTATCGCACGGCTTGGAGTTATATCAACCATTCTTCTGCTGGTTGAAGCTGAGGGTGTGTCAAGGTATTTGTGAACATGCACTTGACACTTCAAACAAAGCAACGTTGCAAAAACGTGCTTCTGTTTTTGTATTGTTACTTTCATTTCCATAAAAAACCCTATATTGAGATTACTATATGAAAGGATAGAGATACTTTTATTATATTAGCTATTGTCAGATTAATTTCCAAAGAGCACTTCAGGCTTCCCACAGGTGCATGAGAATATCTGCTTCCTTCAATACACACTAATGTTAAGTTTTGTTAGTCTTATTTTAGCTTTGCTACTTTAATGAAAAACACTCTCCTGGTGTTATTTTTTATGTTTCTGAATTATAATGAATGTTTGCATCTTCTCATACACTCAATTGTAGTTCTTCCACAATATTTTAATTTAAGTTTTTTGAGAATTTCACACTTAAGTACTGTCTTTACATCATTTCCACCCCTCCCTCTCTTCATCTCATGCCTCCCCCCCTCCACCTCACTCCCTCTCAGTTTCCTGTCTCTTTAATTATGATTGTTACACAGAACTTACTGAGTCTATCCATGACGCTTCTTCAGCCTTAGGTGTAGGGGTTGCATTGTAGAATGTCACTCATTCTCCGCATTTTGACCAGTTGCCCATGTCTGTAATTGTCTCCATCTGTTGCAAAATTAAGCAGCTTTGATGAGGGTTGAGAGCTACACTTTTCTGTGGGTAAAAGGATATATATTTAGAATACAGTTAGACATTATTCTGGTTTAAGGAAACAACGGTGTTAGTAGGTTCTCTTATCTCTCCAACCGTGGGTATTTGACTAGGTTTACAGTACCGGGCATGAATGCCTCTCCTATTAAGTGGGCCCTAAGTCCAATTAAATGGCTGTTGGTTACCCCAAGACAAAAGTGCTGCTGTTACACCATTAGGGATATTCTACTGGCCAGTCATTGTGATTCACAGGCTTCACAGCTGGCTAGGATCATTGTTTGCTTTCCTCCCCTCACAGCTTGCATAAAATGCTTTTGACAAACCCAGCACGCCTTTGTTAGGACATTCCTAGAGAGAATAAGACTAACAAGAATATACTTCAACATAATAAAGACTACATATGGCAAGTCCATAGCCAACATCATCCTAAATGGTGAAGAAAGCCCATTAAAATCAGGAACAAGGTAGGGTTTTCCACTATCCCCGCTCATTTCAATCTGTATTGCATGAAGCCCTAGCTAGAGTATTAGAAGGGAAAGAAAATTAAAGGGCTACAAATGGAAAAGTTAGATTATTCCTATTTGCAAATGATTTGATATTAAACATAAGAGGTCCTAAACATTCCAACAGAAAACTTTCAGAAATGATCAACATTTTCAGCAAAGTTTCAGTTCAGCAACACTTTGGCAGGATACAAAATCAGTTTACAAAAAATCAGTAACCTTCCCATATGCAATTAGCAAGCAGGTAGAGAAAGAGATCATAGAAACACTCCCTTTCACAACAATCTCAAAGGACATCTAGGAATTAACCTCACCAAGGAGCATGAAAGATCTTTACGATGAAAATTCTAAATATATGAAGAAAGAGATTGAGGAAGACACTGGAAGATGGAAAGACTTCCCCGTGCTCATGAACTGGGAGAACTGATCATGTGAAAATGACCATCCTACCAAAAGAATTTAGAAGGTCAATGTAATCCCAATCAAAATTCCCATGGCATTCTTTACGGAAATAGGAAAAAAATCTTAAAATTCATATGGAAGACCAAAAAGACCTTTGATAGCCAAAGCAATCCTGAGCAAAAAGAATAATGCTGGGAGGAATTACTGTACCAGATTTCAAGACATTTTACAGAGGTACAGTAGTAAAAACGTCATGGGACTGGCAAAATAACTTTTTAGATGCATTGTGTGTGTGTATGTGTGTGTGTGTGTGTGTGTGTGTGTGTGTGTGTGTGTGTTACTGGGATTAAGTCTGGCCTTGTACATACCAGGCAAGGATTCTACCAATGTCAAAGTTAATTCTAATGGTTAATTTGATAGGGTTTAGAATAACTGTGGAAACAAATCTCTGGACATGTCCATGAGGTATAATTTAGATTTTGTTAACTGAGGTGAGAAGATTCGCCCTAAATGTAGACAGTATCTTTCCTCGGTCTCAATAAAAGGAGAAAGTAAGCTAAGCACTAGCTCTGTGTCTTGCTGCTTCCTGACTGTGATGCACTATGATCAGCTGCCTGCCACCAAGACTTCGCTGCCCCGATGGATTGTATCCCCTGAAACTGTAAGCCAAAAATAAACCTTTCTTCATCAAGGTGCTTGGGCCAGGTATTTCAGCAATGAAATAAGTAATTGATATAACCACTGGAATCCATTTGCTGCTCCATGCAGCTGTCTTAAAAGGAACATTTCCTTATCACCTTGGTCAGGATGACATGTGAACTCAGACTGAGATCTTACAAAAGGACTACTGGACTGCTACACAAGGAGCCAGCGTGAAGGTCTGTGTTGACCTCCGTGTCCTGATGTAGTATCTCAAGCTGTCTACACTGGGGGAAGTGAATAAAGGACAGGAGGATCTTTGTGTGTTGGTTTTTACAACTGCATGGGAACCTATAATATTCTCAAAATAGAGTTTCTTTTACCATATTTTATCAGAAGCCAGAGCTGTCTGATCAAGTGATGCTTCCCACCACTTTAGAGATTATTTTCTACACAAATTCAAAGAGCTTATTTAGGGTCAGTGTTTTATAAAGACCTTTCCTGTCATGAGCCTGCGATTTGATTAGCTACTACAGGCTGGGTGATAGTGTGCTGAAGAAGCAGTCATCTAAACTTTCTCTTCTTGAAGAGACAGGATTCTGTCTAGAATATAATCTTGCATTTCTCAGAGAACCTCTTTAACAAATGTGTGCTTTCTGCAGAATTTTAATTTTGACTCATCATTAATATGTTTCCATTGTATCCCAACTGTAAAAAGCTTCTCTTTGGAACTGGAGAGATGGCTCAGCAGTTAAGAGCACTAGCTGCTCTTGCAGAGGACCAGTTCTCTGCACCCACATGGTAGCTGACAACTATCTGTAACTCCAGGTCCAGAGGATCTAACACCCTCTTCTGACCTCCACAGGCACTGCATGACATGGGTACATTTACATACATGCAGACAATACACTCATACACATAAAATAAAAATAGTAAATAAAATATTTTTCAAAAAATTCTCTTATTAAATGGGCACATGTACAGTGCCTAATATGTGTCAAGCCTTGCTGAAGAACTGAGTTTGGTGCTGAACAAGGCAGTGCATTCATGTGGGGAAGGCCTGGTTATATAGATGATTATTAAAATAAAATAATGTTAGATAGTGATAAGGTCCTTAAAGAAGAGATATGATTGATTCCTACAAAGGAGTTGGGTCATCCCTGGGTTAAATAGAGAAATTATCTGGACAGATGAAGCTGAGCTAAGCCTGGTTAGTGAGAAAAAGAACAAAGCCGACCTGAGATCCATGGGGCAGGATATACTTTGATGAGGAAGCAGCATTTGGTAGATGTCCTAAGACTTGATGGAGCTCCTAGAACCCAAGGAGCAGAAGAGCTTCTGTGAGTCTAGGTCATAGTGAGTGCATGTGACTAGGTCATATGTGACTTGGGTTTCAGATGGAAAGGTAAGTAAGGAGAAGTACAATCTCATGGATCTTTTTCTAACACCAGGATGAGAGGACAGAACCACAGCTAAGTCATTAGAGAGCCAGTGAAGCTGTTTATATAGTGGTTCTGACTGTGAAGGGGCCTGATTTGATCTTCCATAGAAGTATGGTTGTAACCATACAGAGAAAAAGGAGGTAATGAAGGGGGGCATCGCAGCACACTGCAGGAGAGGCAGAGGTTTGGACTGTGGGTGTGCAGCGGGCTGGAAAGCTGGGCAATGCTGGGCTGTGTGTTCAAAAGAGACTGAAGTGACTTGGTGATTTGAATGGGAAGAGTGAGAAAATGAGACCACTGAGGTTCTGAAGTCTTAGATCTGAGCAACGTGGATGGTGATGCCATTCGCAAGGTTAGGAAAAGGAAGAAAAGACTTTTCAGATAAAAATCACTAATGCTGTTGGATGTCAGCTGAAATCCAAATCCTGTGCATAGGGATGTGGAGTGACAAGAGTCGGAGTCAGAGCTGTAGATTTCAAGGGCACACTGGACCTAGTTTACTAGCACAAGGCAAGGAAAAAGGAGAAAGCCCTGGATTTCCAGTCTGTTCAGACCGACTTCTGAGTTGCTATTTATTCAGGTGTTGAATAGCAGATTAGTTAATCTAGATCGATAACTTGCTGGGACTGATGGACACTGTGTATGTTATGAAGCCCACATCTCAGTGCGTCTGCCAGAATGTTTCTAGGGACAGTTAGATCACACGGGCTCTAATCAGTGGATTAACAGACATCTCCTCCTTTTAAATTGTTTCTCTAGGATATCTGTCATATCAACAAAATATTAATACAAATGGTAATCTTAGTCTTACCATATCCAAGTGGCGCCTTGCTCATGGTGTGTTGTGTGTGTGTGTGTCAGTGTGTGTGTGTGTGTGAAGTCGATATTGAATGTCTTCCATAGCACTCTCCACTGAACCTGGGATTCACTGATTGTGCCAGACTGGTTGACCAGGAAACCTGCGGGATCCTTCTGTCTTCTCTTCGCCAGAGCTGAGTTATAACCACGCGTTATCACATCCACTCTTTTTTTTTAATTTTTGAGAGTTCCGTGCATACGTATTGTCTTTGCACTGTTTCTATCCCTTCACGTCTCCTACAACTCCTCCATGTCTCTCTCCTCGGTCATCTCTTGCCCTCTTCTTTGATTAATATTCCTACATATACATTCATACGTGTATAAATATGCATCTACATATAATGCACTGAGTCCATTTAGTGGTGCTCCTGTGGACCTGTTGATAAGCCTGCCTACTTGGGATTAGATAACCTCTCAGGGAGCTTGTCTCTGGAGAAAACTGATTCTCCTTCTCTCAGCATCCATTGATTGCCTATAGCTCTTCATCTTGTGCTGTGACCTGGTGACATTCCCTTCACCCACCTTGGCATGTCAACTGGTTTTGTCATTATGCAGAGCTTGTTAGACTACCATACTGTGGAGATTTCATTGGTATAGCTTCCCTGGCTTGTCTAGAATGCATTAACTAGAAGCAGGTGTCTTGTTACACCTCTGCCTCTTACATTCTTTCCGCCCCATCTTCTCTGATGTTCCCTGAGTCTTAGAGGTTGCATTGTATAGTATCACTTAGGGTTGAACACCCAGCTCTTTTATACGAGTGCCAGTGATAAAAGTCAGGTTCTCATGCTTTTGTGGCAAGCACTTTATTGACTGAACTATCCTCCCTGCAAGTCCCTCAAAATGATTAATGAACAATCCTCTTCATCTTAGTGGCAATTCATGACTCTAGCTTCATAGAGGGGAAAAAAAGTAGAAAATAATTTGACCTCTCCCGCACCTACACACAACTCTTCAGGGAACCTGCTGATTCTGTCTTGGACATCTTTCTAGACCTGACCACTTTCACCTCCTCTGCTCCCATCTCATCATCCCTCTCCTGGATGATCTCTTATCTCACTTCCCTGCAGAGTCACTGATGTATCCAAAACTATTATGTATATGCTCTAAGCCCACCAGTCTTTTCATTCCTTCAGAGTAGAAGTTGTAATACTCACTAAACCCCAGGATGCTTTTGTCCTCAGTAGGTGTCAGATTCTGTACTCAGGTTCTCCTGAGAAACATAGCCAGAGGAGATACAGCTGATGTTGGTATCTATGTCCACATATCTATATAGTCTATGTCTGTATGTATCACTGTGAATATCTATCTATCTATCTATCTATCTATCTATCATCTATCTATCTATATCTACACTTATCTATCTGTATGTGTATCTGGATACACAGACAGTCACTGAAACAGAGCATAGATAGATTGTAAGATTTACATGAGGCACTGGCTCAGCTGGTTATGTCTGACAATCTGCTGTTCAAAGATGAAGAACCAGAAAAGCTAGGGTTCAGTTCAAATGAGATATCTTAGAGTCAGGAGGTGGGTGTCTCATTCCAAATAAAACACTTGTCTGCTCCTTCTCCACCTTTCTGCTCTGTTGAGACCCTTGGTGGATTAGACGATGCCCATTCTCATTGGTGAGAGCCATTTCTTTCACTCTGTTTATGCATCCAAATGCTCACCTCTGCAGGAAATGCTCTCATCGACAAACACAGTAGAATGTTTACCAGCTTCTTGGGTAGTCCTCAGTCCAGTCAAGCTGGCGCATGAATGGAGTCACCAAAAACCTTTGCTTGTGTTCCTCTACGCCTCCTTCAACTCATCTGTCTTCTTGATCTTCGCTTCAGCCATGTTTCTGCCTGAAGATATTTGTGTTTTCTTTTTCCTCTGACTAGAACATTCTTTCCTCACATCCTTTCCTGATTTGTTTCCTCTCCTCTCTCAAGTATGTGTTCAAATATTGTCCCATCCTGCACTCTGTATCACTTTTATAATACTCTGTTTTTCTGAAGTATATATCACCTTTTATCTAGTATACAACTATTTATTTATTTTTATTACCTACATCTGTCTGCTAGACTACAAGCTTTTGAAGAATAGAGACTTTTGTGTATTTTGTTTACAGATGAATTCCAAATAGCTAGTGTAGACAGAGCAGAAAAGCTATAGACCTTTTGTTGAATTAATAAGAAACACAAATCCTTTGCAGACATCTGAGATATTTTTTTCTTATTGATCCAAAAGAATTCAAAAATCTCTGCTTGTTAATCTTTATTTTTATACTACCTCTAGGCAAGCCTTGGGCAGTTGTGTTTGACAATAGACCACTTTTGAAGGAGAGTGGTCAAAAAGTTCTTGCTCTCACTTATAGTTCTTGAGTCATTTAAGAAAGAAATGACTGCATTGCAGATATTTCCCCTTCTTTTTGTCTGTTACTGTGGCTGGATAAGACCCATCCGAATAGGCCAGCTCTGCCATGCTACAAACCAGAGGTTATGACCAGCACCTTCCTATAGCAGTGATTTGAATAAATAATTTTTTTCTGTCAGAGAGACACTCATCTCCCATAAATACTAGAAAGAAGCAGTTTGGAGCAGACTTCTTGCCGATCAAGCCCAGCTCTCAGTTCCTGTTCCTGTTGAAGGGGACTTTGGTCAATACTGCCTCTTGAACAGAATGATGATGTTCACTGAGTTGAGATCCACAGAGTTAAGGAGTGCTAGGTTCATGGTCGGCAGTCAGCTGACAATGGCAGTCTCTTATTTTCTTTGTCCATTTCTTCTCACTTTCATTTCGAACTAGAGTAAACACACGAAGAAGGCAACTTTCAGTCCATGGTGAGCCAGGCTAACTCTGCATTTGCCAAGCACTTATCTCATTTGTGCCACCAGAGAAGGCATCTTTGTCCGTGAGCTTATTCCAGCGTAAACACCATTTCTCTCTCATGCTACAGTTGAATGATTCTCTCACATACTGAGCATGCTCAGCAGAATTTTGAATACAAGTGCACCTCATCCCACTTTAAAAATAAAAGCCATCTGGAAAGGCTGGCCTTTCAGGATATATCTAGTCCTGATTTACCTTCCAGTCATCTACACTAGCAATCCGCTTCCTGCAAGTGAATTTCAGAGCCCTCTCTTGATGGCCGTGTGCATATATGCCTGTGTCCCTGGGACTCAAAAGGCTGAGCAGGCAAATCAGTGGCCAAAGATCAAGGCTTTGACCTCACAGTGTAGACAGACACCTTGGGATCAGAACAGCCACTCAGCATTTCTGTCTGTGAAATGCAACAGTGACATAATTTTAAGAGACGCTTCAGCTTTACTGTTCGTTTTTTATCCACAAAACATTCATTGAGTGATGATGCTATACTGTGCTTTCTCCTGTGTCAGGGACATGAGTCATGGTGGAGGTAGATGCGGTAGGAAAAACACCTACTGTTATTATTTTTTTCCAGTGGAGCAGGTACTCTGCCAGGGACTCTGTGACTATTCTCTCTTAGTCTGCAGACAGCTAGATTTCTGCCGCCATCGTCAGTATCTCATCAGTGCGTTTTGTTTTCGTGGTGGGAAAGGGAAGGAATGTGAAGTTCATTACCATGCTACTCTGCATTGGTAGGTTAACTCTAAAGTCACAGGTGAAAGGTTTTTTTGTCCCCTAGAAGATTAGAACAGAGCAGTCACACTTGATGAGGTCTCTAGTAAGCAAGCTTGACTCACAGCAAGTGGTTCTCAGGAGGGAATATTGCTTGGTCAAGGGAGGGGGGCAAAGTTATGTTCCCAAGAGAGATTTTATTCCTTCATATTCCTCCCATTGCTCACTGAGAAGCAAGCCCTTGTTTTAGCAAGGATGTGACCTTCTTAGGGAATTATACAGCATCCACTACTCATGGAGGTTAGGACTGGAGCACCCAGAACATTGCTTTCTCTTCGAACTCAGTACCATCCTCTTTGTTTGGAGCTAACAAATCTGACAGTTTGGAGTTTTGAGTTGATCTTACTTGAATGGGGTTTTAAGAGTCCAGGGTGCTAAAGGGCAGAAACAGAGAGCAAAGGTACTTTTTCTATCTTGTTTGGAGGAGTATGGCTTCCGAGGTGAGCAGCATGGGGTACTGAACGGGCAGGCTCAACTAAGAGGGCTCCAGGAAGCAGGCAGCGCACCTGTTGAGAAGATAGGGGCGCGTGAGGAAATGAATGCATTGTATGGGAACTACCTTCCTGGAGACTCACTCCTCTCCTTCGTCACTAATGCAGCCGCTGTGGTTGGAGTCCGAAATGGTCCCAGGGGCTCATGTCTGGATGCTGGCTTCTAGGCTGGTGCTGCTAGTTTGGGAGGCTATGGAACCATTAGTAGGTGGGACCTCCAGAAGTAGATTATTAGGGGTGGGTCTTCCAAGGCCATAGCTCAGTCCCTGCTTCTGCATCCTAACACTGGTCCGCTGTCACGTGCACAACGCCCCTCACCACTCCTTGTGTAACCATAAGACCTTCCATCTCAGAGGGAAGTTCATTAAGACGCAGAGTGTTAAAAAGACGTGAAACAACAGGGCGTTCAAAGGGGAGGTGAAGCATTTCACTTTGCAGGGAAGCTCCTTAGGCTCAGAAGTGAACAACTCAATACCTTCAGGAAGCCTCCCGCCCCCAAACCTACCAGGTCTACTCGGTCTCTCCATCCCCTGGCATATATAAGCCCTGTGTATAAGGACCACTGAGAGACACTCTCAGACCAGTCAGACTTCCTGGAGGAGGCAGAGACCAGAGCCCAATTGCCTGGAAGACCAACTGAGCTGCTGGAAAAGACATGAGAACTGCCTCCAGGTTTCCTGCTTAGCTGTCCCCATGTGGGGTGGGTGTGAGTGAGCAGCTGCCTTGGAGTCATTTCTGCTCGTCTGGTAACCCCTCACCCGTAGTCCTGTATGTAGACCCAATAAACTCATTGGGGCACCAAGTTGGACTTTGGTGGAGCTCCTCCACAGTCTGTTTCTGGTTCCCTGTTTGGTGTGAGTAGACATTTGTTCATTCCCCCAGGAGTAGTGTCACACACCACCGCCATGGGCTGGGTGTCTTTGGCCTGTCTCCTCTGCTATGATGGGCATCATGCAACTAGCATTTTACCCAAGAGGGGGCTGGAAAGATGGTTCAGTGGTTAAGCGCACTGACTGCTCTGGCAGAAAACCCAGGTTTGATTCCCAGCACCTGCACAGTGGCTAACAACCATCCGTAACTCCAGTTCCAGGGGATCTGACACCCACTTCTCTCCTCCATGAGCATTGCATGGCACAGATGCACTTACAACATGCAGGCATAACACTCATAAAATAAAAATCAATAAATGAAAACATTTTAGCAAAGAGAACAAGTAAGAATTAGTATGAAAATTACAGCTTGAGACATGTTCTAGGAAGGAAATAAAGCAAAGGACAGTGTTAGATTAGGTGTTTCTGGAAGATCTCGTAGAAGAGACATTCTTTGGGCTGAGATCTGACGGATGAAGAGGCCAGCATGCTGTGGACAGGAACACCAGGGTGGACAGCCAGGTGTGGAGAATAGTAAGAGTCTTAACTTCAGAGCTGTTGTACTTAACCTAGCTGTACATGGAAATTTAAGGAGCTTTATTCTCTACTGATGTCTGGTCCTCAAGCCCAAGGGATTCTGAGCTCATCGATTTGGGGATTAACCTGACCACTCACAACTTTTAAAGGCTCCCCAGGTGACTCTAAGTTGCAGCTAGAGTTGGGAACCAGCCTGAGGGGTGCAGAATGGAGTGGACTGGGGCTGGAAAGTAGTGAGCATGGAAGGAATGACCCAACAAGATGTAGGCTAAGGATTTCACTCAGACCATGGGGAGGACATTACAGGGACTTTGGATTTGACCTAACCTGATCAGATAAATGTACTCATCTCTATGGCATACATCTCCACGGCATGTGGGTGTATGTATTTGTATAACTGTGTTTGTGTGTCTGTATATGTGTATGTGTCTGCTTGTATGTGTTTATATGTGTGTAATATCTGTGTGTCTATGTGTATATATGCATGTTTATGCATCCATATATGTGTACGTGTGCTTATATATGTATGTAATGTGCAGCATGTATGTGTATATCTTGTGTGTATATATGTGTATATGTGTGTTATAGTATGTGTGTACGTGAGTGCTGTGTATGTATGTCTGTATGTCTGTATTTTTGTGTTTTGTGTGCATATATATGCATGTGCATAGTATGTGTCTATGTGTGTCTGTTTATATGTGTTTGCATGTATGCAGTGTATATATTTCTGTGTCTGTATACATGTGTGGTATGTATGTGTTTGTGTATGTATGTACATGTGTATTTGTGTGGTTCTATGTATATACTTGGGTGTGTGTGGCTTGTGTGTACATAGGTGTTTCTGTGTTTGATGTATATGGGCATGTATATGTCTGAATATATTCATGTGTATGTGTGTGGTGTGTGTGTTTATAGGTGTGTTTGCATGTATGTATGCATATGTGTGTTTGTATGTGTATATGTATTTGTGTATATATGTGTATGTGGGCATATATATGTGTGCATATATTCACGTGTATGAGTGTGCCATGTGTTTATATGTGAGTGTTTATATGCATATATTTGTATATATGTCTGTGTGTGCATACGCATGCATGCATTTGTACATACATGTATAGGCATGTGTACATGTGTTTATACGTGTGCATTTAATGTGCATGTATGTGTATTTATGTGTGTATGCATGTGCATGTGAATGTGCCTGTGTGTATATATGTATAAGATTTGTGTGTTTGGGTATAGATTTGAATGCGTATGTGTACATGTGTATGTATGTGTGCATGTGTGTATATATTGTATGTATATGTGTACATGTCTGAATGTATGTGTGTGATGTGGTATAATGTGGTGTGATGTGTGTGTACCAGGGATACACCTGGAAAGCAGGAAATACACAAGTAAGAGCAGCCATCTTTGCCTGTCCAGCCTGGGAGGAGAAAGGTATAAAATGGACATGAAGTGTCCCTCCCTCCAGGCTCATGTACTGAGGGTCTGGTCACCAGCTAAAGGCCTATAGAGAGGGGGCTAGCAGAACATGGATGCTATCAAGGGGAAAATCTACAAGGCGACTCTGAGATCCACAACTGATCAAAATGCTGAGATGAGTGACTGTGGGGCGCCCAGCCCCGACATGGAACATCCACAGTGCAACCCCCGCACTGTAGTCTGAGAGAACACAGCAGAGAGGATAGAAAGACTGTAAGAGCCAGAGGATCAAGACACCTGCTGCTAGATAGTGCCTTCTAGACAGGACAAGGAAACATCACCCATGAAATCGCAACAATATTGTTGTCTAACCAAGACCTGCATTATGACATCAGCCAACATCCAGTGTGGATGGGGAATTTCACAAGGTCCAACCCCTATGAAGAACTATAGGAAATTAATGGATGCTGAGAGGGAGAATCAGTCTTCTCCAGGGATGAGCCCCTGATAGGGTATGTATTTGAAGTCATCAGTCCTAAGCACATGCATGTAAAAGCAACACTAAATGGATTTCCGGAGGTTATATGCATGTGTGTGTGTGTGCACGTGAGTAGCAATAATTACTGAAGAAGCGGTCATGAACTTGAGAGGGCATGGGAGGGGTTTGGAGATGATGTGACTACAGCACTCACATAGGAAATTCTCAAGGAATTTTAAA
Source organism: Eospalax fontanierii (assembly GCA_035773235.1). Taxonomy (NCBI): domain Eukaryota; kingdom Metazoa; phylum Chordata; class Mammalia; order Rodentia; family Spalacidae; genus Eospalax; species Eospalax fontanierii. The sequence continues at coordinate 50,785,030 of CM069546.1, read as the reverse complement.
TTACAGATATTGACATGCTGCTTTCCCAGGTTAGCAGCTGTCTGAATGTCACCGCTCATTGGTCTTTGTGGTGACAGGCAGTGCAGGCTCTGGTGTTCTGGTTACATACTCTGGCCATTCCACCAGGACAGTTCAGGAGTCTCTGATAAGTCCTTGAGTTAACAAGGACTCCGTATTACTGCCTGGACTGGATGGTCCAGAAATCCACCTGTGGAAACCCCTAGCGGGCACCGTGTGATTTCACTGGAGGACTGTCTCTCTCTCAGCTCCCTTGAAGCTCTCCTTGTGTCACCTAACAGAGTCACTGAACTTTCTGGGTTACTTGTTTGGCCTCTAGTTTCAAAGCACTTTCTCTTCTGTCTTCACTCCAGGCGTATGGTCCCCGTGGGCTCTGGTACTTTTCTGTTCTGTCTGGTTTATTTCAGGGCTCTGATTATTACAATGAATGCACAGCCTACACTCCTGGGAGCTGCCCCTTGGGGTATGTTCTTGTAAGTTGGTCTGGTTATCCTTATGAAACTAAGAAAAATGTTGCTGTTTGCCCAAGTTCTGCAGGACAGCAAATGCCTTTTGCAGACCCAACTGCAATTACAGGACTAAAGTATAAAGATTTTGGCTTCCTGTGTAATTTTTTCACCTTCTGCCTTCTTACTTATACAAGGCAGATCACTGTTCCAGATCACCAGAAGCTTCTTTTTGTAGATAGCTCTTGCTGGAATGTCAACATTCTGTAACTCTGCAAGGTAAAGGAAGGCGAGGGACTGTAAAAGAGCCTTTTTAAAATGACGGTAACAGTAAGTAAGACTTACAACAGACAAAAACTTTATAATTTAACGATGTGTGGAAAAGTAAGCCTTGTGTCATTATGTCCATGGATATAATTTGGATTCAATTCTCTTTGAATAAGTTGACAAATTTGTGTGTATTTTCCTCTGTCTCATAATATTAAGGAAAGAAATAAAGCACAAATCCAGTAAGTAGAAGAAAGAAATGTAAAGAGTATAGGGATATATTTTGGGGAAGGACAGTTATAAAGAAATGAAATTTTTGATAAGGAAAGATAAAGACAAAAATTGGAAACTTAAGCATGTCATGAAATGTCTGAGCAGTTCACAGGTTCACAGAGGATGAAACAGAAAGCTGGTATATGTGTGATGATTAAAGGTTATTAAGATTCCTAAGGTCAAAATTCAGGACACTGATCTAAACTTAGACCTCTACTATGCCAGTGAAATTCTCTTAAGGCATGAATCTGCTCTCAGTAGCACAAAAACTGGTTTATGAAACAAAACAAACACACATTTATGTTTTATCAAGGCAACCACTTACATTTTCTAAGAAGTTTTAGACTTTTAACTAATTAAAAAACTGAGTCTTAATGAAGTCGAGGTTTATTAAGAATGTATTTATTCTAAAGCCCAATTGCTAAGCTTTCTGCCAAATTCTAAGTTATTCTGGTTATTTTTGCCATCCTGTTTGGTCCTTCTCTAAATTTGATGACGTTGCCGGTTGTGATTTGTATTCTCCTTATATAAAACTTTGTAACTGTTGCCTGTTCACAATCTAAAGAACTACATACTCGAACATAAAATCCCAAGCTGTACTTTTAAGATGTGAGGACATCACCCACAGCATAGACAAGACTATAATTGAAGAGTGGACTGCAAGTAGGCTTGGCCTCTGTATTAAAATTTCCATAAAGGGATTTACTGGGATGATCTCTTTGACTTCTGTGCCTTGCTCTTCCTGATGTGGGACCAGATCCCATCCTAGCCTAGTGATGAGAGACGGTTGCAACCAAACCATCAGATGGTTAATTAAGAAAACTGTTGAGAAACAAGGAGAACATGCCAGAATCACAATAACTCATGGTATGCATGCTTGTAATCCTAGTACTTAGGAGGCTGAAGCAGGAAGGTTGTGCCTTCAGCACCACACTGGGACATACAATGATACCTTGTCTCAAAGTCAATAGTAAAAATGAAGTTACTTGTGCCACAATTCCAAAAGCATCCCAAGCTGGAGTTTACAGAGAAGAGCTTCTTATGCATCGCTGCCCCAAATTAACCGAATCGCTTCTAACCTTGGCTTTTACCTGATTTTTACCTGTGGTATTTATTTCAGAGAAAGACATACTACAGAAACACATCAAGTCACACTGCTTACTGTGACCTATGGCATTCTCTGATGTGTACTACTATGTGCCAGAGAATTGCCTCACTGGTAAGAAGCCACGCTGACAAGTGACCAGCTGCGTGGCGACAAGATGACGTTTTCCGTTTCATTTCTTTTAAAGAAAAGAGTTGTATACATGACTGTTGAGCGCTCAGTTCTAAAAGGGACATCTATATCACCTCCTCCAAGACCCAGGGAGCATTCTGGAAGAAGGGGCAGAAAGGATGTGAGAGCTGGAGGCTTGGGAGGCGTGCTGTAAAATGCTGCCTTCTGGACGTGATGTAGCTGTTACACTCGCACATTCACAGCTGGGGTGGTTTTCTGCACAAGACCTGCTCAAGACTGAGCCCATCAGCATCCCATCCTGAGGGGGAGGGATTCAAGAGACTCTACCCCTGATAGAGGAGCTCTGGGCAGCTGATGCCTACTGGGGGAGGGGGACTCACATTGCTCAGTGGTGTAACCACTGGTCAGTTGTCCTTGCTCAAGTAAATACTCACCATCCATGTTCATGCAAATAACACTAATAAATGCCCTGAGTTTACACCAAAAAAAAAAAAATTAAGAGGGAGACTTGTCAGGAAGAAGGGGTTTGATGAGCGGCAGATAAGATGATAATGGGCGAATATGATGAAAATACTCTATATGTGAAATTGTAGAAGAAAAACCTAGTTACTACTGGGGAATGGTAGGGCTAGGAGGACAGATAGGGACATTTTTACATTTCGTATTATAAAGACACATTTGTATTACATATTATAGAAAAGAATCTGCATGTGTATTATACATCTATATTAGGAATAGCATAGCATCCTATTTGTTCTGAGCTAACTCCCCATGCCAACATAGATGACACTCGCAGACCTTAACTAGACTCAGTTTTAAGAAACCCCTGAGATCAGACATTCTCAGAATAAGGGGAGTGTGCAAGGAATGACGAGAGAGACTCAGATATCACCATCTTAGAAATGTGGCTGAGAACCTGACCAGCTGGCCAAAGCTGAGCTCCAGAATGACTGGCGGCTGCCTTTGTCTCTCCGTTACCCCTCTTGGCCCGCATAAAGCCTGCTGGTTGGAGATGAGTGCAAGGCAGAATTAAAGGTGCCAAGTGCTGCTTTCTCAGGTCACCGGCTCTCTAAATGAATCACAGCCTGAAGATTGATTTCTTGTCGCTGCTCACTGGACTTTGGTGGCGGGCAGCACAAGCTGTGGTTTTCCAGTAGTCTCTCTCTCTCTCTCTCTCTCTCTCTCTCTCTCTCTCTCTCTCTCTCTCTCTCTCCCCTGTCCTCCTTCACTTAATTCTGCCTTCTACACTCAGTAGATGTTGTCCCCTTGGTCTTAGATTTCCAGCCTACAGAATGATGAGAATTAAATTCCTAGGACTTATAAAATACCCAGCCTGTGGACTCGGTTATAGCAACACAAGTCACTTCACTTTCCCCTGTGTCTGGGCTTCACGTCTTCAACCTGACTTTATTTCCTACGATCTTGAGAAACTTCTAGAAAGATGGGCTTGTGTTCTCTCCATATGAGCATTTGTGAGTGTATGTGTATATGTGTGTGTGTGTGTGTGTGAGAGAGAGAGAGAGAGAGAGAGAGAGGGAGAGAGAGAGAGAGATACAGTCAGAGAGAGGAGAGAGAGAATCGTCACCATTTTTTTCCCCAAGAGACTACTGGTCACACTGCTTCCGTCACAGCCCTGTCCTCCCCTCCCCTCCACTGCTTTGGGTTTCTTTCTGCTCCCCGGCAACAGAGTTGGCTTCACAAGTCATATTTCAGCAAGGTGACCCCATTTGCCATTCTTGCCACTTCTTGAAGCTAGTTTGTGAACTAGCTCCATGCCATGATTCCAGGAGAATCTTCCTCCTCTCTGGCTATGATTTACAGCTCCAGATTTTAGTTTCTCATCTCTCTCCCCGATTTCTTCAGCGAGCTGAACTCTGCCCTTCTTTTCATAGGTCCTGAGTAGGACTCTGCAAGCCCCTCCATACCTACTGATTAGCTGAGCTCAAACACACAGGAGGGTCTCCTCTCCATGCTACAGGGGAGAATGTAGAGGCCTGGGGTGGTCATCCACTGACTCAAAGGTACATTGTGGTAAGTAGGGACTGGGACTGAATGAGGGGCTGTCCGACTTTGCACCCCGCACTCTTAATAAGGAATAAATATTGCTCTCTGCACGAACAGTTTTATTGATTTTCCTATAGGGTGCGCTCATTCCTTCTTCGAGCCTCTCTGTAGCTTTATGTAAGTGTGGCATTTTAGGTTGGTGAACAGAAATAACCTGCCAGAGTCACTAGCTTTTGTTCTTGGAAGGCTGAATTCTTCATGGGAGTGGAAGCTTGGAGGGCTGGTTATATATATGGACCAGGGTCTGTGGGACCAGGTGACAGTGGTTGGTACACCATGCCTTGCCCAAGGTTGTATCAAAGAGGGAAGAAGGGTGATGATTTGTCAAAGCATGATATACACTCGAGGCAGTCCCTAGATCTTGACTTTCAATACAAACCGCAGTCTGGTGGAACAGGGATTTTACAAGTCTGTCTGTCTTAGTAGTTGGGACCAGACTCAGCCTCTGGGGATACCCAGTGCTCCAGCACAGTATTAACAAAGAGCCATGGGGATGCAGACAGGAGTGTGAGTCTGTGGAGCAACCTCCTTTGTGGACTGGAAACCTAGAGTTTGACTGGTGAGAGATGAAGCAGCAAATACTTGCCCAGTCAAGAATCTTCTGTAGTCCATGGCCCCAGACACTCAGCTTAAGATTTGACACAAGAACTCAGAGGACACAACTCGGGAGGAAATCAAGATTCCGCCACTGGGGAAATACTAGTTTAGCTGAGTTGGTAAGAAACTGATTTTGTTTCTTTGTAACTGACTGTGTGGTGGAGCAGGAAGCCCATTACCTGCTCTCTCTTGGGATCAGTGCTTTGGTCTGGCCAGTTGCTGAGATCCCACCTACAGCTGCCCCGTCTGGATCCCCTCTTTGGATGATGACCTGGAACTACTCAGAGCCCCTCTCTGTGCCTCACTGCAGGACCACCGTGCTTCCCTAGGGAAGGTGGAGCCTCCCTCAGTGCCCTGCATAATTGGGATGATGCGCAGGGAAATTAAAAAGGTCATTAATCACCACAGAGCCCAAGGCAGCTCTCAGGGACCTATTCTTCATGATGATTAATGTTAGGCAGCTCCTCCCTACTCCCGATTCATTTTCCTGCCATTGTTCACTCACTTTCCCTTGATGTGTCCTCTCCGTCCCTGTCTGGGGAAGTCATGGATGCAGTGGTGGGTCGTTCCTAGCAGCCTTCCCTGCCTCCTCACCCGGCAGAACCTCCAGGCGCTAGATATACTCTCTGAGCCAGAGTCGGGCTTCCTGAGTGCGAATGCTCCACCTTCTTTTATTATTACCTTTGTTACTTTAGTGAGTACCTCTGCCCTTCAGTGCCCTTGCTTCTTAGACTAGAAGGATGGGGGTGTATCAGGCTTGCACTGCTCTCTGCTAATACTAACCGTGGTGACGATGATGTTGATGAAGACAGTGATGATTGGTCATGTACTGGGCACTGGTAGCAATGTTTTATGAACAGGCCTCCATTCAGATGCTACTCTGACCTCCAGAGGTGTGGCATACTCAGCATAATGAAGCTAGTAAATGGCAGAAGAGGAACGGAGACCCAATTTCATTCGATACCGAAGCCTGTGTTCTAAACCTACACAGCTGAGCACACCAGCTGTCATTTCTCAGAAATCAGGGAGCCAGGTGCTCATCCCCATTTCTCCCTTTCTCTGCATCCAGGCAGACCTGCCCCTCCCAGCACCATGAGCCAGTTCATGCTTGAGCAGTTTCCTCTTCTCCTTTTGTTTGCAATTAGCCTCCTATGTGGCTCAAAGACACTTTAAACAAGGAATGCCCTCTGCCCAGTGCCCAGTGATACCTTGAGCTCACAGACTCTCTGACCAGGCTATCCCCCGGCCCAAATCAGGAGGTGTTTGGTTTTCCTGAAGATAACTATATCCTGGGGGATTTGAGTGAATTTAGGAGGGGAGAGCCAATCCTATAAAGTTAAAGCATGCTAAAGCACTTTTCTGAGAGTGGCAGAAATGAAGGACTATTACCCATTTGACTTAGTCCACTTTGTGTTGCTGTCACAGATTCTCTGAGGACAGGTGATTTATAAGAAAGATAGACTTATTTCTCATGATTCTGGAGGTTAGGGAGTTCAAGATCAAGGGCATCACATCTAGCAAGCATCTTCACGGTGCATCATTCCATGGAGGGAGGGCAAAGGGCAGGAGGGAGAGTGTGAGAGAGTAAACAGCCAAACTCATCCTTTCACTTGATCCACCGTCCCAGTCCCATGATAACAGCATTAATCCATTTGTCATGGCAGAGCCCTCAGGGTTCTTCTTAAAGAACTCACCTCTCAACACACATGAACTTTGGGGTGGGGAAGGAGGACACATAGACCTGATAGAAAGTCACAGAGAGAGTTGGAGAGCCTTGGAAGATCAGCTGAAGTCTTGAGTCTATTGTTATCACACCAAATGACTTTGGGCAAGCCACTTATGCCTGGGATACTTCCTTAGAAAAATTAGAGGGTGTGAGAGAAGATTTTGATTGTTTACAGGTAGAGCAAATGATTAGGGGATCAGATTTGCATAAGAGAAAGAGTGTTGGGAAGAGGAGAGAATGCAGAAGGAAGGGGTAAGTTTTAGTTTCCCTGGTCTTCCTTAGGACAAGGCTTGCAAGAGAAAAAAGGATTGTGAGTCAGCATAGGGGGTTCGTGAGGGACTTAGAGGCCTCAGAAAAATCCGTGATGAGAATAAGATAGTAGGCAACATTTATTAAAAGTGTCCAGAGGGAACAGCAGGTGAAGCTGAATCTTGGGTCCTTGTCATGGCACAGGAGTCCAGGCTTTCAGTCATAGTGCTCACCTGGGATTCACTACACCGCTTACCAGCATGATCAGCTTAGGGGAGTGCTGCTGCCTTTCTCAAGTCAGAGCCGCTGTCTGTTTCCTTGCTTAGAACAGTCTCTCACCTGAGCACCACATACAATCTGCAATTCTATGAAGCTCTGCGAAAAATGAACATGAAGAGTCCTTTGATTAGAGGTCACTAGGCATTCTAAGGAGGTGAAGGCAGAACATTCAGCCACGCACAGGACCTTCTGAGCATGGGGTCTTTGCCCCACAAATCTTAAATTTTCAGCTGGAACCAAAGCCCTTCCTCAGCTTCTGGAGGTTTTCTTGACACCCTGATCCCAAGTCTCTGCTGGACGGCTTGCCCTTCTTCTCCTCTATACCCTGAGTCACACTCTGGGTCCTGCTTCTAATGGGTGGACCACTCTGTGAGCCCAGACTATCTTGGTGTGTGTCAGAGGCAGTGGAAAGGCTATAAAATGTCTGGCCTTCCATGGGCCAGTGGGATAAATGATCTGGCTCCATGCATGTGCCTCTCCCTGGAGCTTAGGGCTAAAGTGACTTGGCTTTGGCTAGACAAAGCAACGACTGCCCATTTTCTACCCACCGGGAAGAAATGTTCCAGAGAATGAGCAGGGGCTAAAGGCCTCTTCTAATTAGCTGGCTGGTGGCTAACGAGGGATTTCACTGGGCAGAGCCTTCTGGTGGTTGGTGGATAATTACCATGGAAACCTTCATGCCATATTCTGCTACTTCCTCCGGTCCATTTCCCCAGAGAGTGGACTTTCCTCTACAAAGCCGCCACTGGGATATTGACATTGTTTGGGAGCAAAATAAATGGACAATTAGAAGCAAGACAGGTTGAGCCCTTGTTGGAGTGAAGCTTTACAGACATCCATCCTGAGGTCTAAGTGATGCGGCTGTCCCTGCTTGAGAGGAAATCATTGGAAAGAGATGAATTCAGTTTGGACAGATCTCCTTTTGTGAAGCCCAAGGACAGGCAGACATGCCTAATTAGGAGCCAGGCTTTGCTGCCGTTTAGAGGCAGCTGCTGGGTTTGTCAGGAGGTGTGAAGACTTTTGTTTCTTGCCTCAATCTATCATAAATGTTTATTTATTCTGTACAGCAGTGGAGCCAAATTCCAGCCTCACTCGAAGCTAGAGTCAACATTGTGATCTCGAGAGCCACAGACAGGGACAGCTTCCTGGGAAGGTTGCTGAGAACAGGGTCTGGATGAGGACTGAGAGCTCTGCCAGTCAGGTGAGGTGAGGCTTTGCTCTCATAACAAATAAAGCCTAAAATCTCAGCTGATTTAGTGCGGCAAGGGCTGTTGTGTGGGTCATGGAAAGTTTGATTGTGGTCACACTATGTCATGTGATTGCCAATGGAGTTTGTAGCCTTTCAGGGGCAGCAGAAGGGGATGAAAAAGGAACACTGGCTCTTAAAGACCACAGGCCAGAAAGGATACATGGGCTCTCCATCTGGGATCACTGGTCACACCTAACCTCAAGTAAGGCTGGGGAATACAGTGGGAACATGTCTCGGGACCTGGCTGAGGAGAATCGATCCTGCTATACCTGCATTTATACGGTCATGATGCACACATCTGTGAGTCCTTACTGAGTGCCAGGAGCCAGGACCCAGACAAAACATAAGGGCTGTCCAAGGAGACAAATGAGCCCATGCACAAATCAATGAGATCTAAATAGCAACATATACTTCAGATAACCAGTATTTGGGAGCACTTAGTTGGATCTAGTGGTTAGACAAGCCCACTGTGGACACAGAGTGGCACTGTGGCTGGAACCTGAATGCCTGGGAAGAACCAACCATGAGTTGAGGTAGAAAGGAAGAACCATCAGAAGACCAGCACAGCCGGAACAGGGAAAAACATGGTGTGGAACCAGCTCCTTTGAGTATGTGTGTGCATGCGTGTCCATTGGGCTGTCAAGTAAGGTTCAATTCTTACTGAAAACTCATGCAAGAAATATTATTTACTTCATAATCTAGTACTCACAACCAAAAGTTTGACCCAGAAATACTCTTCCTGTGAGTGACTGAAGCTCCCTGACCATCTGCTCTACTCTATTTCCTTTCTGAATCAGTTAGGATAGGTTAGGTCATGCTGCAGTAACAAACAGCCCTCACAATACAGTGGCTTAGCAACATGCAAGTCTATTTTTCACTCAGTGTACAAATTCCACATGACTGTATGTGTATGTGGGGGAGTGTGTCTGCTGTGGCAACTCAAGGACTGACAGTTGAAGGAGCTTCACTTTGAGGTATATGCTCGTGAACACAAGAGTAAAGGAACTTGACAGATCCCATGTAGGTTTTTAAAAACTTTCTCCTTGGAAACACAACTGATTAGTTTTGTGCGTATCTCACTTGCAGGTAAAATTATGTGGTTGAACCTCTTTTAGGGGTTGGGGAACGTGATTATGCCATTTGCCTAGAAGGCTGGAAGCCAGATGAAATTTGGTGAGGAGAATTAATGACTCACAGATTTCCATTTCTTTCTATTTTACGACCTGCTGGTTGTTTGGGAAAAAAATACCACGTTAGGACTGTTGCTAAGTAATGCAAACAAAAGGGTGAACAGCACTCAGCTTTACCCTCTCAGAAATCAGGAATCAAAGAAAATGCAGCTAGTCACTTATGAGCTTGATGGCTTCAAGTCTTGTGTAATATGGCAGTGGGTGGTGGCAATGGAAGATTCAGGATCTAACAACGTGGAGGAGAGGTCTACTCTCCCACCCACCACCACCACATAGAGTGCTGGCCTTGTAAGCTGGTGGGAGAAAGAGCGCGTCCACCTCTGTCTCTGAAATCCTTGTTCTGGCATTACCTTCTCTGATTGAATTTTTCTGCCCCCCCCCCCCCACCGCTGCGTGCTGGGACAATTTGGGGAGCTTTCAAAGGATATTATACTGAGATGTATCTCAAAGTAGTTAAATCAGAATCTCTTGAGGTGAAACCAGAGCTTGACTATTTTTTTATGAAGCTCCCAAGTGACCTGCAGGCAACAGAAGTTGAGAACCACTAACTGTCACAAATTTTGAATAAAAATAATGTCTCTGTGTGGTGTTCAAAAAAACAGTCCCAACGGCAATCCTTTCTGGGGACATTAGGAAGGATGAACCAATGCTCTTTTTTCCTCTGTTGGGCCTCACGATTCACACTGCTACAGTACGTCAAAAGTGTCTCTGCATTTTCCCACTCCTGACCCTGTGTCTGCTGCTTCCCAGCCTGCAACTCTGGAGCCAGGACAGGGTCTGCTGCTCTCCCAGTGAGACTCTCCTGTCCTTCAGATAAACAGAATCAGTTGCCTAACAAGGCAGCCCATTCCATAAGGTGAGGGAAGGCCAGAGGGGGCTCACAAAGAAGGCACTGACCAGAAGGGTTCACTCGCTGTCCAGTCATCCATCCTCTCATTCACGCATGTATTCTCTTATTGACTCATTCAGTCATCCTTTCTGTCAATCACTTTGTATTCTCATTCGTTCATTCATTCATCACTGACAAACCTCATTCAATAAAACCTCATTTGTCCTTTAGAAATACCTGCCTGAGACGGGGTGAGCACAAATTGACCCAGAGACACGGAGCAGAGAAGAAGACACAGTCAGTGTGTTCAAGGATGTACTGAAGGCTGTTGAAGACTTTGGAGAGGAAGGAGGGAAAGGCGACTATCTATGAACTGGAAGAGTCACAGCCTGCACTGGAAGTGGAATTTGATCTGGACCTTACAATACAGTGCTAAGGGAAGGGTTATGCTAGTGATATTTTACTGTATGTTAATGGTAAGAAATGAAGATGATGTAATAGTAATTGGATGTCTATCTGCTGCTTATCACTATACGGTGCAGTCCTCCCGTGGATAGTCTATGAGCTCCTTTATATTTAGTAATGTAGCAATTCTGTGGCAATAAATATAGATGTGCACTATTATTTTAAATAGGCGAATCACAGGCTACCATATGAAAAGACCTTGTTGTTTTTAATCAACCCTCTATTGTTAGATTTTTTTATAGTGCCAATAATTTTTGTCATTATCAACGCCTCCGTGATTACGATTTTTGCACACCCAAATCTTTGTGCCTTATACATTTTTTTCCTTAAGAGAAACTGAACGTTGAAAGGACTTGAATTTTGAAAGGGAGATGTTGTTGGCCAGAGGCTAAGAAAGCAAAGGCGTGCAACTGGGAGTGTGTGAGGGATAGCAGGCCTACCATGCACAGATAGAGGACCACAAATTCCCACATATACCTTTGTGTACCGTCTCTTTCAGAGTAATTGGAGGAGAATGTGGTTCTATCAATTTTCCTGATTAGGAAGCTGAAACAAAGAGAAGTTAAGCTACCTGCCTAGAGTTACACAGCAAAGACCTGAAGAAACAATGGTTCTGAGCTGGGGAGATGGCTTAGTTGGTAAAGTACTTGCCATGAAAGCATGAGAACCTAAATTTGGATCCTCAGCACTGCACAAAACATCTGGCGTGGCAGTGTGTACCGTAATGTAATCCCAGCGCTGGGGGAGACAGAGATGAGAGGCTCCCTAGGACTTGCTGGCCAGCTAGTCTTGCTGAATCAGTGGGCTGCAGGTTGAGTGAGAGACCGTGCCTCAAAAAGGTAAGGTTGGGAGAGTAATAAAGGGGGACACCAAGTCAACCTGTGGTCTCCACATGCCATGCACATGGACACACATATATGTGCGCACAAACAGCGGATCTCAGCTCGTTGGCCCCTCAAGCTCGTGTTCAGCTTTCTGCCTTGCAGGTGTAGCAGCCCTGCTCAAGGTGCCACACCGGTCGTTTGAAAACCCTGGTCCGAGCTGCTTTTTCTCATTAGAGGCGGGCCTATGAACAGGAGCGGAACAGGCCCAGATGCAGTGCAGAAGAAGCTCAGCCTTTGCTCCCTTCCTATCAGGACTGGCAATGCCAGCAAAACTTCTTGCTTGAAAATGTACTGTTTTGAACTTGGCAACCTGTAAACTGGGTTGCCATGGTTACCGGAGATCCCTGGGGAATGATGAACACAAAGAGTAGGCTTGAAACACCATCAAGTCATTCCCCTTCAGCCACAGCCCGAGCTGGTGACAGTCTTTGACAGATCCTCACATACCCAAGAAACCCCACAGAACTGTATTCATGCCTGGCTCTGCTGACAAAACACCCCAGCTTGTGCATGTAGAATAACAGCTCATGCTCATTGGCATTGTGGTCAAGCACTAAGTGGATTATTTTAGTCAGTCCTTCCAAATCTTGCATGTGCTATGCAGCCATCATTCCATTTAACTGGTAAAGGCACACAGACCAACACACATGGAGACACAGTGAGACAGACACACAGAGACACACACACACACATAGAAGCACACAGACATATAGACACACACACAGGCACAGATACACAGAGAAACATACATACACACAGACACAGGCACACAGATATACAGAGAAACACAGACATACAAACATACGTTTACACACAGAAGCACACAGACAGACACACACATAAGCAGACATACACACAGACATATGGACGCATAGACACACATCTTACAGACACACAGGGACAGACACACAGAGAAACACATACACAGAGACACAGACACAAGCCATAGATACTCACAGAGGCATAGACAGACTTACACAGGTACACAGAAGCAGATACGCACACAGACACATACACAGAGATGCCCCTCCTGTTAAGGACCTGCTCCCCTATGTCAGCTAGCAAATGGCCTGGTGCTCTTAAACAGTCTGTCCTATCTAGAGCCAGTCTTCCTGGATTACAAGAAATGGAAGCTTCAGGTTTGCGGATGGTGTCCAACTTTTAAGGATTCCCCAAAGGAAATATAGGTTCCTAGAAGGGCCATAAAAAGCTTTAGGCAAGAAACTCGAGAGATGGCTCAGCAGTTAAGAGCACTGGCTGTTCTTGCAGAGCCTGGGTTTGGTTCCCAGCTTCCACACGACGGGTAACAATTGCCTCTAATTCCAGTTCCAGGAGATCTGATGCCCTTTTTTGGTTTCTGAAGTCATTGCATGGATGTGGTGTACTTATATGCATGTAGGCATAACATTCATGCACATAAAATAAAAATAAATAATTAAAAAAAATCTTTAGTCAAGAAAGATATAAGAATTGGCTATTTCAGGAGCACCCTGAAGTAGTGGTTTGGGCAGGACAGCACAAAGAACATTGAATTCAATGCATGAAGGCTGGACGTCTCATGACAGTCCTGCAGGGAGATGGAGGACGACAGACTTGCGTTATTGTTTACCTTTTTAGTTGCTGAGTCTCAACTAGACCACATCCATTATTCACATTACTAACAGGGCAGGGCAGAAGCTGGAGTAGACGGTGGGGCTGGAGTGAGGACGGCTGGGCATTGAGTCTAGGGAATGTGGGGTGCAGGTTCTATCCATGCAGGCAGCTGTGATTGTCTCCCCAGCCACTGTCACCCAAGTTTCCAGATATGGTCGTTTCAGAAGCTGGAGACCTGGCTGCTTCACTGACTCTCCTGATAGAGAAATGTTATCAAGTTTCCAAGAAAAATGTTGGTTCTATGCAGCTGAGAGACAGTAACTGTGGGCTGTGCTCTGAACTTCACTCCTTGTTAAGCCTTCACCTGGAGACTTGTGGATGGGACATCAGTGAGCCCACAGAAAGTCTCACTCCCTTAGAAGAAAGCCCCACCCTCTTAGAACCTGGAATCTGACTGGCACAACTCCCAACTATAGAGCACAGTGAACGAGCATTCGTCAAACTGATTCTGGCAGATAGCAACAAGAATTTCACAATGGTATGAAACAAAATAGAATGTGATGAAAAGTATCAGTGCCCATTGCAGGGCCTAAAGGTGGGTACTGGCCTGTGGGTGCGGCACCTGTTAGTATATTGGGACTGTGGGTCTTATGAACAGAAATGTTTGGGAATTGAAACATTTGACCAGATATAAGAACATCACAGCTTTCCATTTCTGCTGGACACCAGAGAGCATGTCTTTCACTCACTGGTTGGCCCTGACTTGCTGTGTGTCCTTAGGGAAATGTTTAACATTTCTGTGTCTGTGTTTCCTCGTCTATAAAACAAGGTGAAAGGATGATGTAATTTGTACACAGAAAAATACTTGGAGTAATGCCTGGCGTGGACAGAATCCTCAATGCCTGCAGTTGCTGCAGCCGAAGAGTTCCCTCGAGTTCTCGATTCAAAGGCATGGCCAGAAGAAGTCCTGACACAGTTCTTAGCTATGACAGAATCCCCTAAGTACCCTAATCTGACCTTATCTCTAGTCAGGTCCAGAGAAGGGTCTCTCACTGCGATAGAATGGCTGTGGCCGTACTGGATGGTGGGAAGTCTGCTCCTGGCACTCCTGGACTGGAGGTTAGCACGGATCTTCTGTGACCATTGGATCTCAAGATTTCGAGACGCCAAATCCAGGCTCATTGAAGTGCTGGAAGGCCCCGGGGCCCGTCAGCATCCTTCTCAGAATATTGGCATGCAGGGTTCACAGACCTTTCTCCCTGTGTGTGAGGAACAAGAGCCTCTGGGAGGAATGGTGAGGCAACCAAAGATGAGGGGGTCCCAGGTACAGGGATGTGAGGTCCTATGACCTAAAACACAGGCCAGACTCCAGAGAATGGAGCCCAGACTCCAACCTGGGTCTAGGGTGTATACCTGCCTCCACAGGAAGTAGGTGCTTCCTGTTGTCACATCCTCCTGATTTTAGTGAGGGCTAATTCCACCACCCTCAGCACAGCCCTCTGTATCTGATGAGCTCTCATTTCTCTGTATTTGATTAAGCAGGCTCCTCAGTCCCCAATGGGAAGGGAATTTACTGAGTTACTTTTGGAAATTCAAATTCCGTTCTCTGTTTAGCTGGAAGGATCCGCAGGGAGATGGTTTTACATAAGGTTGTCATAAACCCACTCGGTTATCTTAATTATGTCACTTTCTCAACTGAATTAAAAACACACATACACACACACAACAGAAACCCCCCCAAACATTCTCAGTGCCTGGTAGCTGGGAAACAGCAGGGAGGTGTGTTAACAGCACTACAAATCTCAGCGCTGAGCACTGTGTGTGTTGTCCCTCAAGACTCACAAGGGACCCTGAGGGGAGCTGTCGTGATTGGCATTTTACAGATGAAGGAACTTATCAGCAGAGATGAAAGGACCCAAGCATTAGCGTCAGGCCATAGCTATGTAATTCAGCACTGCTCACTGTAGGAAAGTACATGTGAAAAATAACTTAGGAGGAGAGAAGCTTTATTTTGGTTTACTGTCTCAGAGATTTCAGTCCATGGTGCTTGGCCTCAGGGACTTTGGCAGGTGGTCATGTACTACATCACATCGGGAGTGTGTGTCGGAGGAGACCTGTTTGCCTCATGATAGTCAGGAAGTACTGAGAAAGAGAGATGGGAAGGGATCAGGGTTCGGAAATCCTCTTGAAGGGCTGGCCCCTAAGGACCTCACTTCCTTACCCTAAGTTCCCACTTCTCAAAGATTCTAACAGCTCCCAACAGCACTAAGCCTTCAATGCACAGACCTTCAAAGGACATTCAGGATCTGTGTTGTGGCTAATCTTAACTGCCCACTTTACTGGATTTCGAATCACTGTGGAAATGCACTTGTGGGTGTGTGTTTCGGGCCTAGCTGAGGACGGAAGGCCCACCCTGAATGTGGGTGGCACCATCCCATGGACTGAGTTTCAGTACTGAATCAGAAAGAGACAGTGAGCTGAGCACCAGCATTCCTCTCTCTCTGCTTCCTGACTGTGGACACAATGAGACCAACTGCTTCACACTCTGGCTACGGTGAGTTCCTGGCTTGTTTCCCTGCCATGAGGTGCTGTACCCTCAAAAGATGAGTCAAAATAAACCTTTCCTTTTTCAAGTTGCTTTTTTTCAGGTATTTTGTCACTGTGATAGTAAGATCTTGATTGACAATAGCAACGGCAAAGGACTTGGGCCCAGAGCAGTCTGATTCCTAGGCTAGGTGCTGGGGGAAAGAAATCTCAGCTTGCACTAGAACTCCAGCTCTGTAATGCTGGGGACGTTTCTGTTCTTTTTCAATTGGCGTTATGAAGGCTTACGAATTCTGTCTTCCTTTCATCCATCTCCTTCTGGCTGAATCAGGTCAAATGTGCGGCGTCTGATCTAGTGTTCTTTCTGTTGCTGTGACAAACATGATGACCAAAAGCAACTCAGAGGAAGAAAGGATTTATTTGGCTTATAATTCCAGGGTCACAGTCACCACTGAGAGAAGCCAGAGCAGGAAATCAAACAGGAAGTTGAAGCAGAAACTATAGAAGCATACTGCTTGCTGGTTCGCTCAGAGATTCATACTCAGTTAGCTTTTTTATATAGCCCAGGACCACCTGCCTAGGGCTGGTGCCACCCACGTGGGCTGGGCCCTCTTGCATCAATTAGCAGTCAAGACAGTCACAGACCTGTCCAAGGACCAACCTAATAAAGACAATTACTCAGTGGGGACGCTTCTTTTTCAGGTAATTCTATGCTGTGTCAAGTTGAAAGTTAATGCTAACTAGGCTAACATTTAAGACAGAAGGAAAATATTAGGCCCCTTGACCCAATCCAAGAAGGCCAAACTCTTCTTAGTAACACTGGCAAGGTCAATGGGAAAGAGGGCAGCACTGGGCAGGCAATAAATTAGTTATGCCTGCACTGAGGGCAGGAGGCACAGTGATAGAGGGCACTGTATATTTGCCATTCCTGCTGGAGCATTGTTTCCTACACAAATCTCCATTCTCTTCACAATCACAAATAAACACCTACTCATATTATTAAAGCTT
This sequence comes from Eospalax fontanierii, assembly GCA_035773235.1. Classification (NCBI taxonomy): domain Eukaryota; kingdom Metazoa; phylum Chordata; class Mammalia; order Rodentia; family Spalacidae; genus Eospalax; species Eospalax fontanierii. Next base: position 50,768,112 of record CM069546.1, on the reverse strand, counting down.
TACCTTCAGAGCTGGGTTCATGCTTTAGAGCTAATATCTAAGCCGTTTTATACAATTGTTGATTATTCTTTACATTGTAAGGTTTAAATTCCACTCTTATCTGGCTAATCTTTGTAAATCAAACTCTCCCAACAAGGTAACGTTATCACGTTGCTTCGAGATGGCTGCTATTGCCTGAAGTCTTACGATAGTGAACTTGCATTAAGTGGGTTTACCCTAAAAAGTTTTTTCTTTCTGGACTTTTTGTCACTCAGATGTGGTAGGTCTCTGACACAACTGTATCCTATAATAAGATGATAAAACCATGAAAAAGTCAAATGCAAAATCATGCACACAGGAGCATCTATGCTCCTTCCCCTAATATAAACGCCCTCTAGCTAGCCTTTACTAGCTCTGTAATCCCATTAGTGTTCCCAGTAATAGACTCATAACCAGGCCTGACCAATCAGAGACTAGAGAATCCTCCTCTGACACCATGCTTGGTTTAGAGATGTATACCTGACTCAAATCTGGTCAGTGAGGTCCGAGAGGTTTCTCTCCTCAGGAGGGCTTAACTAATGGCTGCTGGGCACTAATGCTCCGGCATCTGAGTCTAGGCAAGCAAGCTGGTCAGAAGATGTTCTAGTCTATACCTGGCTTTAGCACAGAAAGTTCCAGTTAAACAACCTCTACATTTTTTAAGGTCAGTTTGGCTTCTGTTTCTGACACTCAGGACCAAGGTGTAACTAGTTCTTTACTTTCTTACAAACAAACAAACAAACAAAAAACAACTGTCTATGCCCCTCCTACCTAATTCCTAGGCTGGAATCCTAAACCCCAGTGTCATGAAGGAAGTGAGGCTTTGGGAAGAATTCAGGTCACAAGGGTAGAGCCTTCATTTGCAGACAAGTGTTCTTATAAAAGGGACTCCAGGGTACACTCTCATCCTCTGTCCAGTTGTGAAGTTAGGAAGGAAGCTGACAATGTGCACCCTAGAGAGGGTCATCCTGGCAACCTCAGGATGCCGCGTCTGGCCCGAGACTTGGAGAGTTTGAACTGCAAGAAATGGATGTATTCACTGTCCGAATGGACTAAGGTGCCCCACAGCGGATGTTCCCATTTTCACCTCCTGCATTCTTTGCAGCACTCCAGCCTGGGGAGACCTTGTGCTCCTTTGGAGTAGATGACCTACCACCTCACTCACCTCGTGTTGCCAATTTACCTTTCGTACATTAGCACAGCCTAATTGAAACTATTTATTGATTGTTTTCTGTGTGTGTGTTCATACATGTGTGCATGTGTTTACATATGTATGAGGAGTTCAGAGATTGATGTCTGGTGTTTTTCTCAGCCACTCTACTGCTTAGTTTCTGATTTCGTATGTGTGTGTGTGTGTGTGTGCGTGTGTGTGTGTGCATGCGCTGATGTATGGATGTGGTGCTCATCATATCATGGCACACTTGGGGAGGTCGGAGGTCAACTCTGGGGTGTTGGTTCTCCCCTTATATCTTGTTTGAGACAGGGTCCATCATTCACCACCACATAAGCCAGGCTATCTGGCCTATGGGCTTTCAGGGATTCCTCCACCTCCACCTCCCAACTTTCTATAAGAACACTGGGGTTACAGACACACACCTCTGTGTCTGACTTTCCATCTTCCCTGTGGCTCTGAAGTCAGGTCCTCACACTGAGCCATCTCCACCCTGGTGTTTGAGACACGGCCTGTCACTGAAGCTGGAGCTCCTTGGTTTGGCTAGGGTGGTGGCCACTGAGCTCCAGGGTCCTTCTACGCCTTCCTTCCCAGCTCTAGGATTACAGGCGTACACTGCCACATCTGGCTACTTCGTGCGTCTAGCGCTTGAATTCAGGCACCTGTGCTCATGCAGCAAGCACTTCACTAATGGCGCTGTCCCCCTGGTCCCAGCAAGGGCAGTTTTAACTAGTTGGACCGCTTAATAGGTGACTCTCAATCACTGTTCACTGGATAAGCGCCACGGTCTTGAAAAAGATGTGTATTATGCAACATTCTTTGGCTCTTTTCATGTATTTGCATGTGTGGTATGTGAGCATGCGTGTATGCACATGGACACATTTGTGCGCACACACACATGTATGGGAAGGCCCAGTGCTAATGTCAGAAGACTTCTGTGATTTCTCGCCTCCGTATTCGCTGAGACAGGGTCTCTCTGCTGAACCTAGAGTTTGCTGATACAAACGATCTCATTAACCAGTTTGCTCTGGGAATCTCCTGCCTCTGCCTTCCAGATGTTGGAATTACAAGAATAGGATGCCTTGCCCATATGGCATTTTGGTAGGTTCTGAGAATCTAAACTTGGGTTCTGTGCTTGCCTGGAGAGCGCTTTACCTGATGAGCCCTTGCCCCACCCTTTGACTTCTTTTTAAATAAATTCAGATAATAGTTAATTTGTTATTGAGCACATACTGTATGCCAGCCACTGTTCTAAGCATGTCACTTTCAATTAACCAGCAGGCAGGCTGTGCTGAAGACCCTGTTATTGGAGGATCTTCACAGCAGCACCAAATGAGAACAATTTCCTGGGGTCAAACACTTGGGTTCCAATGCCCGAGTTCCTAGCATTGGGCTACTTGACTCACCTGTCAGGCTTCACTTCCTGCTCTCCCTCAATGCATGAGCAGCGTGCTCCTGTTTGTTTCTCTGCTCAGTGCTACGGAGGGTTAAAAGTTTGCAACTCTTCCATGGAGCAGCAAAGGCCACAGGGCATACCAAGATAATTGGGCTTGTTTTGTGGGAAGGAAGCGCCTGTCTGGGTGTCAGGGCACCATGTAAAAATGTGTTTTAATTTCATATAAATTAGTCTGTGTGTTCACCCTGCGCTGGTGTTGGTCTGGAGGCTGAGCAGGGCTTGGCATTCACTCTGCCCATGGAAATGACTCATTAGCAGAAGCAGGGGCCCTGTCTGCATTTTCTTTTGTTTCTTTTCCCAGAGCAGAGGAGAACACACAGGGTCTAATTGAGAGGCAGATTGCGGAGCAAATGCATGCGGCCTTTTTGTTTCAAGTGCTTCTTTGAACCCTGTCCATGCTGGCAGAGAGATGACCAAGAACAGATAGACTCTGTGTGTCTGAAGGTCAGAGACTTAAGAAGGTGTGCTCCTCAACTTTCAGAAACAAATTTCAGAGAATGTTAATAATAGAGAGTGTTGAATCACAGATACCCAGAATTATGGGATCTTAGAATTTTATATTCTTAGAATCTCAGAAATAAAGATAGAGCTAGATTCAGACATTACCTCTTTCTTCTTGTCGGCATTTCAGTGGGTTGGACTTTTCAGTCCCTCCATGGTCCTCTCCCTCCTCCCCTCCACTGTCCCCACTCCCATACTCTAGCTAGTCTACGCCCTCAGCCCTGCATGGGCTGGAGCATACCCGCTTCTGACTGCTTTTCCTCCTCTGAGATTCATAAAGGTGCCTATGAGATAAGAGCAGAGCCCTTCATCATCCTTTATCATCATCTCCCTGGCACTGAGTTTGTTTGATGCCTTCATCCGGGGTGGTTTCCAAAGTCTTCAGGTATTTGTTCACCACCAAATTACTCTGTGCTGGGGACAGGCTGGACAAAGAAGAGATTCTCAAGGTGTCTTGGGGTTTGGATCTTGCATTAGTTGCTTTTTTGTGGCTATGATAAAACGCCCTGACCAAAGGCATCTTAAGGAAGGAGTTTATTGGGGAAAGTTCCAGAGATAGAGTCCATAATGGCAGAGCAGGCATGGGAGTGGGCGGCAGGAGCAGGAAGCTGAGAGATCACATCTTCAACCACAACAGGAGGCTGAGAAAGAAAACTGGAAGTGTGTCAAAGTTATAACCTCTCAAACCTGCCCCTCAGTGATGTACTTCCTCCATCAAGGGCCTCCCTCTTAAAGGTTCCAAAACCTCCCCAAACAGCGCCACCAACTGGGTCCGAAGTGTAATTACATGAACCTACAGGGGACATTTCTCATTCAAACTATGACAGATCTTAAATGTCCTGCTGACACTCATGTGCTGAATGCTTGGTCCATAGCTTGCGGTGCTACTAGGAAGTGATGCGCAGGTTAGAAGAGTGGGTCTGGCTGGAGTATGCAGGCCATTGTGGGTATGTCACTGAAGCTTACACTGGGGTCCCGGACATTCATTTCCTCTCTTCAGTTTGCTCCCCCCTGACAAGGCGTGAGTAGCTTTGTTCTGCTCCTCATGCTCAGAGCCACCACGGGCTGAAGGCTCTGAAAGCTGGACCCAAGGGACAGCTCCTCCTCAGGCAGCTCGTCTTGTGGATTCTATCACGATGGGGAAAGACTGGTTAGGCAGTACGTATTTGTTGAATAAATGGAAGGGTGACTTTGGGTTCTTCGTCACGAGGGGTTGGAAGGCAGGCCAGTGCCACATTACTCAGCATCTCCTCCGTGCCTTCTGCAGAGTTCCTGCAGAATAAATAGCTGTTCACCCTCTGAATCTCTGGGAAGAGTGGGAGCTCCCTGCCCTCTGGGGTAACTCCATTGTCACTGACCCTCATCCCTGCAGTAAAGTCACATGTGTGTCGGGTGACTGTACCTTTCTATCCAGCACACACAGCTCCTCACAGGATTCAGCAGAGCAAAGTATGGGCTTCCAGTCACAAACAGCTCAGTGGGGAGAGCAATTCCCAAAAAGAATATGCACGATTCCAGTGTGAACTGGTAACTTGGTGCTCTAAAAATCCTATATGGCTTACAATAACATCATGTTCTATAATGGAAAGAACCAAAACTTTCAGAGTGGAGCATACATACATAAAGTGCATGCATGATCAGTGGTCTGGCACAGACTGAGCACGCCCCTAACATGCAATCGATCAAGACTGCCTGCTTCCCCTGCATCACTCTTTCCTGGGACTCTCAGCATAGTTCTGTCCTTCTGAGCTTCCTGTGGACGGAATAACTCAATTACTCTGTGAATGATTCTGTGTTGTACCTGGTGGAAGAATCTTTGTGAAGACCAGGTAATTCTAGGTCCCCAAAGTGACTAACGGAAACTGTTTCTTTTGCATAGGGTGTGTGATTGCCAGCAAGCCCAAAGTTTTCCATACGAGGTGTCCTCCAATGCACTGGAGGCTTGGTGTCCAGCTGTTGGTGTTCTTGGGAGGTGACTGGATCATGAAGTTGCTAATCTCATCAATTGGAAATTCACTGATGAATTTCCAGCTAAACAGGGTATTAGAAAGTAAGGCCTGGTAGGAAGAAGCCTGCTGGGAGTGTGCCTTTCAAAAGTGTTTTCCTGTTCTTGTTCCTTCCTGCCCCTCTACACTTCCTGGCTGCCAAGAAGTAAGCAGCCTCTGCTACGTGTTTCTGCTGTCATGAGAGTCTGCCTTGCTTCAAGCTCAAAACAATGGAGTCAGCCAACCACGGGCTGCTGAACCCTCTGAAACCAGGAGCCCAAACCTCTCCTCATTTTAAGTTGTTTCTGTCACTTGCTCGTGACTAACATGCCTTATTCCTCACATCTATAGTGCATCTATCTGCCTGCTTCCCTTAGTGTATCCCATATAGCCATTGATTTTTTCCAACTATGGTTAAATCAGTTTTTCCTAGGTGTTGGGCTATATAACATCTACATCACAGACTGGAGAGAAGCTCAATGGTTAAGAGTACAAGCTGCTCTCACAGAGGACCCGTTTGATTCTCAGCACACATGGTGACTTGCAAGTGTCAATAACTCCAGTTTCAAGGGATCTGATGCCCTCTTCTGGCCACCCTGGGTATTGTACACACACAGACCACTTATACGTAATGCAGGCAAAGAACTCAGGTGTGTAAAATACAAATAAATAAAAATTAAAAATAATTTGCATCACATGAGAAGAGCACATGATGGAGCAGAGCAAAAACTCTGTTTTAGAACCACCTGGGCATGGGTTAGAGCCCAATAAACGTGGGTGTGCATCCCAGTGGATATAGGTGGGTACCCCAATAAACATGGGCTGATTCCCAATAGATATGGGTGGGTAACCTAATAAATGCAGATGAGTACCCCTTACATGTGGATCGGTACCCCAAAGAGGTGGGAGAACCCTGATTTCTGTTAACTGGAGAGTCAACAGTAGCTTCACTGTTTAGAACATGGGCTCTAGAGATGGAGTTCAGGTCACATTGATGTGGCCTTGGGTAAGCTCCTTTACCTCCCTGAGCCTGAGCTCCTGCATCTGTTCAGAGCACAACCTCTGCCTCATAGTGTTACAGAGAACGAGCTCATAACTGTGGTAAATAAGGAAGCATTTGTCCAACAACTAGAGACACGCCCTTAGGCATGTCACCTTCTCCTTGGAAACTCAGTTATCTCATTTGTGAAATGGGCTCAATAACTGTAGCTTCTCAGATTTGTGCTGAGAATTAATAAAAAGTGAATTTATTTTCAGGGGCTGCACAGGGTGGAAGCCAAATAAATATATTTGTTCTCTCCCACCACCAAGGAACATCATTTATTCCAGTTGGCACTGGTTCCCACACTAGCAGAATAGACATCTCTGTTCCTGAGCATGGGGGTCCCAAGACTTCTTCTGCCCAGGCACCAGCCATGGGTCAAGGTCCCAGAGGAGGTAACCTTTCTGGTCCTGGCTGCTCTTTGCATTTTCTCCTCTTAAATATTCACGGCTTGGCATTGTTGGTTTTTCTCACATCTTATTTATGTTTGAAGTTGAGCCTGGACATTTTTCCTCATCTATCTTATTCATACTTTATTTTATAAGGAAAAAAAATCCAACTGAAAATGTTTATTTCTCTAGGGTTTCCATTTCAGGAGTTATTTCTCATGTTGTTCAGTATTCTGACACATCACATTTGTTCTCAGGTGGAATCATACCTCCTGGAATGGCATTCATTCATTCATTCATTCATTCTTCTTGCATCCATAAAACACACATTCAGCACCAGGTGTTCAGTCAGCAGCCAGAAACAAGTTCTCTGCCCTGAGCAGCTTTGCTGTGCTCGTGCTGACAGTACTTCAGAGTGTTGCCAGTTGTAATATGTGTTATTTTTTTAAGGGTGTTCATTTTCTTATAAACATAGCTCTAGGTATTATATACACAGTTCTTCATTTCTAACAATCCAGCAAATACTGCCCTTCTAGCCCTTTATAGATGAGGAAACTGGGCTGGAGCCAGATTACTCAGCTAATTAACTGAGAGCGCTGTCTCTCTGGGGTTTGAGGTTGCATATGCTTTTTCTCTCCATCAACCTCTGGATCACAGTCAGTGAAGACTGTTATTTAAGGCAGAAGACTACCATTTCTATCTTCAAACCACCCAGAACATTTTTGGCCTGGAATAATGGTTTTCCATTTAAAATATTAAGATATAATTTATATAGCATACAATTCACCCACTTAAACAGAATTACTCAGTATTTTAAAAGTACATTCACCAGGTGGCAAAGGCATCGATATATAAGTTCAACTGTTTTCCCTTGCCCTAAAAGAGACCTCCGTATGCACTAGTTGTTGTTAGAGTTCAACTGTGAACTGGTCACAAATGATGAATGTTCACAAATCATGAGTTACAGGTTTGATCTTCACAGAGAGGTGCTATTTTGGAAGGTGGTTAAAGCCTTCGGAGAGACCCTGCCTGGCGGAAGTAGGATACTGGGCAGGCTGTTGGGACTACAGCCTGATCTCACCCACTTCTGCTTCTCTCTGCTTTCTGTCTTCGTAAACAGCTCTGCCTACCACACACTCCCTGCCTTGATCTTCTGAGTTGCCACAACCCTGGAGCAGTGGAGCCAACTGACCATGGACTGAAACAGAGAGCCCGAATAATCTGGTGCTCGGGTTTTTGTGACAGTAACAAAAACCTGAATGATAGAGTAGTCCATTCCACTCCGCCTTCCCACGGCTCTAGTCAAGCAGCACTCTAACGTCTAGTCTTGAAGGCTGCCCAACTTGCTAGTTTCATATAAATGAATCACACAAGACGGTCAGGTTACTTGATAGGCTTCTTTCACTTGACACTGTATTTGGTGTTTCCAAGTTCATCTGCGTGGTAATATGTATCAGTCCTTCATTTCTTTTATCTGTTTGTTTTTAAGTCTCATTTTTGTAGCCCAGACCAGCTTTGAACTTGCTCTAGAGATCAAGGTAGTATGAAACTTGCAGAGTTCCTGCCTTAGCTTCCTGCGTGCTGTGAATACTGGTGTGTGCCTGCATGCCCAGAAGTCCTTCATTTCTTTTTATTATAGAATAATATTCTATTATATGGAAATTCCTGATTTTAGTTATTCATTGATCAGTTGATAGTTTTGACTATTGTAACTTGTGTGTTTCTAAGGATTTATCCATCTTACCTACATTATATAATATTTTGACATCATTGGCATTCAGAGTCTCATTTTTATTACTGATAGTCCCTCTGTCATTGTTTTTTTGAGACAGGATCTCCCTGTCACCCCAGATGGAACTCACTAGGTAGACCAAGCCTTGAACTGGCGATCTTGAACTCACAGAGATCCACCTGCCTCTGCCTCACGGGTGCTAGCATTAAAGGCGTGTGCCACCACGCTGGGCTGCATTCTGAATTGCAGTTATTTCAGTCACCTGCTCTCTCTTTTATGTTAGTCTAGGTGAAGTTTGGTGCATGCTTCTTATCCTTCCTTCCTTCCTTCCTTCCTTCCTTCCTTCCTTCCTTCCTTCCTTCCTTCCTTCCTTCCTTCTTTCCTCCCTCTTTTCTCTCTCCTTCCCTATCTCTCTCTCTTTCTTTCTTTCACTCCCCCGTGAGCACAGGGATTAAAGGTGTGTGCCACCATGCCAAGCAAGGTGCCATCATTTTTAGAGTCTTCTAAATTTTTATAACCTTTCATGAATTATTTAAGTGTTTTTAGAGCACAGTTTGTGGTTTCCTTGATATTTTCCACTGTTTTTCTGCCCTGTATTTCTCATATGTATGCTGAAATTTCTAAAATTTCTTTGGCTTCTATTTTTCTGTCTATTCTGGCTTCTAGAGGTGGGAGGTAAGTTTTAGGACTCTCCATTTTCAATACGAGTGTTTACAACTATAAATTTCCTCTGAGAATTGTATCCCATACATTTTCCTATACAGAAATTTTGAGTTCATTTATCTAAAAATCTTTTTTAATTTCCTTGTGATTTCTTCTTTGAGATGTTTGTTGTTTAGGAGAACGTTTTAAACTGAAAAACAAAAACAAAAACAAAAAACGTTTCCCCCTCCCAAATTCCCAATCACTACTGACTTCTAATTTCACCTGTTGTTCTTGGAAAACATGTCTTTGGATTATTTCAAGTCTTTTAAATTTGTTGAGACTTCTGTTGTGACTTAGCATGTGCTCTCCATGTTTTTGGACACATCTTCCTCTGGATGTCAGGAGTGTTGTTTAAATGTAGGAGTTCAGGTCTCAGATGGTGTGGCTAACATTCCTTCTGGAGGTGTGCAAACAGCATTCACCCCCTCCTTTCTTGGTCCCAAGGACAAACAGGTACGACTTCACTCATGTGCAGTCTAGGAAACCAATGAGTTTGTTGGGCTTACTTTAGAGCAATGGGTGAGGCTTTATTTACAAAAGTGTGGGTTCTTCCTCTGGAAGGCCACATTCGAAAGTCTTCATCCAAGTGTGGATGGTGACTTTCTCATAGTCACATGAAATGGTGAGAGATCTTCTCCTTGGCTACCTCAGCGTTGTACCTTAGCTCCTCCCCCGAATGCAACTGGTTGGTTCGGAGGATCCAGTGACTCTACTTGCTCCTCCTTCCTTGCAGAGCATAACAGTCAGCAAGTTTAGCTAAGATGATCCTAGGTAAGTGGGCACAGCGAAGCTGGAATAATGGTGTCTGCCCACGGAGTGTCTGTGGGAGGACGGTCTGTGCGCGAGCTGGTCTGTTAGGACTGCGGGTTTTCAGTATCATTCCTTGCGGGCCTGACATTCCTCGCTGGTGCTTTGCTTAGTGGTTCTAAGCCGACTACTGGACTCTACAGCTCATTTGGAATTGCCTCGTTCTTCCGCCAGATTTTGCTTCATTTATGTTTTTAAGGTACATGTATGTCTGCAGTTTTGCTACCTTCGCGGCAGATTGAGCAACTTCGCGCCATGAAGGGTCTCCATACCTCTGGGAGGGAATCTTGTCTTGAAGTCTCTTATGCATGATGTTAGTACTATCACTCCAGTTTTTCTTTTCACCGTGTATTCCTGGGGACCCAGATGGGAGTCTTGCACATTCTAGACAAATGCTCTGCCATGGAGCTGCGTCTCTAGCCCTCTCGGGTCTTTTAATGGTTGTTTGCCTGGCATATCTTTCCTGTTAGTTTACTTTCTATCTACCTGCAGCTTTGAAAACCAGTGTGTCTTCTGTGGGCTGCGGGCATCTGGCTGTGATGCTGCTGTCTGCCATTGGACTGGACTGTGTGAGGGATACATTCCCACCGTTCCCACATACCCCGGTGTTGGGAGGGTACTTCTACCCGCTCCTGTGTTTTCTAGCTGTCGGTCTCACTTGCTGTGTGGTCTCTAGTCCTTCTTTACTGCCTTCTTTTGTCCTGAATGATTATTTCCTAGTGCAGTAATCTTTATATTTTAGTTGCTCTACAATGTGCAATATTCATAATCTAGTTCAGATTTATAGTGATTTAGATTTAATGAAATAGAAGAACTTTTAATTTTTTATTTTGGATAACTTTATACTTGTACACAAGGTATTGGGATCATATTCATCTCCACCTTGGCTGCCCCCTTATGGACTTGCGTGGGACCATCCTTCCCCACTAATTCTGTACTATTTCTTAGCTGTTTGTCTTTGTTTTGCGGGCCGTTTGATGCCATTTCCTCATTTTGACACTTTGTTTCTGCCTGACTTCTTTGTGAGATTATTATCAAATATATCCTGAAAGTTATAGGTCTAAGAATACATTATACATATGATGTGCTTATGTATATGTTCCTGTGTCACAACAAGGAGGCTGTGTTCTAAGCAATGCATCTTTGGTTGAATACCATGGAGCATACCGGCTGTGATGTTATGAGGTAGTATAACCTTGTGTATCTCCACGTACACGCAGTGCATTACTGACCAAAGTGTTATGTATGCATGATTGTATACTGTGTTCCACAATTGCTTTTTAAGTGGCAGGAGAGATGGCTCAATGATTAAGAGCAATGCTGCTCTTGCAGAGGACCTAGGTTCGAATTCCAGCACCCACATGGTAGCTAACAACCATCCAGAACTCTAGTTCCAGGGGATCTGCTGCCCTCTTCTGACCTCCATGGGCATTGCATGACATGGGTACATGTACATACGTACAGGCAATATACTCATACACATGAAGTAATAATAATGAAAATTAAATTTAACAACCACTTTAAAAATAAGTCAAGAGGAAATAAAAGATGCAACTATATATGTCACACATACGTGTATGTATGCATATGTGTGTGTGTGTGTGTGTGTGTGTGTGTGTGTGTGTGTGTGTGTGTTTGAGATAGAGTCCCTCTGTGTAGTTCAGGCTTGCCTCCAACCTGTGCTTGGATTAAATGCATGCACAAGTGTGCCTGTGTCTTACGTTTTTAGCTATGTTTGTGTGTGAGGTTTGTTTAGGATATGGCTATCTGAAATGACTTACTTTCAGTCTTCCTTTGTTTCCTCAAAATTTTTATTGAATTTTGGAAATATTTTTACAATATAATTTGATAGTATTCGCTTTTTCCTTATTGCCTCTGCTCAATTTAATATATATACATATATTTAAAAGTATATATATATATATGTGTGTGTGTGTGTGTGTGTGTGTGTAATAAGGCCTATAGAGTCAAATTTGTGTCTCCAAATGTCAAATGTCCTTCAGGGTGGTCTACCCACTGGAACCTGGTTAATCCACCAAGAGTTTCATGCTTGAAAGAGAATGTCACTCCCCCTCCCAGCAGCCATCGGTCATCAAAAGTTCCTTAGGTTGGGTTGGGATTTCTCACCCACCTTCCCATGACTATGCTAAGATATTTTCTGGTTTGAGGTTGCATGGGACTAGTGCATTGTCATCATTGCTGTGAAATTAAATGAGTATTTGACTCCCTGGAAACCTATTTCCTTGTGGTCATCCATGACCTCTGGCTCGTACGATCTTTCTGTCCCTTCTTTCACAGTGATCCCTGCGCCTTAGGCAGCAAAAGTCTGATATAGGTGGCCTATTGAGGCTAGACAGGTCACAGGACATAGGGGAGAGCCTAGTATTAGTTTTCTACTAAATAGTTATCATATTAAACTGGCTCATAATGAATGACTTATTGTTATACCCATAGATTAGTGCATCCAACACTCTCACCAGAGAAGTTTCCTCATGTGGATGATTAGCACCGAAATTCAGCCTTCCTTTAGAACCTCCTGTGAGACCAGTCTCTCAGCATTTTGACTATCTGAGAATACTCTGATTCAATATTTATTTTTGAAAGATAGTTTTGCTGGAAAAAAAGAATCTTTGTTGATGGATGTGTGCATTAGTATTTGAATTTTATAATTTTGGATGCTTACTGGCCTCTGTTGTTAGAGGAGCATTTGGTCTGGTTCCTTAGTACACAGCGAGTTCTTTTGTTCTTGTGATTGTCAAATCTGCCTGTAGATTTCTTTACACATCCTCCTTGGAGGCCCATTGAGCCTCCTGGATATTGTTGAACATGCTCTTCTTAAATCTCTGTCCTCCGTCTTATTACTTCCCCCTCTTCCACTCCCATCACAGGTATGTCAGGCTCAGCTCGTTCTTTTCCTCATTCCTTTTCATCGTGGCTCTTCCCCACTTGTAACGTCCATTGATATATATGGACCAGATTTTCTTACTGGTCCTTATGCTCAAATCAATTCTTCAACTCTGTAGTGAACTTTCCATTTCAGTTATTGTGTTTTTCAGCTCTAGAATTCCCATGGGGTTCCTTTCAAGATCTCTATCTCTTGCGAAGCACTTTCAACCATATTTTTCTCTCATGCTTTCAGCATGGTCTCCTGAGTTCTTTGGTCATATACATATCAGCTCCTTGGGTGTCTTTGTCTGTTAATTCCACCATCTGCTTCCCCTCAAG